>CM075193.1:13443116-13850616 GCA_037577475.1 Chaunax sp. Z400
ACCCCCAGCCTCAACACCCACTCCCACCTGTGGTTTCTCAGTTTGTCTTTTGTGTGGAGGAATGTGAGGCGGACCAACACCGATGGAGATAAACACAGAGGGATGGCGAGACCAGCACGGTGCCTATAATCCAGCGTCAGCCCATTTCTCTAAAATGGTCAGAGTAGTGAGCATGGGACCAGAAACTGTTCTCGTCGTTGCTGCTCACTGTTGGATATGAACGACACAGAAAGAAAGAGATGTTATAAAAGCGGAAACCTTTTCTGCTCTTTTATTTTGGCATTAATTAGATGTCTAAGGATAACAATTAATGAGCCTTCTGTTTTCCTTCCATAGGTAACACTAGAAAGCCACTCAGTATAGAGTGCATACCTCCACCATGGCCCAACAGTCCCTTTTGATTCTATTCAATTCTAATCAAAATGACTGCAGTTAGGATTCTTGTAAATAATGTTTTAAAAAAAAGATCATTGATCCACCCCTTTAATCCAGATTTACTCCAAAACTCAGTGTGGTTCCCTTTTTGGCACATGCCCCACTTTTCCACCCAGTTTCATTGTAATCTTTCAAGTAGTTTACGTGTAATTTACAAAAAAACATTCCAAAAAGTCCTGTCATGCAAAGTTCAAAAGTAGAAAGAATTACTGACTTCTCTGGAGCCACTACAGAAGTTCTTTCCTGGTGTCTGTCCAACCCTCCCTCCAAGTTTCATGAAAGCCAGTCCAGCAGTTTTTGTATAATCCTGGCGAAAACATGTCCCTCTTGGTGGAGGTAATAAATCAATTACATTTTCTCTCAGTTTTGTTGTGTTAATGCTTACGCGGCCATCGAATATCTCAGTTTCATTGATTTCATTACAGATCAAGCCCTTCAATGAATCAGTGCAGTCAACAGCAAGCCGGCTTCCCTGTTTGAGAATCTGTGACGCTCACGAGAAGCTGTTTCAATTACCCAACACAACTTGTTCTAATAGATGCACCTCTCCTCCTCTTTTACAGAGTAAAGAACTTTTAATGGCGTCCCGGTAGAGACATCAAAATGAACACGTTACCATCGATGGACCGGCACATCCAGCAGACCAATGACAGACTGCAGTGCATCAAACAGGTGTGTATAAAGATCCGAAGCAGCCATTCAGTCCTCCTTTCACTTCTCTCAGCACTATGCAGACCTGGACTGTAGAGGAAAAGAATCTACACTACCTCTCTTTTCCTTCACTCCTTTCTCCATTCGCCACCTTATATGGGCATTAGTTGTACTGGCCATTAGCTCTAGTCACATTGGTTAATGTTGCACTGAGAGGGAGAGGGAGGGAGAGGGAGGCGTATCTGGCTGTGAATACAAGAAGAGACTTCAAAGAGGCTAGTGATTTACTCTTGTTGTGGTTTCACTTAAATGCTTCCTTGACTGTCAGCTTTCAGGAGACTCCTCATAGACAGATACAGATAGAGAGACACAGGCAGACATAACCCAGGGCTACCGCCTCTGCTGTGATTAATAGTTTACAAGAAGTAACTGGCAGGCTGTGAGCTTATTTGTTTATGCTATGTGGGTGTGATCCTTTGTGTCTCCCAACATCCATCTGACACCATGCATCGCAGTGAATCCGCATGTGAGAGGCCTTTGAGCATGCTTTTTTTTTTTCGTGGGGACATATTTCTTTTCTTTGCGCCTGCTGCAAAATCCCTCCATACCACCCCCCATCTAAACTCCTGAGAAACATCTCTTCCGCTGCCTGTAGTGACGATGCGCCTGTATTCAACATCTTGGAAACAAAAAGCGTTTTTCCGAAATGTCAGTCAGTAAAATTAGAATGAGTAAAATTGGGCATAATTGACACTCCTGAATTCACAAAGCCTCCCCCAATTATACTCTCAGGCGTCGCTGATAAGCCCGACATTGCCCGATTTAACACGTTTAGCTCAACAAATGCTCTTATTGTAGTTAGGTTTATATACTCCTCAGCTGTAATAGAGCTCATGTTAAACCACACTTCAAAGGCAGCGAGTTAGTCCATGAGCTATGAGCTTGTGGCGGCTCTGCTAGCAGGGTGCTGTTTTGGTTTAAAGTGCTGCTGGCAGAAAGCCAGGTTTTATGCTGGTTTTTCATAACAGCCAGGTAGGTGCTGAACAAGCCTGATCCTCAACTGGCCCCAAAATGGGGGAAAGTCAGTCCGTCTGTCAAATATCTGGCTCTTTGTCTGCTGAAAACCACTCTGTTAGTGCTGCCTCCCCTTTCTTGTCCTCATCCAACCCTGAACGACAGCAACAACAAGAACAACTCAGGCCCCGTCCTCCTCCCAAAACTCAGTGGAGCAATCTCACTCTGCTGTCCTCCCCCTCACGCCCGAGTCGGGGTTGTCAGGTACATTCGGTGGCGAGCGCTGCACCAAAAGGAGCTGTGAGTTCAGATTTAGACAGACAGCCCCTGCTGTGCTCGTTCTGATTCCTCTCATGCTGGAGGCTGATATGCCTCCCATCAAGCAGCAATAATGCCAGATTATATCACTCATCTAGAACAGGCTCCTCTCCTCCCTCTCACTCAGTGAGAGTATCTCTCACTTTCTCCCACTCTCCTTGCTTTCTTTATATCATCAGTCAAACCCCAGAGAGACTCCACGGCTAACTCCATAATGGCTAATCTCTACATCAAAAAAGATGAGTCACTCAAGGCCTCTCTTCAAGTTTATGATATCATTGGAGGCTCGCAGAGATTTTCTCTGCGGGCGGGTACCATGGCTCGACATGTTAGGCCGAAGAACCCCTTTGTCACTCAACGCCAAAAAGCTGCTCACCTCTGCTGCCCCCTAAAGACAATAGTTCTACCTTCTCTGCAAGAGCACACAAAACAAAGCCTTCACTCCAGATGAGAATAATAAACACTTTCAAGTGGGCTCAATCTCACCGACTGAACGAGCTGCAGCTCAGCGCCATTTCAGAGCTATTAACCTCCTGAGCCGTGAAGAAAGGGAGTCCAATTTTAAAACCGCTTATTGTGTCCTGCCAGCCTGAGTAGCCTTCAGACACTGGGAAGAAAAGACTCGACTGTTTCAGGCCTCAGTGAACAAGCGAAGAGACAGACAGAGACTGAAAGAGATTAGACAACACACCAACGGTGCATATTGAGTCTGCACACATAGCTGCCAGGACCAAAGTTGTTTTCTCTGTGAACAGCCAAGTCAGCCTGTGCCCTTCTGGTGCAGAGGCTCTGGTACAATCTGAGCACAGCCAATGAATGAGGGGAAAGAGAGTGGAAGGAGGACTGGAGGGAAAGATTCGGTTGCTGTGCGGGTCACCGGGGTGAGGGCTGGGTGTTGTCAAGAGAGATTAACTGGAAACACTGGCATCATTGTTGATATGGGTGTGATCTTCCCACAATGCAGCAGAGGCCTTGAGTGGGCGAATATTGGAAGGAGTCAAGGTCCTCACAGGGCTGTGCTGAAACATTAATTCAGAGGCAGTTTGGAGGGAGAGTGCAAGGCTGCAAAACTATTTGGTTTAAGTGTTTTTCCAATTTGTACTTGATCTGAAAAAATAAAAACATTCATTATTTCCCATTGTTACTAATGGCCATCTTCTTTCTCTGCGTTTGCACAGCACTTACAGAACCCGGCCAACTTCCACTCAGCAGCCACAGAGCTGCTGGACTGGTGTGGAGATCCGCGAGCCTTCCAGCGACCTTTCGAGCAAAGTCTCATGGGATGTCTGACGGTACGCAAACATTAATTACGGCTTTCGTTGGGTTGTTCCAGTGCGTTTTAGGAGACATGAGCAACACAATAAATAAATTTTGGATAATAAGGGGGGGGAAATGAGCTAATGAGACTGTTTTAGCCTCATATTCATAATTGTATTTAGTTTATACCTTTTTTTCCCATACGTATTTGAAGTAAAAAGAGTTAGTAGCAGGCTAAAGTCGCACCAAGGCAGCTGCTTAGGCTGCCAGAGGCCGCTGACATAGGTTAAAGTCCTCGTCACCCATTTCGTCTCTCGTCTTTGTGCTATACGTACACACACACACACACACACACACACACACACACACACAGCAACGAGGGGGACTGCGGGTAGCCCTCACCTCTGGTTATCGCCTTTCAATTCACCAGCTACCATTCATTGATCTGGGCACAGGGCCAGAGCACAGGGTGCCAGGTGTGTGTGTGTGTGTGTGTGTGTGTGTGTGTGTGTGTGTGTGTGTGTGTGTGTGTGTGTGTGTGTGTGTGTGTGTGTGTGTGAAAAGACATCGTGTGAAACGGCCCTTGGTGCAGAGAATTGAACACGCTAAGATCAGATTTTGAAACATGGGAGGAACGGTGTCCCCGGCTGAAGTGATTGTGTGAGCAAACAGATAAATGCTCATCACTGTGTAAACCACAATAAAGCCTCTTAAAGGCTGATAGAGCCGTACAAATGAAGCCCACCACCGAGATCCCTCCCAGCGTGGGGCCGTTCCCATCAGCTGCATCGCTTCATCAGACTCAAAGACAAAAGCAAGCTTCTTATCTGGAGAATTACAACACGCAACAAGTCAGTGCATTCTTCACGGGGTTTCGCCCTCATGACGTCACCTCGTTTGTTGCATCTTATGAGTGCTGCATTTAAATTGAAAGATAGCTGCTCATCATTTTCAGTCACAGCCTTTGAGACGTTGCTGAGTGAAACTGAATGTCTGCCCTCTGTGGAGAATGACCCCGTTGTACATGTGGAGTTCATCCTCTGATCTCTGGTGAAAATTTTGGCTCCACGGCCAATAAAGAGATGAGTAACTGAGCTGCCGGTGCTGCACTGCTAAAGCTGCTTGCTTTGCGTACTGTATCTTCAGTGTGCTTAATGTCAATGCATGCAGACATCTGTAGTATTTCTACATCTAGTCCCACAGGTTTTTTTTTTGTTTTTGTTTTTAGATTTGTCCTCTTGGTTTACCAAGGTGCTCTCTTTGACATGCAGCTACAAAATGGATTTTTTTTTCTTCCCCCAGTGGACCGATGGATTTTTAAGACCAATGTAATAATAATGATAGTTTGGAGATAACTTTCACAAAATTTTGTGAAACCTTAAATTCTAGTTTTCATTTAGATATAAATGATCTCAGCTGCACAATGGCATTTCCTGGACTTCCTGTATGGAAACAGTTTCAAACTGGTGGCTGCCAATAACAATTGTTTTTAAAAACGTCCTATAGTCACAGCTTAATCAGCCAAACCCAGTTGAGACCTCTAGTATGAATAGTCCAGTAACACTCTATCGTGTCATCCAGAACTATTTTTCATATTGACAGAATCATAGCCCTGCTATACATCCTCAGAGGGAGATGAAGCTGGGAGGAAAAAAAGGCTTATGAGGTGAAACACTGTTAAATCCATGTTGAATCTATGCTGGCCTCTGTAGTTGGCTGCCTGCCTTCTACAAACTCTAGAGCAGACTCACTCACGCAGGAAAATAAACCACCGACAACAACATTCGACTGTTTTTTTCAGAATCGTCTGTGTTTACATACTGTAGACGTGTGGAATAGATTATGCCGTATTTATCACTGGAATGACATTTCCACGTCTCCTAAACAACTTCGTGTAAATACGACATGATTTAGTGGAACTCTGTGAGCGTGTGTTACCGTCTCCTGATTGAAACAATCAAACAAACCCTATTTATTGACATCATTTCTGTGGTTTTTTCATGCTGCGCTCATGTGGCCATTTTTCCTGTGACAAAGGCGCTTTATGATCGCTGTTAGCTTTTATGTTGGTTCTCTAAAAAGGGACCCAAGATGACCTTGTTAACAGTGATGTGTGTTTAAGGTCAGAGGTAGCAGAGGAGTCGTCATCTGTCAGCAGATAAAAGCAAAAGGGGTTTCCCCTCTTATAATGATTTACCCCTGTCCCCCCGAGTCCTGTTTAACGTCACCCAGCATCCCCCTTTAATATGATGTTAGGGTTCAGGAGGCTCCTGCTTCTTGTCCCATAAATGTTCAACCTCTTTTGAAGTCATTCACATAAAAGGATTATTGGAATATTACAGGTGGGGAGGGAAAATGAGGATTCTTACCTATTACCGCCACCGAGGACGTTGCGTTTTAGGTCCAAATTTGTCTGTTTGTGAGCAGGAGTAGAGAAAAACTACTGGCCCGAATTTCATAACATATGGTGGAAGAGTATAGCATGGGCCGAGGAAGAACCCATAAAATGTTGGAGTGGACTGCAATGACAGGGTACAGCAATTTTAATTGTATGCACGTCTCTCCATAAACAACTTATAGGTTAATTATAGCCGAGGCTCAAAATATTAAAAGTGAAAGGATTAAATGCCTTAATTTACTCGTGTGAGAGATCAGTATCTCATGGTGCTGCATAAAATAGAGACATTTATCCCATTTGTTTTAGTGATAAAGTAATATAATTATGTAATGACTGAAAAGCAGACAGGGTGAAGGACAGCAGCTATAGTCCCGATCTGTTGTCCCTCCTCCAGGTGGTGAGCCGTGTCGCTGCCCAGCAGGGGTTTGACTTGGACCTGGGGTACAGGTTGCTTGCTGTGTGTGCTGCCAACAGAGACAAATTCACTCCCAAGTCAGCAGGTAAGACCCACCATTTTCCTGAAATAATTGCACATAGGCATCCAATTCACTCCTGTTGACCTACGAGGCAAAGGACTATACAGCACTAATGTTGGAGTATTAGATGCCACAATTACTTAATTTTTCATGAAATAAAACATTTAAAACAAATCACTGACAGGCTGAAAGTTGTGATCCAGTGACAAACATTTCATTGGGAGTGTGAGTGTATGTTGTTTTTGTTGTTTACTTGATGAACTAAACGTGTGATTTATATTTGTTGGTTTTGCTTTTCTTTCTTTTTTTTTTGCTCGCTTTTAGTGTCACATTACGACAAGGCACCCACAATCTAATTGAATGATTTTGCTCAGGGCATGAATGCTGCTGCCTATTGTGTGTTTGCACCGTAAGTTTTATTAGGATGTGTTGTTGGAAGGACACAAAGGATCTCATAATTATACTTTGACATTTTAACAAGCAAATCATTGATCCCTCCTGTGTCTGTTAAAGGTACCATCGATATCTGATTCGGAATTTTTCTGATTCCTACAAAACAACAGCGACCACAGCAAACGAAAACGAAAGCATTGTAATGTCAGATATTTTTAGTCCCCATTAAACATTAATGTGCTATTGAGACGAGCTGTCTGGGTGGTAATCTACGGCCTGCTCATTAGTCTTTCTGCACACACCTCTTGCTCATACATGCATGTTACATGCAAAACAAGAGCAAGCAGTAATGCTACCCTCAGACATTTACCCCCATTAATCCATACCTGCCCCCCTCCCTTGCCTTCCACAGGCCTGCAGGAGAGACCTGTTGTTGTACATAAAGTGAAATGTGCAGAGAGGTATGGATGGATGAAAGGGGAGGTGTCGCTGATGTGTACTGGACCATGCACTCTGACAGAGACCTGACAAAATCGTAGCCAGCTAGTCATAAACCATTTATTCTGCAGGTACAAAAGTGGAAGCAGTGGGAGTTAAATATTTAGATTAAACTGATTTCTTTATTTTGCTGACAGAGTGAATATGTCACTTTTTTTAAACAGGAAATGCATAGACAGTATACTGACACTTTGAAATCATAGTCAATTAATTCCTCTTGACGAATTGCAATGTTTTGCGGCTGTTCATGCAGGAATAAATTGTTTTTTGCTTGCATGGTCCTATGATGTGTCCATTTTCTCTAGCTGAATATCCTCTTTTCAGTTGTGGTGGCAAGCGTTTGGTTGGGAGGAGCCTAAGTGGTCAGACAGACGTCAGTGTACAATATTGATTGCTGTGTTTCCCCTCACTGTCTGTGTTCCTGCGCTGGGATAATGTGATTGTTGTCCAGGCATGGCTCGGACTGGCTGGCTGTCAGGGCCCGACTGACAGTCAGAATCATCCTCAAGCCTTGCTGATGGTTCTGGGATCTAATAGAAGGCAGCACTGGGTTTCAGTAAGACCTGTTTATGCACAGTGGACAAATGGGAACTGTAGTGTAATTATGGCGGGGGTTGGGAGATATGACGTGGCCAGGCAGGAAGGCAGGGCAGGCAGGTTGTCGGGGTGGGAGGAAGATGTGACTCATGGCTAGATCTTACTTATTGAGCATCCATCTTACCTCCCTCACAAGGATATATCTGTCTGAGAAGGCGAACAGGAGAGCGACAAAGGAGATGTGATGAGCACTTGAACTCATTCATTCGTGCATGTGCTCATATAAATGCATCAAGAAAGACGCAGAGAGTTATTGAGCTGTTACAGCCAGGTCCACTCTGTCTGTAAGGTCTTTGTGTGTGTGTGTTTGTGTGTGTCTGTGCATGCATGAGTTTCTGTCTAATTGTGCAGCCCCAGCATAATCTCAGACAGCCTGCATGGCGACAGAGGGCCACAGATCTGACACCTGAGAGCCCAGACCGAGGGCCAAGGAGTCTGGGATATTCTCTGCGGGCTCCTCGGAGGGGGGAAGAGGCAGACTCAATCTGCAGTCACACTGATGCTTTCTTTCAGAGCTTCGGTTAAATAGGAAATGGATAAATCAATTATTATTACCGTCTGTTTTTTCAACAGTTTTACAACTTGAGTTGTTGGATGCTGCATTAAGTCTTAATAGCCATTTATTGATATTCATGCAGAAGCCAGACTTTTTAAGACTGCATGTGGGCAGTCTTTTTTTTTAGGCGGTAGCAGACGTAGAAGACCAGGAAGACAATTTACTTTACATGACTTCCAGTAAGTAATTATTAACCAGTAGGCCTTACTGGTTTGACCAGCTTCAACACCTTTATGAGCCAATAAAGGAACTCCTGAAATACCTAAATACCCAAATTGGGCCCCTCCTGATCTAAAAATACAAACTGCTGGCCTGTGACACCTGTCGAGTGAAGTGGAGGGATTTTCAGCAGACTGCTGCTGAAGAGCTGTCTGGAGAGATTGTGACCGTGCAGTGAGGATTAGTGTGTTGCCTTAATCTGGAATCAGTGAAGAGACTTGCTGCTGCTGTTTGGTGAGCTAACATTAGCACTGTAAACTCAGAGCCAGCATGGATAGTTTTAACCTCATTAGCATACGACTGTAGCAGCTAGCATTGTAGCATCTACTTGACTGTCTTTAAAAGAGCGATTTTCCAGGTTTGGACTTTTTTTTTTGTCTAGTCATACTTGACGGACGCTGCTTCTTTTTCAAATCCTTTAACGGCCACAGTCCTTCTTTTAAAATCTTCTTACTGTTGTTTATGTTTTCCTCATTATGTTCTTTAGTCTGCTGCATGCAGATGTCCAACTGTGAGGTTCATACATTTACATCATAGGTGTGCTGCTGGCCTGAAGTAACACTCAACCCCAGCAACAAATCAGATTAACGACATAATCTGTCAAGGATTTTACTGTTTCTTTCCTAAGCGAATCGGTCACCATGCTTTTGGCAATTTATTCTCTTTCTTTATGAAGCATAAGCTCTATAATAAAACCTACAAAATGATCGTGATGGCGACTTATCCACTCTATATGTCAACCCTCTCGCCTCTTCTTTTTGACAGTGGCCCTCTCCTCTTAATTTTTAAGGAGATGAGAGTAAATCTTAAGTTTGTGTATGATGGTTTCAGCATGACTTGACATGCTCTGGATTAAAGGTAGCTGTTCCTGGAATGATTGCTATGTTCTTATAAAAAAAAAATCCTTTAAATGTTTAAGTCAGATGCAGGTTGCTGCTTGTTTTACCTCTGTGACGCTTAAAAGAAATAAGGATTTGATTTATGAATAATAAAGTTATGATGATTTTCAACAGAATTCAGGACAGAAGGCGAAAGGCCTGGTAATGGATAGAGGTGATTTTCAAGATGATTGTCGTTGCTGTTAATTTATGAGTTACTTTCCATTCGTCTGCTGAATGAGCGTTTGATAAAATAAAAAAAAATAAGATGAGAGGAACTCGTCTTTCTTCTGGGTGTGTGGTAAATTCCCCTCCATCCACTCATATCTGGCACTAAAACATAAATTGTTCCATCAGAGCTGAAGAACTGTGGGCACTTAGTCAGGCAGCAGAGTGTCTCTCCGGTGGTTCACATCAGGAAAACAGCCACTCGGCTGTGTCAACAGTGACACAAAACTTCCAGGGTGTGGCTGCAACTCACCCCATGTCCTGTGAAAACAGACACACACAGAGAGAGAGAGAGAGAGAGAGAGCGAGCTCACAATAAAACCCACTTTGCCAACTCATAACTCCCATAATTCAGCCAGCAGTGCAAGTAAATAAACAACTGAAGACAAGTGCTCCCATCAGACTTAATGTAGATCTATTTAGTTTTTGATATTCAAGGTATAAAAATAGTCTTAAACTTTCTGGAATTTTGGGAGCGGAGGTGTTAAATTTGAACTGTGACAGAATCACACACCTCAAACAACAACGTACACGCAATCATGTTTATTTCATGGTTAATGCAAGGGGGACATTTTTCCATTGGACAAGGTCTACTGCCGTATAGTTCTACTGTATTTTTTTCATCAATGACAAGGCATTTATGTTAAACCAACTGAACACTGTAGTCTTAGATTTATTTTTCCGGCAGTCATGGCATCATTGTTCATTCTAAAGGCATTCAAAAGGTGTTAAAAGTCAATACACGGGTACTTCCAAATGTGCAGATACCCTGAAACATGCACACACAAGCTGACACGTCTGCCACTTATCTGTCTCATTTTACTGTCACCTGATTGATTTTTTTCACCCCGTCTTCCAATCTTTGAGCTGCGAGTACAACTAGAGGAAGGTACAGGCATCCTTTGTTACTGACCCAATCAACCTTACAGACTTTTATATTTAATTACCGCTGAGTAAGAGCAGAGTGCTGAATTATTAACAGGAAACAGGGTTTATTTTTAGCGGGCGGGCCTCTCCTCTGACACTCTCCAGTGGTTTGCCTGAGATGATGAAACCCCTTTGCAAGCCTAAAACTACCTTCTGAACTTTATAGAAGTAAAGCTCATAAGGAAATACTTATAGAGTAGCTACATGTGCTGCCTCTGGCAGGCTGGGTCCTCCATCACTTAACTGGTTTGGTTTACACAGTTGCAAATAAATTCATTCTGGTAATATCCCAGCTGAGCTGTCAGTGCAGTCTTGTCAAAACCGGATGAGCAAATGATTTAAAGCCTCCTATTGTTCCGAGCTGACTGATTTGCACCCACACCTCAGGACTCAACACCCCATAATCCACCCATCATCCCTCAAGGGCTATTGACACACCCTTTTTAAGTCATGTTTCTTTCCAACAATGCCTTTATTGTGTGTGTTTCAAATCAGCCTGCAATATTTGCTAAACTGTTGATGATTGAGTGCGAATGCCGCACAAAAGCCACACAAAAGACATCTGTCAAAAGGCCAGTGGGCTTTTCCCCCCACTGTTCGGCTGCACAGCACATCTCAACATTTTGGTAAGGAGAGAGAATAATCACAGCGCAAGTCTTTCCTGTTCAGTCATACTGATTTTTTCTTCCTTTTTTTTGCCATATTGCATTATGTCAGGGCCAAGCTAAGAGAGGATGAACTCCTCCTCTTCCTCGGTTCAGTCACACTTGGTTGTTCTCTGATATTTAAAAAGGCAGGAGAACATAGACAGGATGCCCACAGAACCACCCTCTCAGTTAAGGCTGATAACTTACTGCTTGTCTGCCTTTCAATAGATTGATCACATGCTCATTCTTTCTTCCTCTCCCACTTCCTCTGCCATGCCTTGGCTTCCATCCAGCCTGCAAAGCGTATCGAGCTCCTCACATTTATCCACGTTTTCAATCTGAGTTTGCAGGGTGTTCCTTTCTTCTTTTTTTTCTTTTTTCCCCCCCCTCCCTGAAAAATGCCAGTTGCGGTGCCAGCGTGTGCGTTTGTGCATGTGTGTCTCTGTGTTCACTGTCTAAAAGTGTGCGAGTAGCTGAGAGAAACAGGGCAATGGAGTGCGAGGCAGAGTAGGCTGAGCACATCAATTAAAGCGTCTCACGACAGAGGTGAGAAACACTCCAATATCTTGCCCACTCTATCTCCACTCCTGTTTGTCTGCATCGGCTGGCTGTCTTTATCTCTTCCTCACATCCTCCCCTCCTCCTCAGCTGTCTCCCTTTGCTCCCTCTGTCTAGAGAGTGTGTTGGAGCCGGTAGCAGGTACAGCAGGAGCCCATTAGTGCAGAGCCTCGCTCTGATTGGATAAGCAGAGAAACCGGGAGACTGCCTTTGAATAATTGATGTGCATTGTGCAGACACTGGACAAGGGAAAAAGACAGATCAGAGAGCAAGGGAGGAGAAAGAGTGTGAGCAAAAGAAAAAAAGAGAAAGAGAGGAGAGGAAGTCAGAAAGAAAGAAAGAGTGAGCAGAGTAAGGGATACGTGCAGAGAGTGAGAGTGATAAGGCACAGGCAGGAGGCTTGGAAGCAGCTAGAGCTTTGAGAGTTGCCACTGGCCTCTGCGGGAACAGGAACATTTGTGACACTTGAGTCTTTTCTCTGCATTATGAAGGGAATGAGATGAGATGTGCAGGGACTTCGCTTGGTTCTGGGTAAGTGTGTGTGTGTGTGTGTGTGTGTGTGTGTGTGTGTGTGTGTGTGTGTGTGTGTGTGTGTGTGTGTGTGTGTGTGTGTGTGTGTGTGTGTGTGTGTGTGTGTGTGTGTGTCTGCTATCCATGTGTGTGTGTGTCCTGGCACAAAACTAGTGCATTGCTTGAGTGGTTGTGCGTTTGATGGGGCAACATGAGCAGCTGATTTAAATCTCAGATAATGCTCACTCACTGATCAATAACGCAGTCGCGTCAATTCAAGCAGAATCAGTTTGTTTTTTGTTTTTTTTACTTTAAAGTACACACTCACTCTCAAATAGTCTTGATGCAGAACTATTCATTTGAACTGTGATTTGACTCAGTCGGGCCTGCGTTAAGGCCATGAATGATAAGGGCTTCCATCTTGTCTGGTAGGCCGGTGTGCGACTGTCGTCTAAAAAGCACTGGCCGCTCACACGAGACAGGATCAGGACAGATCAGCTGACCACATGCTGACCTACATGCTGCTCTGTCACGGGGTTACTCTGAGTGGGTTTTTTGTCTGTGTCCACCGTGGACAACCACACATCTATTGCTCGGTTTTTGACTTAGCTCTAGGCTTTCTGGGTCAGGGTTACAGTGGATAGTGAGTATCACTGGGTTTTAAAAGAGTTCATTTGGGCTTATTTTGAGGTTATTGTAGGTCATGTTTAGGATTAAGGGAAGCAATATTTCACTGTGCAACATGTGTGAATCAGCTAATTTGCTTTCAGTTTATTTGACACTATACACTATATGTAAAGTTCATAAATGGTGAGAGTCCAGGCGACTTAAGGAGCTCATATTCCTGCTGGTGTGAAGAGTGTGTTTGTGTCAGTGTATGTGTCTGCCTGTCCTCTCATCAAGAGAGGAGGAGGAGGAGGAGGGGGAGGACGATGCATCTCACTGAACTCCACAGCAACACTACTTAATGAATTTATTCCAGCCTTTAAACTGACAGCTTCACTAGCAAACAGCTCGCGCAAACAATCCTCCGCTTAGCTACGAAAACAGTGCAACACAAGATGACTTCCTGAAACACTGTTGTGGAGCTGCAGCACTTCCTGTCAGCCTCTCGTCGCAAACCGTCTGCATCCTCGCACCCGCCCACCCACCCACCCTCACCCTTCCTCCTTTCTCCCTGCCTTCAAAGCTTCGAGTAAGGCTTTAGTCTGCACAGTTGGTTGACCTCCGGTGACTTCACTCTGAGGACTTCCCATCGGGCTGCTTAGTGACTCATTCATGACATTTGACTTTGCACTGTGTTTGTGCGGCCTCCGCTTGGTTTGGTTTCTCTGCAGTTTGTTTTTGCTTTTTTTCTGTGAATCATTGCTTAAAACTCCTCCCTCCTCCCACTGAGAGCAAGTGACCAAGTGAGGTTGTTGTGCTGGATGTGTTGCTTCAGAAAGTCTTCATCAATGCAGCGCTTCTTCTCATGGCCAAATCGACCTGCGCTAATTCACCTGCAAAAGGCGCCACAGCTGGAATCTCATGGCTTTTTAATCACTATATTATGAAACAGCAGTCCCAGGAAGCCTCCGAATTCTTGATTAAGTCTTTCGCCCTAATGATATAATTAGAGGAACAACAGTGTGTGATGAAAGACACATTGTGGAAGTTGAGACAAGTAGTGTGTCTGTTTGTAATTAGGCGTGTGATATTTACCAGTTCCCCTCCAGTGGTGGGGAGCTGTGCCGATAAGAGCAGTTCATTCCCCGCCTGCTGCTCTGTGATATTCCTCCTATCCGTGTGTGAGCCGTGTTCACAAAGCCCAGACACTGTGTTTGTTTACACACCAACACACACCTCTACTTCCTTATTTACTTTTTTTTTTTTTTTTATGTCTGTTTTATAGGTGTCAACATACCTGTGTCCCAATGTGTACTTCCCTGTTTACTTATACATGCTTTTGAGTGCAATGCGTATTGACTGTGTGACTCACGTGTGCATAATGGGTGTGTGATCGTTTGTAGGATCATTGTGAGTGTTGTGACAGTTCTCTAACACAGATGTGGAAGGTCGTGAGCCCGAGGCTTAGTGCTTAAAGCAGGACACGCTGACTCACCAGGCTTTTGACGCACATACACCACCTGATATTCATAACCCAGCAAAGATGTGGGTCAAATCCATCGGTCAACGCCTTAGTCCCTGTCATAACAAATGTACTTGAGGCAAATCTATAGTTCTATGTGACTGGTGTGGTCTGTTCTGTCCCCGATGACAAGAAACATTTAACTGCAGCTATTTTGATATGGTTATTATAATTGTTTAAAGTCTCCAGTAAAAAGTGTTTAATATTTGATCTTCAGAATGTGCAGAATTTAATAGAAGGCTCTTTTCACATTCGTTGTTGAAAGTGTTTCTCTGTGCTCATTGAAAATATGATTGGTGAGCCTGACATACAGTATGACCTCACAAACATTTGGGAACCAATCCTTTTCTAATATTCAGCTTGCACAAATTTGATATGGAAGGTTGAAGCCTCCAGTGCACATATACACTGTCTTATTTCTCTTGCAGTGAAGAAAGAGATGGGTTGTGTTCAGCATATTGATATATGATTGAATTTTTACAAGACCTAGGTCCAATTTTAAGGATTTTAATGTTCAAATTCGTTTCAATTCGTCCTTTTTTTTGTTGTCAAAAACCATTTAAAATAAACTTTATGAAGTATTATGTATGTAAATGTGTGGAGGGGATCTTTAAATTCCCAAACATTTAACTTTCTCTGCTTTTTTCTATTGTAATCAGAATATGTAAGGTTGGATTTTGGACTGTTGGTTGGACTGAGCCACCTACTTAAAGACCTTGATCTCTCAGACAGTGTGAAGCACATTATTCACTGCTTTTGGTTAATCCATAATGAAAATATTGCTGTAAAATTGAAATATTATTATTGAATATTACATTTTTTAGTTTTTTCTTCATTTCTTTTTAGAAATGTAGCAGGCAATGGAGTACACTTTACTTTTATGATTATTTCTTTCTCTTATGCCATAGAGAGAATATTTTAGGCTGTAAGCATGCTTTGGAGTATATAGAAAACATTTAAGATAACTCCTTTCTCTCCTAAATACATTTGGAAATAGACATAAGTAATATGTGAGCTTTGCATCATAGTGCATTGAGAGCACCTGACTCTTGAGAATGACCATTTAAAGCTGCAACAAACACTAGAAATGTTAATATTTCTAGCAAATCTCATTCAAGCTAGACGTGCCCCAAAATACGTAAAACAAAATTGTGTTTGTGGCCACGTGCGACATGGAGATCCCACATTTCCCACCCGAGCGCTGATATTTTGCACCTTTAGTCACATCCATCCGTCATATACTGCATTATGTTTGGTATTCTTGCTGATTCTTATAACTCTGCCCCCTTTAAAAATGTGTAATTTGAACCCCACAGAAACCAACACCTGCAGGAGATGTCAGAGTGACTCAGGTAGAGCTACCCTCCCTTCTGGGCTGCAGCATCTCTTTGGCTTGTGACCCACACACATCCTGGGGAGAAGGGGATCCGCCCACTCCCTCCATCTCCACCTGTCCTCTTGTCTAGCATCCTTCCATCCATCCTCTCCCCCCTCCGTCCTCACGCCTGGTTTACTGCCAGAGGTCGTGGATGACATTGTTTCAAACCAGCCAGATAAGAGAACCGGATTGTTTTACCAATGCAAACATGCAAAAATTAACGGAAATTTACATGTCAGTTAATCAGAAAATTACACAAAGTAACACATTTTAAGTTAGAGGCCGTTTCCAATTTGGAATATTCTGTTATGTGCAAACAGTTATATTAAAGGCCTGGTTTTGGTTGAGTGTGATTCTGACACAGAGCTGTCTCTCTGCGGGGCATGTTTGAGTTCTTCTGCCTCTAAGCTGTCGAGACCAACGCCCATTTGATTTGCTTTTCTCTCAGAAGAGGTTGGCTGAACAGAGAGGGGGCAGGACGGGGGATATCATTGACTGCTTAAATGGCTTTCATTACACTTTTGCAAAAAGCATGACTGTTTTGTTTTATTTGGCAGGATTGTGTATCCTCTTCATATTTGTCTCTTGCATAATATTTGTACCCACACAGCACAGACCTACGTACCAGTGTCTTACAGACTTCTGCCAATGATATCTATTGTAAATTGCTCCCTTTTTTTTTTATCATCCCACACATTGTCTCAGAAGGCTTCTATGTCTAGTGCTGCAGTGTTCATGCTCAGAAAGTGTAATTTTTTCATGTAGTAATTCCTCCTTTGTCTGTGTTGTTGTTATCAAAAGAACTACAGCAGGGCTGCATGCAAATAATAATACATGTCTCTTTTATGGAAGCCTGTTCTGACCCCGTGTTGGTGATCAGAACTTTGTGAAGATGCACAGTCTTAGCAGGAATGTGCATTCCATCAACATTTATCGGATTATTCAGACTGACTAAATCCTGCACAATTAGCACAATGCTCTCCATTCCTGTTCTGTGTTCTTCTGTACCGTACAGGCAAAATTATGCTTTTCTCTGCAGTCGTAAAACACATTTTGTTCTGTGATTCACACCTGGTAACCGTCCAGCACACTGACACTCCCCCTGCCGCTGCCTTCAGCATCCCCATTGAGGATTAACTGCAAAGAGATAATAAGAGTTAATAGAGAGGCTAGTCTCAGTCATCTTGCCAATGATGCCCCCATTGTGTACATCTGACAGATCCAAGGCTTTAGATTGCGTCAGGCGTTCAACAACAAAGTGATGTCACCGCCATACAACACACCGAATTGTGTCGGCGTCTATGCATGTCCTAGATTCTGGTAGTTAGCAATCTGTTGTGATTTAACTTGCAACATGATATGCTCAAAGGCTTTTACAACGCGCTACACACACATACACACACTGCAGAGTTCATAGTAATTAACATTGGGGTTTCCTTGTAAAAAAAAAAAAAAAAGGGCCTGTACACACACTCTGTCATTAGTTAATGGGCCTAGCAGCTTGTTACCATGGCTAACTCTCCTTCCCTGCTGCTCCCAGTGGGGCTCAGGTGAGGAGAGAATGAGCTAGGCTCCTGCTATCAGTCACACATATAGCATTTAGTACAGCCTCAGTGAGGAAGGCCCATAGGTCTCCAGGTATTACTCAATTAAAAGCTGTTCAGAGAGGGTTCAGGAAAATCTGCTTAGGTTCTGCTCTCTTTGCCGGAGAACACAACAGACAACTTGTGGGTTCAAGGTGACACAGAACCCACTGAAAACACCTCAACACAACACCGCAGTGTCAGACTTGAGTGTCACATCTGTCGCCTAGGACTGCAGTCCTGTATCTAAATGGGTAGTTGTTGGGTTTTTTTTTTTCAAATGCTTCTTATGCAGTCCTGAATTAATTTTGACACGTCTGCATACAGTTTAAAGGCATGAGTGTGCAGATTAGCCTAGATCAACTCAACTGCCTGCATATGCCGAGGCTGGAGGGTAGTCTAAGTAAACCATGATGTAATTGCCATATTTGAACAGACGCAGACACAATTGCTGTAATTAAGACAATTACTTGGAACCAACCGACTCCTCCCTGTGTGCGCCAACAGACAGGTTTCAAGCTGCAGTGTTATCCTTGGCGTTATTTTTGCACTGCATGTAATCAGAGTGAAAACATTGTTAGTATTAGACCAGCAACAACGACAAACCCTCAGTGCTTATGAAGGTGCCTTCGGGCGACACTGCCAGCGCCCGATAAAGCCTGATGTTATATACCATGGCTACAATCTCTCTGCTTTCCCAACCAGCTGTAAATTGTCATGTCAACACATTATCAAATGGCACTGACGCTCCGCAAAGCTGCGACCCGATCCTCTAGATATCCAGTGTTCGGGTAAAAGCTTGGCCGAGCTTGTCGTTTAACATTCAAACTGCATGCAGAGATATTAAAAAAACAAAAACATCCCAGATTTTGATCTCAGCTGTTTCTTACAGTAATTCGCTCATCAAGAGCCAGAGTTATTATTATTATTTTATGATGTTGGAAATCAGTCTCTGTTAGCATCTTGTGTCATGTGACTGAGTTTTTTGTTCTGCAGACCTTTGATGACCACTCAGGTGGAAGCTATTGATATAAAGCCGGTTTATAGTGAATACGACTTTAATAAAAAATCTTTTTAAACAGGCAGCCTTGGTGCATTGCCACCAGGTAGGTGTTAGAGCCCTCAGTAGAAAGTGTGTGATTAAAATGCATCGCTTTAGTTTGAATGAAATGAGTACACGCAGGCCTTTATAGTTTCCTGTTTTTGTTGACTCTGCTCTTGCCACCTGATCTTGTTCTCCATTAGTCAAGTTAACCAAAACACCTTAAACAGATGGGTCACGTTAGAGCGTAAGAGCGATGACTGAGAGGAATGTGAGTGTGCACGTTTGTGAGAGAGGCATTACATGCAGAGTGAAGAGATAACGTGAGAGGAGCACGGTAGCATAGATGTGGGTGTGTGCTACTGCTGGCAGAGGCTTTAACACGGGGGACCGTGAGGGGAAAACAAGGTTATGTACACGACACCAAGCTTGCTAAAATATGCACGCTGCCCCGAGTGGAGCCTCACTCTATAATGAATGACTTCGGGTCTTAGCCGCGTGTTAGATGTGGTCACTCTCATAGCCAACACTGATATGATTAGCCACCACTTCTGTTTTCTCACTCTCTCTTTCACTCGGAGCAACTCCATCACTTGTGCTTGAAGCTGATCTTTAGGTCTAAATGGTGGGTTGCCAGTTGAGGAGACAGTCCCTCGGTGTGGAGGTGGTGATTTAGTGGGGAGATAAGCTGTCTGTAATGGCAGGGTGGAATAATTCCTCTTTAACTAGGAGGCTTGGCTCTCTCCACCCTCCAGAAGAAATTGTGACTGCTCCTCTGCTTTGTCTTTAATACTTTCCTCTCTTTTTTTTCTCCCCCTCTCTCTCCTATCCTTTTTCTGTTTGTCTCCATGAATAGTCTCTTGTCAGATCAGATCTCGTAATGCGCTCAAGCGGTTTAGATTTGGTATAATAATGAACAGCTTACAGATCGGGAAACTCATTGTAGACCAAAATTCAAATAAGGTTTCAATTTCAAAATCACAAAAATGTCTTCACTCTCCTGTTTATTACAGTCATGATTTTATTGTCCTTTAATTTACAAGCCGTTTTTTTTAAACAGATATTTGTGTTTTGTGTTTTTGTGGCCTTGTAAATCTTGTTGTTGACTGTTCTTGACTGTTGAATCTTGACTGTTTCAACCTCAAGGCACAAACATATTTAAAAATTCCAAAAAAAACTGCCGTATCTGGGTCTACAAGGCTAAAAATAGCATCTTCAATTTTTTTTTAAGTTGTTACTGAACATAGTAATCTGTCTTTTTGTTTGTGCGTCAAGACAACTTCCTGCAATCAAGAGCCAATGTGTCAAATTGTGCCACACAGCACTGGTTGACTCAAGGAAGACTGAGTTGATTGGCACTGGAGAAGTAAAAAATAAAATAAAATTGGCAGAAGAAAAAAAAAATCTCTCGTCTTCCTGGAGAAGATGAGGTGGCTGTGTAGTGTGAGTAGTCCTTAGAATTAAGAATTAAGTGGTAGTGATGGCTGGAGGAGAGTCGAGATAAATCCATTTCCTGCTTCATACATAGATCATACCTGTGATCTTGATCACTCTGTCTCTGTCTGCCTCACACTCCATTTCAGCCTCCCCATCTCTGCCAGTGTGCTGTACAACTATTTTAGACTATATTTTACTCTTGTAAGTAGAGATGGTGGTTATGAAAGTTATCAATGTAATGATTATTTATTGAGTTATGCTGCCCCCTGCAGGCTCTAACAATAACTTCAGGCTGTATGACTGGAAAAAAGGCATGCAATTCAGTACACATACACACTGCACTGTTGAGAGACCTGCCGGGGTAAATCTATTCATTTGTGGTTCGACATCGAAAAAGTGTTTGTAGGAGTGAAGTTGAAAACAAGTTCCAGCTGTTCTATGCAACACATAAAACCTTAAACGTGCACAAGTGTTCATGCAGGCAAACTTGTGTGTGTTTTGTTGAGGTGTAACTAACATGCATACGTGTGTGTGTCTGTGTGCGTTTCCCTTGCAGCCCTGCTGTCGTCGTGGTGCGAGGAGCTGGGGCGTCTCCTCCTGCTGCGTCACCAGAAGAACAGGCAGAACGAACCGCAGGGAAAAGTCCCCATGCAGCCCAGCATGAACAGCATGAAGCCTGGCCTCACACACAGGTTCTTATCTTAAACATATCCTCAGACTCTCACATCAGGTCTTGTTTTTTCACAGAACGAAGCTCGTTTTCCCTGCTGTCCTTATGAAGAGATGGTTATCTTATCAAAGCCACAAAAAAACAAACCAAAAAAAATGCACAGGATGATTAAAAGATGTAATCGCGTTAATGACAATAATAGGCTGTGATTAATCGCGATTAATCATTTGAAATAGATGTATTGACATGTACTTTTGGAAAGTGTTAAAAACAAATGCTTGAGAAATTGGTTGTCGGATCAGATTTCTTTTACTTTACAACATCTCAGCTTTATTTCTCCTCTACATGGCTGTATGATGGATCGCCTGAGGCGATCTAGAGTATGGCTTCAAGCCCCTCGTCTTCAACAATGTTAATGGCTGAATCACATTGACCCGGCTGCACTCTACCACTGTAGTTTGATGGCTTGGTCCCGTCTCAGTGCTCTCATCTTTGCAAACATTAGCTGGAGCACTGGAACTACAGGGTGACATTGGGGTCAAACTTGTTGATTTGAATGATTTGTTTTAAAGGAGAACAGGTTTCTGGGTTAATCGCGAGAGTAAACACACTAACAGCACTACTAGAAAGATGTTGTTCCTCTAGTGAAGTTTTCTCTCCACTCATAGTTTTCAGTGTTTTAATGCCTCCATGCTGGTAATAGCTATGTCCAGAGGCACAGTATTTTCAGGTTGTCTGTTTATCCATCGCGTTAAGAACAGTTCCTTAATGGAATTTCTTCAAATTTGGCACAAACTCGCACTTGGACAGTATTAACTTGTTGTGTTGAGGGTCAACAAAGGACCCAAATGCAGACAACAAGAGTGGGCAGAGAGTTCAGTGGGATGATCACTAACTTTACATAACTTTAGATTAACTTACTTAAAGTCCATGAAAATATTACAGTCCAACAAAAGTGTAATCCAACCAGAATTGATGAATAAGGAAAAATCCAAAAACACAGGCAAGGTTGAAAAATGAGTAAACAAAATAAACAATCTACAGGACACAAACCTTAAGTGAAAATCACTAGGAGGGCACGACTAGAGCACAAAGAGGGACTGGAGCTGAGCGCATGGAGCAAAACAGGGAACAGCAGGACAAGGCAGAGCACGGCAGGGTAAACGGGGTATAACAAACGAACAGACAAGGAAGGGAAGAAACACACAGACTAAATGCACAGGTAACGAGAGGAGATGGGGAACAGGTGGCACAGGCAGGAGGAGACGATCACAGTGGAGGGAAAATGAAGGGGGACAACTAAGAGAGAAAACATGAGGAGGATATAATAATAAACTAACAAGACAGAGCAAACATAAACACAGGGAAAGGGATCGAACAGGAACTAAAAACACAAGCAAAAACACATGGCATGGAAAAAGACTTTCAAAATAAAACAGGAAATGGTAGCCTAAAAATACTGAACCATGACAGAACTGATTAAGAACATATTCACTGGAATCATGTACGTCAACATCATCTTTCCATTTCACCAAGAACAACACTTTTCTCTTTATTAAATTCATTCAAAGTCTTCACTTTAATCAGAGGCAGAACCGATTCATCAGCCCTGATAGGACATTTGTCAGTTTTGGTGTAATGTTGTTCCAAATAGTGGCTGATGGCTGCAGAACCACCACAAGTCAACTTCTCAATTGGAATGACTGACTTTGATGGAAAATTATAGCTCAAAAAAAAAAAAAAAAAAGTTCCCACCTAGATTAGTTTGATCAGTTCCACATGGATGCATTCTCCCAAATTGAAAACTAATTCAATAAAGCGTACTAAAGTTAGCTTGAGTATTTAAACTGCGTAAAGCGTTGGAGCCGATCCTCTTTAAGGTATTATCTTAAAAATCAGTGCTTATGATACCCACATGCCAAAACAATCTGGAGGTCCATGTATGGAGGAGAGTATGAGTGGAGCTGAGGTGATTTGGGGTGGAGCGACAAACGGCAGGGAAAGAGAGCTGTGAAGTAATGTCTTTGGAGAACATTGTGTGCTCTTGCCCCTCTCTCTCTCGCTCTCTCCCTTTCTCTCTTGAAAAAAAGCCTGAAGCTGTTGGGGAATTTTCTTTGTCCTCTGCTGAGGATCTTGGGCTGATGTTGTGCCTTTATGAGGAAATATTCAACACGTCGTCCGTTCCAAGCGCTAACCTCTGAGCAAAAACAAGCTGCTCTCCAAAAACAGCAGCTCCTTCCCTCTCCACTGGCCACTTGCCTCTCCCCCATAAGGATTTAGCTTGTTTATTATATATAACACACTCTCATATTTTACACTGATGTTTATTTTAAATCTGAATGCTAAGCATTCCAGCTGCTCTCTACCTATCCAGGCTTTTCAACAACTCAAATAATAATTTACTCATATTTAGTTTTTAGTGATGTGTGTGTGCCTGCAACTTTATATCAGCATATTTTTTACTTACTGTGCAGCCATTCGCCCTTATCCTGGCTGAAAACCTGTTTTGAAATTGAAAGCCAAGTTTCAGATTGCCTCACATTTTGGCGAGAAGAATTCCCTGATTATTCATGTGTTTGGACAGATTTGCTTTTTATTGGCTCTTTTCTTGGCCACTTCAAACTTCAACTGACATCAGGACATGTTTTTTGTTTTGATCTGCTCTCCAGTGATGGATCCTTTCCCTACGACTCTGTCCCCTGGCAACAAAACACCAACCAGCCCCCTGGGTCTTTGTCTGTGGTTACAACAGTGTGGGGCGTGACCAATACATCACAGAGCCAGGTATGTCCATGTTTGATCAGTGATCCAGTCTTTCATTATAAGTTCTAGTACATAATCAGTGCTCAGAGGGTTTATCTCAGTTGTTTATTTTACAAGTCTGATGGATATTTCATTTTCCTTTTGTGTAAAACCAGGTACTGGGAAACCCAATGGCAAATAGCAATAACCCCATGAATCCTGGAGGTAACCCTATGGGATCGGGTATGTCTGCCAGCGCAGCAGGGCTCAACTCACCCCAGTTCAACGCTCAGCAGCAACAGTTTCCAAACAAAGGAGGCTCCAACCAACCTTACATGCAGCAGGGCATGTACGGCAGGCCTGGCTACCCTGGAGGTCCGGGGGGATACAGCGGGAGGTAGGAGGATATGACCATCTGTCTTTTTTTTTGAAAATAATCAATTAAAAAAATACCACAATCATTAAAACATACTCTGTGTTTTTACAGCTATTCTGGAGGCCCAAATGCCCCTCCAGGTGGTATGGGAATGAATTCCCACACGCGTCCTCCTGGTGACTTCACTCAGCCAGCCGCCGCTGCAGCAGCAGCTGCTGTCGCTGCCGCTGCTGCTACTGCAACAGCCACAGCGACGGCCACGGTGGCAGCTCTGCAGGAAACCCAGAATAAAGATATGAACCAGTATGGGCAGGTACTGTACTCACCTGCAAAAATGTTTACCGCCATAGCCACTTTCCAAAATAAAAAGTAAATCACAAATATACCCAGGAACCTTTTATCCAACAGCTGGAGATCCAAAATAATCACATAAAAAGCTGAAACCTTCTGTTTTGCCTCCAGATGTGTTCATCATTCCAAATGGGCGCAGCTCAGGCATACAACAGCCAGTTCATGAACCAGCCAGGTCCCCGAGGCCCCCCTGGAAGTATGAATCCAGCCAGCATGGGATCAGCCATGAACAGCCCTAATATGAGTGGTCCTCCCATGGGCATGAACCAGCCTCGAACGCCAGGAATGGGGCCTTTTGGAGCTCACGGCCAGAGGATGCCTCAGCAAGGGTATCCTGGAGGACCTCGGCAAGGCATACCTATCCAAGGCATGAAGAGGCCATATCCTGGAGAGGTGAGAGCAAAGATATGATAATTAAACAAACGTATATTAATATTTTGTGTTGTGTTGTATATCATTTATTATGAAACGTCTTTTTAGGAGGAGCTCATGTGATTGGTTATTTCTGAAACTCGCCTTGATTCCACCTGCTCTCTCTGTCTTCCTCTAATTATTAAAGCATCCAGCCCCTGTTCATAAGTTCACCATCTTTCTATTGACTGTTTTTCTTCCAGGCAAGTTACGGGGCTCAGCAGTATGGGCCGAACAGTCAGTTCCCACCACAGCATGGCCAATACTCTACTTCGAACACCTCAAGACCGCTGCCATCTCCTAACTACCCCGGCCAGAGGATGCCAGGACAGCAGGGCCAAGGGCAGTACCCACCTGGCATGCCCATGAGCCAGTACTACAAGGTCTGCTGCCATGCTGTTCATCCATCCATCCATTTTCACACCAGCATGCACCAGACTGACAGATAACCATTGATATTCATTGCCCATTTAGGAATAAACCTCATTGTATCTGTGCCTGGTGCTATCAGGAACCATATCATGTTATTGTTGCTCTTTATTTGCTTTATAGCAAGAACCCTTTAATGGTCAGAGCACCAACTTCTCCGGAGGTGGATACTCTTATGGCCAAGGCAGCGGGGTATGTTCTCAGCAAGACCTTTGTGCTAAATGTTGCCCAGTCATGTATGTGAAATGAGTTGCACAGATGTTTCCATTATTGTTCTTTCCTGCTTTTTTACAGCCCCCCAGACCCGGCAACTACCCCCACTCCCCAGTCCCTGGAAACCCCACACCCCCTATGACCCCAGGGAGCGGTATTCCTCCCTACCTGTCGCCAAACCAGGATGTGAAGCCCCCGTTTCCACCTGACATGAAACCAAATATGACAGCACTACCAGCCCCTCCACGTGAGTGCCCCAGCAGTTCTGAAACAAGTGGTCCATAGGACGCTTTTATTTCCTTTTGCATTGACGGATTGTGTGACTTTCATTGTGAGATTAAAAGTTGACTCCACGTTGTTTTTCCTCCCTTCCAGCTAACTCCAGTGAGGAGCTGCGGCTGACATTCCCAGTCAGGGATGGAGTGGTGCTGGAGCCGTTCCGCTTGGAGCACAACCTGGCTGTCAGTAACCACGTCTTCCACTTACGACCCTCCGTCCACCAAACCCTCATGTGGAGGTAGGACCTCTCCAAAAATCATACACTTCCATTGTTTATCTATTTGCACATTTGTTCCTATTATTGTCTGCATTGCAATCACATGGTGTGTGTGTTTCATAACATTTTGACACTTTGAGGAAGAATAAAAATGGTGACATGTTATATGAACGTTGCCTTATCAATGCAGCTCTGTACGTCTGTGTCAAAAGGAAGCCTGTCTGTTTTATTTTCATTATTTTAGTTCCCACACTTTTCTTTCACCTTCCCATGATCCTCTGCTGTTTATAGTTAAGTTGACAGTACATACGGTGTGTTTTATGTTCTGAGTATTGTTATTAAAGTTGTTTGCTGTGATGTCACATTATTTGGATGGATGCAACATGAAAGGGCTTGAAAGCAGTGAAAGTTTGCATGCTAACTCCCAACCCAAACCAGCTCATATGGAGAGAACTACTCAGACTGGATGTTTCTCTTTTTAGGTTGACTTTATGTGAACAATTCATAAACTATTATTTACTGAATTGCAGTAATTGAGTTTTAATCTCTCACAAACACACAGAATCTGTTCATGCTAACCACTGACTCTCTTGTCCTCTGACCGAAACAGGTCAGACCTTGAGCTGCAGTTTAAGTGCTACCACCATGAGGACAGGCAGATGAACACCAACTGGCCTGCCTCCGTCCAGGTCAGCGTCAATGCCACGCCCCTCACCATCGAGAGAGGGGACAACAAAACTTCCCACAAACCCCTGCACCTGAAGCATGTATGCCAGCCTGGTAGAAACACCATCCAGATCACAGTCACTGCCTGCTGTTGTGTGAGTACATACCACCAGGAGGATGTTAAACTACTAACGGTACAGAAATGATTTTATTCACAAAGATAAGCTTGACTGAAAATCACACAGATGGTTTAACTTTATGTATGTGCTGTGCTAAACCGACTCTCTGTTTGTTTTTATGTTAATTTTATGCGCTCGTGTTGCTTTGCAGTCCCACCTGTTTGTGCTGCAGCTGGTCCACAGGCCATCTGTGCGATCTGTCCTCCAGGGGCTCCTGAAGAAAAGACTCCTTCCTGCAGAACACTGCATCACCAAGAGTATGCCTCGTTTTGTCTATCAGTGTCGTTAATATGCACAAGTACATCTTAATTACACAAGCCTACACCTGTTTCCCCTTAAGCCTTGCTTTGAAATAGGTCCTGTAGTACCGCTGCAAGTGCTCATAAAGTGATACCTTCCTTCTGAAATGCTTTGTTTTAGTCAAGAGGAACTTCAGCAGCGTGGCGGCCTCTGCAGGCAACACTATTAATGGGGAGGACGGCGTGGAGCAGACGGCAATTAAAGTGTCGCTGAAATGTCCCATTACCTTTCGACGCATCCAGCTACCTGCACGAGGGCATGACTGCAAACATGTCCAGGTTTGTTCATATAT
Source organism: Chaunax sp. Z400 (assembly GCA_037577475.1). Lineage (NCBI taxonomy): Eukaryota > Metazoa > Chordata > Actinopteri > Lophiiformes > Chaunacidae > Chaunax > Chaunax sp. Z400. Next base: position 13,470,370 of record CM075193.1, read on the forward strand.
GAAGAGTCAGTTAAACTTGTTGAAAAATGATGTCATGTGCTGCTGCGAATGGGAGGAGATTATTCTAATTGTAATGTTCTCTGCAGTGTTTTGATCTGGAGTCCTACTTGCAGCTCAATTGTGAGAGGGGGACTTGGAGGTGTCCTGTGTGCAAGTAAGTGACAAGATTTTCTTTTGAAAGGGATGTAAAGATAGTACAACTCTCCAGGAACACCTCTAATTTATTATATGCAATGTTTCTTTCTCCTTTCAGTAAAACAGCATTATTAGAAGGTCTGGAGGTGGATCAGTATATGTGGGGAATCCTCAATGCCATCCAAAAGTACGCTCCTTCTTTTGTTATGTGCTAAATTCTCACATAACCTTGAACCCATCATTAAAAAAGTAAACACACACTTTCTGCTTTCTCCTTAAATAGTTCGGATTTTGAGGAGGTCACTATAGACCCTACATGCAGCTGGAGACCCGTCCCCATTAAGTCTGAACTACACATTAAAGAGGACCCAGACGGACCACTTGCCAAGCGATTCAAGACCATGAGCCCCAGTCAAATGACCATGCCCAATGTGATGGAGATGATCGCCCAGCTGGGTCCTGGGCCTGGCCCCGGACACGGACCTGGCCACGGACCAGGTCCCAGCCCCTACCCCCCACACCCTGGTCAACATGCTAGTGGCAATGGGGGAGATTACCCAGGACCAGGTAAAGAAAAGCATCCAGTCTCCTGCTGAGTAGATAAATAACAGGCTAGTCAGCTTGTTTGTTGGCCCCATGGAGTTTCATGCAACTGTTTTAAGATGTTTTACCCTTATTGCTCTGATAAATGTTAAATAAAAGTTTTTAAAAAAGTAGACAGTGTATATTCTATTATGTAACCACTTTGAAAATGTAACTTTTTTGTAGGAGTAGGAATTCAACCTAACAAAATGTGTTCTCTTGCCCTTCAAGGCAACAGTTACCACAGCCAAGGGAACTTTGACTTCCCTCACGGGAACCCATCTGGTGGTGGAGTAGGAGGAGGTGGAGGAGGAGGAGGCCCCCCTATGAATGACTTTATCCATGGCCCCCAGCTCTCCCACCCCCCAGATGGACCTGGTGGTCTCCTTCCCCAGGACAAGCCCCTTAACCACGGCATGAACGATGCAGTAAGTACAGCAGGGTCGAATTCTGGGGCTGCTCGCTTTCCATACCATTATACCAATAAATTATATTTATGGGAACAGAAAATAGTTCAGCTTTGTATTTTTATGTCTCTTATTCACTGATGCTTGGTTTTTTTATCCTGTAGAATCATTTTGTACCTTAGTTTTTAAAAGAAAATCCCTAGACAGAGTGTGCCAGGCTGAAATAAGAGACTCAGATTTGTTATCTGAACAAGGTGCAGCCTTTGCCTCTAGCCAGCATGTGTGCTCAGTCATGCTCACATGCTCATGTCACCGTATAATGTTGCAGCTGTACATATCTGCTGATCACAGCTTCCATTTAGAAGGCCTGTTCCATATTATTCATGCTGGAACTCATTTCGCTTTCCGTCTCTTCCCCCCCCCCTCCCCCCCATGCACCCCTCCTCAACACTCTCACTCGCTATCTTTCATCTGTCTACTTCTCTGGCATCTTCATCCTTCTCTGGCTTTCTGTCTCCCCCTCTCACCTGCAGATCTCCCATCCCGATCAGTCCCATAACTCCATGCAGCAGATCTTGCATGCGTCTCCCCACCCTGGCAGCCAAACAGGGCCGCCCTTGCATCACAGCGGCCAATCATCGCAGCCGCCTCGCCAGTCACAGCCTCAGCCGCAGCAGCAGCAGCTTCAGCAGCCTGGGCAGAACAGTCACCCGCACAGCGATCTGAACTTTAACCCCTCCTCAGACGGTCAGATGGGTCAGGGAGCCCACGATATGCCTGAACCCTCCCTGGATGTAAGTGGGACCACTTTTAGGCACCATAAGCTACTTGTTAACAGCTAACATTGTCTGCTGCAGCGGCTCCATCTCTTTGCTGTGCTTGGGTTTGACACTCAGATTGCTTTAGAGCAGTGGTAGCTGTGTTATATATATGTGGACTGGCTTTGACAGACACTTGAGCATAATTCAAAGTCATCCAACATCAGAAAGATATCTTTTCAGGTTATTTAGCCGAGCCACTCATCGTCTTTTTCTGCCTTTTATCCACAGCTACTTCCAGAGCTGGCCAACCCAGACGAGTTACTGTCATACCTTGACCCTCCCGACCTTCCCGCCAACAGCAACGACGACCTTCTCTCCCTCTTTGAGAACAACTAGCCCATCGCCTCCCTTCCAAACCCCCCTTCATCTACAGGAGTCGTGATGTGCTCGATTGTCCGTCCACAGACACTTCACCGACTCTCTATCGACACTTCAAGCAGCTTCCTATGCTCATGCACGCACACACGTACACAGACTCTCAGCAGATAATGTGTGGGGCATAGGAGAGTGTTTGGAAAGAGGCACCTGTTTGGGAACTCCAAAGGAGAAGGCAGGAATGCCATTCACCCCTGCAGTCCCTTTATTTACCTTGTGAAAAGATTCCACACACCAGTTCCTCCGCCTGACTCTATAAATACACCATTTACAGCCACGTTGGCAGGCACTAAAGTGATATTATATATATATACATATATGATATTTGTGACTTTTCAACTGAAAACTGTGCAGCTATAATCATCATGTGTAAACAACACAGACAGAAAAGTGTTGTAGCTTTGTTTTTTTAATTATGATTTTCCTTTTGTGAAAAAAAAGTCTTGTAAGAGTGTTTTTAACATATTTGAAATGTGTTCTTCCAAAACTTTGGCACATGCCCTGCCCTTAGCCCCCCGCATCAGAATCAGAGCACTGAAAAAGGACGAGCTAGAGTGTCCTCCAGTGTCAACCAGAGGATAGAAGTGCACATCGTGCAATGTGTAGTGAGTGTTGGTGTGTTTGTTTACATGTCCTCTTTTGTTTGCCTGTGAGAGTATGGGAAAAACTGTGGGGAGAGAAAGTTTGAGTGAGAGGAAGAAACAAATTGGATGGAAGAAAGAGAAAACGATCTGCTTTTATTCTCGTGTATTTATTTGAATGTTTTGCTCTTCCACATCAAATTCAGCACCATTGTGTTCAGAAGTACATGTGTGCCAATAGCTTCTGTTGTCTTTGTCCAGCCTAAACGTGCTTGATCAAATAATTTTCTCTCTTTTTTCTATTTATTATTTTATTTCAAATTCATCTGGGTTTTTTTTTATGATCGTTTTATATTACGTGTTTTATCTTTGTCCCATGTTGAAATTATTCAGATACACATCACCAAAGTTGTCCTATGCTTTTTAAAGGGGTCTGGGCGTGGATTTGATGTCGATGTAAGAGCAGGGTTTCAACATCCTACAAACGTCCACAGAAGTTTTTAAGCCCCTGTGTTTTATAGAAGCGTCTGTGTGATTGTACTGATCCTTCCCTTTGTCGTTTTGTTACTGTTGAGCTGCAACATTTTGGGAAAAACATCCTGCATGATCCAACAGTGTTTCCGGAGCTGTTGTATATACCCTTTGTGAATATTTTGTGACTGTACAGTACTGTACCCATCTATTACTGTCAACTACATGGTACTGTCATGGCTGCACACATGCAGAATCCCGTCAACCAGTCCAATATTGTAATGAATTGATCCAAATGCACGCTCATAGAGTACCTGTGTATTGTGTGCAGTTTTTCCATTGCACTGTGACAATGCATCAGTGGAGAGGAATATTAATTTTTCCAAAAATGATGTTTTAATATTATTGGAACAAGTGACGTCGTCACTGAGATTTAAAATGAGAATGTGCAAAGTCCTCTTGATTGTTTTGAGGCCTAATAATGAGCTTTGTACTATCCACACTTTGCAAAAATGTGTGAACATGACTTGTGTATTGCCATCATATTTTATATTATTTCAATTTTTAAGTTATTATTTTTGTCCCGTGTTTTTATGACAGATATAATTTGGTTTAGGCAGTTTTTTGTGCAGTACAGTCAATCACAGTCAATGAATTCTCAAGTGTACTGGAAAAAAGTCGCCCTGTCGACATTTGTAATCCATTTGAAGAATTGAATAAGGCTTTACTGATCCTCAAAACTGATGTCATCACCTGCATATAACACAGTTGTGGATCAGATGTTGTTTGTGACCGTCTATATGTTTGTTAAAGACAAGGCACTGCCACACTGTGATGTTTTTTTTTTTCCTACACAGTGTGTAACCAAGTGTAACCTTTCACAGAAACGTGTCTAGTAATCTGAGCGACACAAATTGTACTGTCTGATTGCAAAAGTTGGAAAAGGGGTTGAGGATTTGAAAAAGAATGCAATGAATATTGTAAAATTAAATTAGGGGGAGACCCCCTCTTTGTTTGCATTACAAGGAGAGGCTGTGGCAGAGGAATGAGGGTGGGGTTGGGAATGTAAGGGAAATGTGTATATAATGTAAATGACAAATAGAGACACATTAACAGAAATGTATTCATTTTCTTCAGGAGGAGTGTTCATAGTGTATGTAGAATTTGTAAAGCTTCCATCCTCCTGTCAGACATTGAATTGGCAAAATGAGTCTGTGTGTGATTGTGTCTGTGCAGACCTCTCTAACCACGCCTGTTCATTAATGTAAGATACTTTATGTAGCCCACGTGGGGTTTCCAAGAAAAAAAGACATTTTTCCTTTGTGTAATATTAAACTTCTGCGTATTTCTCTATTACCTGTGTACTTTATAAAGGTGCTACAAAATTATTAAAACATTTTGAGGCATAATTGGGACTTGGAGACGTCGAGCTTTTGAGTGGCTCTCGTGGGTTGTTTCCAAAATTACAGTTTGTAAAAGATTTTGTCAAATTTATAATTTTTATGCAATTTGGCAAAAATATGCTATAAAGGTACAATCTGAAGTGATTGGCACAATAAGTGGCAGTTGTCTCTTTGGTTTTGTACAATCTATGTACAATCATTTCATATTCTAAACTGGTCAGAAAAACATTGTGATTTTTAGTCTTGCAAATCTGTATGTAGTTAGATGACGTGACATCCTAATATTTATCTAATAAATATGTATTCAGATGAAACACAATTCATGGCCTCTGCGTCTTTTGGCATATGAAGTGCAACCAGCATGTATTAAATCATTAAATATTCTACAAAAAATAAAAAATGTCTAGTTCTGAGGTAAAAAAAATATTCCTTATATCTTCAATTGTAACTAAATATGGATAGAGTTTGAAATTACAACAATTTAAATCTCACTACATTTGCTCATATTTCTTTATTGAAAGAAATTTTCAGTAACAAATTTGATTTGTGTAAAACATCTGAATTGAACAAGCCTTGTAATGTGAACTTAGAGTGAAGCTGAAACGATCGGATTCCATGTTATTTGTGTTGTCCACATTGTCCTGAAAAACAAAAACACCCATCTGAGTCACAAATGAGAGGAAAACTCAGATTTTCTCCACTTTTCCCTGCAGTGTGAACGCACCACTAGGTGAACCCGAATAAAGTTGTTGTACTTCCTAAACCGCCCACGCGATGTCGCTGTGAGACTATAAGTTTATGTGGCGTCACATGTAAAACAGTAGCAGCACCCATGGCCTGTGGGTCCTCCTCACCCTGGCAGCTGAGGAGCGATGTTACAAATTAAAAAACGCATAAGGTACAGCTCGCCGGGCATCGCCGCTGCGAGGCTGTTCTCCTCCGGTGCTGCCAGGAACGCTGTCGTGTTTCTGGACATCGAGGCCGACAGTGAGCCTCTCGGAAGGGTAATCATCGAGGTAGCTAGCTAGTTAGCTTCTGTCTAAGGCTCCCCTGCTACAGCATGTGCAGAGACTAGGGCGCTGCTTCGTTTTAGTGATAACATTCATTCATGAATTTGCATGTGATTTATATTATCTTATTTGTCTTATGTTGCAGTTACATGCAGATGTCGTGCCAAAGACTGCAGGTATGTTTAACTAACTTATGCTTTGCTAGCTAACAGAGTTAGTCAAGAGTTCCATTACTTTTCCATTCACTATTTAAACTGCTTCTTCTTTTTTTTTTAACATTGCTTGACTTGCTTTGCTTAAAGAAGACAAATGTTGTTTTTTTACAGAAAACTTCAGAGCGCTTTGTACTGGTGAACATGGCTTTGGATTCAAGGGATCTGTGTTTCACAGGGTCATACCTGAGTTCATGTGTCAGGTAAGATTTACTCTCAGGGGATTCAAACATGCACCACTCATTTTTGGCCTGATTTTTAAAAAAAACATTCCCTCTATTTTAGAATTGGGAGTACATCTGAATGAAGGGCAGGCTTTTGTGATGAATCTCAACACATGACGTTTGGTCATGCTGGACTGATTTCTGTGTGTGGGCTTGAAAACAAAGAGTTGTTCAGAGAAATAGCCTCAATGCCTTTATCCACTTAATCCCAAAATGTCCACTCCCCTCTTAAACTAACCCACTGCTATAAAAGGGCATGAAGATTGGGGAGGAAATGAGATTTGCAAGAATGCCACAACCGAGGCAACACGACCGGGATCATGCCATTGACATGCTGGAGGCGGTTCAGTCGCCAGGGCAGTGAATGCTCACCATTCCACAGTAGTGCATCTACGGCACCGTTATGTACCCCGAGGAGCAAAGACGGACTGCTTACACTGTAGTGACCACATGTAACGGCTCAGAATCAGGATCGACATGTCTTCCTGCTGTCAGAAATGGGTTCCAATCATTCTGCCGAAACAATTCGAAATCGTCCCTGACCTGTCGCTGGTTCTATGCCCAGTTTCAAGAGGAGAATGACGTCACAGTTCTGGACTGGCCGGAGCCGAGCTCTGACTTAAGAGTGGCCCGCCATCCCGCAGGATGACATCATCCAACGGTTGTGCCAGTTCATAAAGAGGAGGATTACTGCTGTAATCAATGCTGATAGGGGGAAATTATGGTGCTTACTTTTTTGCTCTTGCTTATGTGTCTTTGTTTTTTGTTTACTGATTAAATCAAAACAATCATGAAAAGTTAGTGACGAACAAAATATAAGTTGTTATTTTAATACGACAGAAACCACCCAAACAAAGTTGCGGACAAACAGAGTGGCTTTCGGATCCCTTGTGTATAATGAAGATGGAGCACATAATATGCAGAGTTAATTGCCATGTTGTCTGTTGCTGTGTTTTCTTTTACAGGGGGGAGATTTCACCAACCACGACGGCACTGGAGGGAAATCTATATATGGGAAAACATTCAAAGATGAGAATTTCAAATTAAAACACACCGGTCCAGGTAGTTCTCCACAGCTTTCTCATTCAGTTACTGTAGACCATTTTATCTCTTGCATAGCAAATAATGCTTTATCCATCCATGACGCAAATCATCACTTCATAAAGGTTTTCCATTCAGAGCTAAAGGCTGCTGAAATGTAGGAATTTGAAACATTTTTACAATTCCTTTTTTTTGTGTGGACATTTTGAAGACTAGACAGTTTGTTTAATCGATAAGGAAAACAATCATAAATTGCAGCCCATCTCTTGTGTGTCTAGTATCTGTTTATTATGACGTTTATGCCACATTTCTGGCCTTCTAAACACACATTGGGTCGAGCTGCCTGTCCACTAGATGGCAGTGCCTAATTTCACGCAGCTCCTCATATGAATCCTCAGGTGATGACCTACTTTTTTAGTGGGACATCATGCACTAATCAAAATAACTCATTTCTTGAATAAACTTCATCTACACACTGATTATTTGGTTTGGATTCATTTCCATGTGTTGTAATCATCGTTTCAGAAAAGACAAACTGGCTGCAACGCAGTTATTGGCTCGGTGGTAAAAAGGAGGCCAAGATATTGTTCCCTGAATCCCATTTAATAGATTTTCTTGTTGGCATTTCGATCTCTGCAGGAACGCTTTCAATGGCAAATTCAGGACCAAACACCAACGGCTCACAGTTCTTCATCTGCACGGTGAAAACCGAATGGTAAATACTTTGTAGAACTTTTAAATGTTGATGTCTGATATCTGATCACCCACCGGTTACGGGAGTCACTTTCGTTCTCTCTATTTGACAGGCTTGATGGTAAACACGTGGTGTTTGGGCAGGTGAAGGAAGGTATGGACGCCGTCGCCAAGATGGAATCCTTCGGTTTACATGACGGCGGCGTCATCAAGAAAATAGTCATCGCCGACTGTGGAGAGGTCAAATAAAACATGGACTTCTGTCAGATGACTCAATGTGCAACGATTAACTACTTTTTTACTGTTAATTATAGTAAAAGATGCCCATATTTGATCATTTTATGCGCAAATTCGGGCATCAAATGTTTATATTTGTGTGTTTGCTTAGAGGTAATACTACTAATGGCAAGAGTGGGAGCTCCACTAATACATTTTAATCTTTTTTTTTTACTACAGATGCAGTCACTTAACTTCCTTCACATCCTAAGTTATCCTCTGTAAAAAAAAAAAAAAATTAAAAAAAAAGTTCTTGTGCAATTACTCTTCATTTTCTGCCAAATAAATGACCATTTTCAGATTTGAATGCCTCTGGCTTTGACATGGGACATTTGCTCCCTGTGCCACCAGCCCTGCCGGTTTTAAAGCTTCCTGGAAAGGATCCAGCAGCTTTTTTTAGACAGCAGCTCTCCAGCACGACTGATTTCCTGTCCATCAGAGCAGGATGTGACATCCACCTACAGTTAGGCCTGCGACCCGGTGAATGCAGTTGACAGGCGATAGAACTGCGGGCCCACAGCCTCATTGGACTCGGATCACTTTATCTGCTGGAACCATAAAACAACCTCAGAATGTCTTCAGCTTGTTTGTGGGCTGCTCTTCCTTTCACTGCCTTCTTATTTGAAACACACAGTGTCTGGAGGAGAGGGAGACAGAAAGGGAGGGCAGGACAAGTCTGAAAGCCAGAGACTGGGTGGTGCTGCTTATCGAGCTAATACTTTATGAAAGTAAATAATGAAGCAACGTGAAAAAAAAAAGGCAGCTCTTGCCCCTAAATGAAACCACATGCGCGCTGACCTTCCACCATTTGTTTGAATTCTCAAATTACGTTGTTGCCATAGAGACTTTTCAGCTCTCACTGTTTGAGCTGGAGATGTTGTAACAAACTTGATATAATTTGGGTCCCACCCTCTGGTGTAGTTTTAGTTATTTGGAATGCACGTTCAGCGCATGGAAACTTGGCTTGAAAGACAGCGGGGCTGTGGCCAAGGTCTGATAGGGGTGCGGGTACAAGTTGGTTCTATCTAAACGTCTGCATGTATCACAGCACCCATGTCAGCGGGGGTCTTTTTGTGTGTTTTGGTTTTCCTGTCTACACCCTGACTACAAGTGTTGAAATCAGGCCCTGTCAGCTCGATGTCTCCGTTATCCTTCCGCACTTTCACAGAAAGGAAGAAAAAAAAAAAGTTTTACAACTCTTCTGCGTTTCACAATCAGCTTGAATGAAGCATTAAAAAAAAAAAAATCCTGATCTGTTTGCTTTTAATGTTACACAAGTCCTCAACAACCCAGCACTAAAAAGACGCAGGGCGGGGTCAAAATGTAAACATATACGCTCCGTGATGACTTTTATGCACACAGGAGCTCTCAGAAAGTAATGTGATGCTTTTGGTTGAACTCCAGAGGCAACAACTCCCAGCGACTGGTAACAATTCAGTGAAGGATCCAAACAAAAACACACACACACACAATCCAAACAGTTCTAATTTAACAGAACTTTTATTCAAACTCTTTGACAGCACTAAAGCACTACAATGTTTTCCCAACTAACAAATAAGGCACATTTTGGAATGCCGTTTCATGGACATGACAAACAGACCTGTGGTCTACTCTCGAAATCACAGTCTCCTCCACCCCCATGCCTGTGTTCTGTCCAATTCAAATAGTACATTATTGCAATACTGCATTACAAATATCTCAAGTGATACAGACAGTAAAGAATACACACAACTTTCCAAATCGACCACATAAGTGTTAACACATTACATTCAGTAAATATGCATTATTCGTAGAGGCTACACTATCTGTAAATGAAATAATTCGGGTCTACTTTCCGATAACGGTGACAACACTATATACCGTGACAACTACTTTATAGTATTTAAATAAGTAATACATTGCACAGTATAATATTTCACTCAAAACCAAACACATGCACATGCAAACTCTAAAATAGTTCTTTGTCACACACGCTTTCATTGCCCAAAGTATACACTCCTTAAGCTACTAACAACACCGTAACATTTTATAATAGTTTCTTGTCATTGCTGCTTTAAGCAAACTACATCTCACAGTTTTAACGTGCTTATACAGTGGTGAGTATCCGTCACTAAGTAAGAAAACAAAACGTTTCTGCATGTTAACACATTATACCTTCATAATACTGTTTACAAAATGAATGCATGCGACTGTATGGATATAAGTGGCAGCTCTTAATTAGTTACAAATAGCGACTACATAACATTTTGGGTTATTCAACATTGATAACATCGTAAAACAAAACACAATGGCTTATAATGAGAAATGGTATTAATTATGTACCAGCTTTTTTCATAATATTCTATGTAGACATCAATATTTCCTTCTTAGTGTAACTTTGTTGCATATTCTATACAAAAAGTGTTGTAAAAAATCTTTCCATAAATATTTCTGCAGGATAACCCCTCAGATTTGTTGTAAAACAAAAACAAAAATATCTCCCAGCTGTGTTTATTTCTCAGCAATAGGCCCTTCTTCACACACAAAAAGCTTCAACATTGCATAACACTTAAAAAGCTACTATCCTTGAAAATGATGGCCATCAAATATATACAGAAAACCGTCTATCTTTGACAGGGACATAACTCTTGAGTTTTTGCAGATTGCTTTAAAATTTTCAACATCTATTAAGTGTTCCAAAATACACATCTCATTTATAGAAAATAACAAATTTGAACTGAAAAGGTACTAGAAAAGTCAAGTATATGTCATTCGAGACATGAAGTCTGAAATGTATCAATTGCTTCCATTGGCTCTTGATTTGCCATTTAAAACGGTCTCCTCTTAGCATGTCGTTGGGTGGAATCAAACTCTCGGGCATGATTTCTCTTTTCTAGAACTATGTGAATCACAATAACATTGTTGTTACCTGTTCATGAGGTTAGTTCATAAGGCATCATTGGTATCTATTCCTCTCACTACAGCCATGTGATGTGGGCCATGAGGTTTTGATGTAAAACGCCATTAAGTTAGCATCATCACACGGAGAAAGAGAGATGATGGTAACCAACAGCGGTGATCTCAAAGGAGAATCTGTCATTCAGATTAGATATTTAACTTGGGGTAAAAGGGGGGTATGTATGTCTAATTATGACCCTGATGATGTCATAATTATGTCATCAGGGTTATCTCGTTTTAGGCTTGGAGACGCATCTTTTTTTAAATAAAATGACTGCATTACAAACAGGGGGTGTGGAGAGACGTGCAGAGGAAGTCTACCGAGAGATGCCATTGAGTTGCAACATGGGAAATGTAGGATCCAGCATTTTTGAACCTCTGCTGCTTTTACTATTCTTCCGCGTCTCTTAGAGGCCTCCCAACTTTGCTTAACTGCAATATTAAAATCACTGTCGTGTCCCTTTAACGTGACGGATGGAATTGAACAAAATTTCCCAAAAGTGGAAGGTACCGTTATCAGCCACTACAAACTCTCCCACTGAGGCGAGACCATGTATATTTTTTTGACAAAACCCACGGTTCCTTGGATAAACACAACTACAATAGATAAAAAACAAAGAGTGAGGTCCACAATTTCATGTGTGACTCTGTTCTGTTGTGAGGAACGACTAAAAAATAACATCTTTGTTGATGTTCCATGACAACAGACCACAGTAGGATTGTTATTGCCAGCTGGAAATGCTGTTTCAGCCTGTGCGTCCGACCCAGCAAACCCATTGAAGCGAACACCCACCATGCCATTCCAGGATGCTAATGGAGGAACTTTATCATTTTCTTGCCCTTTGCCACATCTCGAACCTGGATTAAATCGTACTATGCATCACAGCTACCACATGCATGTATGCTGCCCCCACATGTCTTTTCCCATTTTCAAATTAGCCTCCAAACCCTCATCCTAAATGATTTAAATCTTAAGGCACATTCAGTATGTTACATTATAAAATATAGTCAACCAGCTTTTATAAGGCTACAAATACAGTACATGTTAAATACTTCACAATTCCTATAACAAGATTCCTTGTAATGCAGGATTCTACTAATCAAACTCCATTCATTTCCTGGGTAGTGCTTTAGGTTTGCACAGTGATATATGTAAACAGGATGTGTACTTCTCTTGCTTTAAAGACATTGGTTTGTATTAGTAGGCACTTCTGTTCATAAAGATGAATATAAGTGGAAACTTAATTCATCGTCACTTTCAATATGTCCTTGAATCTTCAGCATGACCACATCGCAAATCAAACCCTTCCACAATCAACCTCATTGTTTCTCTCAACCAACCTGAAAAATCATTCCCCCCCCCGAAGCTTCATCTCCCTCCAGACACTCTTCACACGACAACCAGCGATGGAACGTCGCTCTAAAGGGTGCGAGCCCTTGGAAAAGTTTCCGCTGCCGGGCATCACTTGGCACTAAGAGTGACCTCTACAATCGGACCCTCTTTCAAACAAACATCATCTTTGTGTTTTACTAATTTTGGTGTAAAAGACTAATCAGGCATTGCATGTGAACAGTACAGTCATGTATTTAAATGCTAATCAATTTGAGGAAAGCACTTGTGTTTTCCAACTGCTTTAAAATATTGAATATTTAGGAACTGGAGAGACACTGTGCGGATGGCAAGATCATTGCTGCAGTTCCTTCTCAGGTGACCCTCTTGTGATTTGACATTAACACAGCTTACCTCTCTAACTTCTATACCTATCTAACATCTAAAGATAGTTGAAGATTTATGTGGAAACAACTCTAGGGAGGGTGAATAAAACCTTATGTTAGCAACGTGCTAGATCTAAACAAGGAGTGACTCAGCTGAACCTACAGTAGTTTCTAAAGACACCATAATGTGATGTACAATCACACAAAAACAAAATATTTCTTTATGTCCAAGTTAAAATTCAAATTGCACAATCGAAGGAAAGTAAAATAAATAGGTCAATGTAAGCTAGGGATGTATGGCACATTGTCCCTCGGTTAATTCACAGTTAATAAGATGTGCTGCTGACCCAAATACGGCAAGACGTCAAAGGCCTCGTATACATTATGCCATCATGAGAGGCCCAGGTTAAATGTTCATCACATTAGCACACACCTCACTTGGCAGGGAAATGGAAGGCAGACCTCTGTAAACACAAAGCCAACAAACCCCGAGGTGAGGTAATCTATTGAGACCAATACTGTCAGGTACACCAGTGAAAAACACGTCTGCTGCTAATTCAGCAATAAATGATTGGCTGTTAAACATGGAGTCTGGATCATTGGGGTTAGAAGGCGAAGGTTGGTTTTTTTTTTTCTTTTGATGAAGATCACAAGAGACAGATATTCATCACGTTTCTCTCATTCCTGATGTAATCATCAATACTTTTAAAGAAAAAAAAAAGTATAATGGCTTAATTCTATTGGGGGCATGAGAAAGAAGAGAGAAGGGGGTAAATTTATTGTCTATGAGGCTTCTGGGAGAAGGAAGGGGGAAGAATGCCATGTTGTGTTCAGGGCAGGGGGAACATTTACAGCCTTGACGGAGGATAAGAAATAGAACCTGGGACATGAAAGACTCTGAGTGACTCTGACTCTGAATAAAGATCATTATTGCACACGGCGGCAGTAGTAGCCCAGGACTTTACACTTCTCGCACAGGTGTTGCGGGTGCTCCTTACTCTGGTCAGAAACATCCAGGCCGTCCGGCTTCTCTAAGGGCCGCTGAGGGTACAAACAGAGGAGCAAAGACCAGGTTAAACGCTGAAGAAAACAAACTATAAGCAGCACACAAAGCATTGACATCTGACTTTTGCAAGCAGTTTTGGAACCCGATTCAACTCGGCTATACACCAAACTTTGAGCAAGCGTTATATACAAATTGTTACAGATATATGGCTCTGGAAATGCATTCGATTATGATGATCTGTGGAGAAATATCAGTAAACTGCAACAGCAATGGCTTCCCTGAAATCATTATCAAGGACAAAGGGAAATTTGGGCCAGAGTTTATTTGAACAATCCTTCTGGAAAATGTATTTTTTTCTTATCTATTGTTCTCTTCTTTTAAGAGCTTTTAACCAAACTGTTATTGATTGCAAGTGGTCAAACCAAAAGAATCCAGGTTACCATGAGTCAATACAGAGAGATATTCCAGCTGTCCGCTAATGACGCTTGTAGGAAGCACTGAAACTTTCATTCTGGAACGTCAAAGACATGAGGTCCTTGAGAAAAGCAGAAAAATGTGATATATATATATATTTTATGGGGTCCAGTTAGCGGTTAGAAGGACTTTGGTTCAACCTCCTGTGCTGCAGGCATTTCTCCTGTTGGAGTGTCCTTGAACAAGAGTGACAATACAAGTGACTATATTTGTGATCAGTAACAACTTTATTCGGTATGTGTGTTTGACTCAGGAGCAAGAATCACAAGACTTTTTGTAGGGTTAAGTCTTGAGTAGTGCCTGTATAATATGTAATGTAAGGGGGCATCATATTCAGTGTAAATCATAGCCTTAATTTAATATATTTCTTGAAGGCAGAGGGACAAATCTTTTATGCCTGTGGAAGGGATTGGGAAATTACATTTTCAGGTTACTTAAGGGAATCCACAGGGAAGTAGGAAACCAATGCTGAGAGGCCGAGCTCTTTAGATACTGGAGGACGAGGAGGTTAGTAGTTCCATTTCAAACACCGATGGGGGGGGGGGGGGGGGGGGGGGGGGGGGGAATACAGTATGCTAAGTGAGTGACATTGGAAATGCATGGAATTTGCTTGCTTGTGCAGAGCTTTGCCGCAGGACACAGAGCAGGATGAGGTTTTCTCACCCATGAACATGGAACAAAAGTGCTTTGACTGAGAAATGCTGAAGTACTGGCAAAGCTCAGCATACCTACCACCCATGCCGTTTTAAGAGTATAGTTAAAGGGGCAGTCCGACTTGAAATTAAAATGCATAGTTTTCCTCTTACCTGTAGCATTATTTATCCATCTAGATTGTTTAGGTGTGAGTTGCCAAGTTTTGGGGATATCGACGCCATATACATATATTCTTACATTTGCACGTATGCCTGTTGCACTAAACCTGTATATTAGTGTTAGTATTATTCTTATATCATATACTTGTATTATATTCCTTATATCCCTTGTATTCTTATTCTTGTATTCATTTATTATTTAATCCCATTCATTTCTAAGGAGAATCTGTAGCAAAAACTATTTCTCCCCAGGGATCAATAAAGTGTTCTGATTCTGATTCTGTAGAGGTGTCTTCTGTTGAATGTATTCACTTCTGGTGCTCAGAAAAAATGCTTGTGAAAAACTCAACAGCAACATCTCTGAACAGATACTCAGGATAATAAATAGATCTTGTGAGCAGGAACTATTTTCTCTCTACTTCATTAGACGGCTTCACTGCATGGAAGGAAATGTCTCAATGGAACTGGTCACAATAAGGATTATCTTGGGTAACAGTGACATGACTGCCGTCTAGTTTTTCAAATGTATTTTTAAACATTTTATTTCATTCATTTGGTGCTTTAAGCACAACAACACAAGTGCCATCTAGTTCCATCATATTATATTGTATTGTATGAAGAAGGCAGACATCTCTGGCTGATATCTCCAACATAGGAAATAGGAGAGGCCATATATATATATTTTTGATTTCTGGGTGAAGTGTCACTTTAACGAATGTCACACAGATAAAGGTGTAAATTTGCAGAATATAAATGATGCATCAGGCAATGGTGCGACTCCTAGTGTGCCTTTCCTTCTTCGTTTTACATGTGTGTTAACAGAGTGCAGCGTGGTCAGCCGTGGAATTCAGAGAACCAGCGGGGCCTCAAGCAGTAATCCTAATTTTATTTCAGGAAGTGGAATTGGAAGAATGCGGAATGGCATAAATATTAAAAGATGAAGTGTTCGGGATAAACAGATCTGTAGCTGTAGAAAAGCGAGTCTTTAATAAACAGGCTGTGAGGAAAATGTTCACCAAACTGACAGCTCATCAACACGTTATTACCCCGGAGTGTTTGCTGTTCGTATAAACACTCTGCAGCATTTCGTTTAATATGACTTCACTTTTTCGCATTATTACATGTGAGAGGAATTTCTGCAGCTGTAAGCCTCAATGATTCCAGACTTTGTTTGTTTCTGTGAGAGAAGAATTAAGAAATATTTGTTTTAAGATTTGATGACATTCGGTAGATAATCCCAAACTTCTATCAGTCAGGAAATGTAATTAGTTTATTCAGTGTTGGTTTATTACCAAAGAGGCAAAAGCAATTGTTGGTGGCATGGCTTTTATTTTATTTTAATGAGGCTGTCTGGAATATCCTTAAGACAATACACAAACCAGAGAGTCTGGACTCGATTAACTTTGGTTTCACTTAAAATGCATGAGTCAAGTTTTTGACATGAAGACATTACTGCAAACTGTCAGAAAATGAATGCCGTGTTGAAGGTTGACGTACCTGTTTGTGTGGATAGACGTTGATGTGGCATTTAATACATTCTTGCCCCATGTTAGCCCAGGAGTTGCCACTCATCCACTTCCTCTTACATTTCGGGCACTTGTACTCTCCAAAGCATCTCTTCTTCCCCTGGTAGGGTGTCAGCCCTTCACCTTTGGGTCTGGCCTGTAAAGAGCGAAGCAAGGCGAATAAAACGTATGCACATGTGCAGAAATCATTACGCTTCCATTCTTTTACCAGATATATAAAACTTTAGGATTTTTATTTTTTTTGACGTTTTTAAGAGAACCTTGCGCGTTTAGCAGCACAGTATGAATGACGAGCTTTGACAGCAGGGTGTGTCCGTGCATGTCATTTTGATATATCCAACTGCATCACACAGCAAACTCCTACGCACAATTTTGGCGCAATGTGTGATTGTGTAATTGACATTTACTTCCATTACAGCTGTGTTAAATTACACCTCTGATTCTCATGAGGAAGATGATTACGAACAGAGTCGGCCAAGCATGAGGCCAAAGGCATTATTTTTGAGAGGAGCTGGTCCAATGACTTCATACCGCAACTTCATTAAGGCCACTAAAACAGCATTGTGGGGGAGGGGTACTCCTTTTTTTCCCCCCTACAAGCACGTCACAAACAAATGTACTACTGATGTCATCTCATTGTTACACCGATATGCAAGTTTGTCAGAGCCTGTCATTCTCAATTTGAAGCACCATCATAAAAATAGAAGGAAAAAAAAATAGAACTTGCACCTTCTCAGTGACTGGGAGGGGGTATTTTGGTTCCTTTCCAATCCTTTTATTTGGAACGTAATCATTTTTAAAAGGAGTAGCAAGGAATTGTGTTATTTTATCTCAAAGTTTAAAAATGCTTTCATGCAAAAAGAGGTCATTTTAATGCACAGTATGCACCTGAAGGCACCTTCCCTGCAGCTTAGGAGCATAACTGCAAAGTGTTTGGACAATCATTCAAGTATTGGCTGTATTTAGGGGTGAATGTAGTGGGTATTGGGGCAGGTAGAGTGAGCGGAGGGGTGCAATCTGTATCCCTGGTCCCTGTCCTGGCCCATGTGTGACTAATGGGAACTTAAATTAGCAACATGTGGCTCTGCCCTAATAGACGTCAGCACTTTGCATCAGCACCGGCAAGCGAGCCCTAAGTATAAGCGGCTGTGTCAATCTGGGCCCTCAACAGCATGACCTCAACCCCACAGTCAGCTTTGCATCTCCCGCTGACAGCACACACGCTGGAAAATCTGACTTCTGCTGGCCTGCAAGCACACTGATCTATACACACTGACAGTGTCTTGATGCAATCAAAGGGCGATCTCAAAGACATTGCCATGACAACATTTTGTGTGGATGCTCTCCGACAAATTATCAAGTTGATGTGATGCAGATGACATTCTCCATCTCAATAAAGCCTTTTTTTTCCTAGGGACAACCACTATGTTATCTAATCCAATGAAGTTATTTTGAAGCTTGAAAAAATAAAAGTAATGAGAGTGACAGATGTATTACCCCGACCTTGAACCTGTATTTTCATTTGGAAATTTCAAGATTGTCATATTTCCCATAACAGCTGTTTGTTCAAATGTTTGAAAAAAAAAAAAGAAAAGAAAAAAAAAATCTCTCCCTGATTCTGCAGCCAAGACTCAACAGGACAGAAACAGCACTCATCCTCCTCATGACCATTCCTCTCCAACTCCATGCTGTTTCCAGGGTCTGGCCTTGGCCTTTGGCTGCACATCGTGCTCTGTCTGCAGCTGAGTGCTTTCAGATTTGATACAAGCACCCTTCGCAGTCAGTTTGACGAAGAAACATATAGATAGATAGACTGCAACACATTGCATATTTCACATTTCCCATTTCACATTCCAATGGGCACCTAAACATGCAGGAACAAATGTCACAACAACATCTGGACTTTTTGCGCCACCGAGGAATGCAGCATTTAGATTCACAGCAGCAGCTTAAGAAGGAAGCTTCGGGTTTCGTCGCACACAAACATACATGGCCCGTCTTTCCATTTGCATTGGTGCAGTGGATTACAGATCTCAACCCTCTGCTGTAAACACTAGAGTGACTGAGTAAATGTTTTCAGTTAGACATGATTTCCAGGAAAATGACTGCGCTTCCCAGCCTTTAAAGCAACATTTACAAATCATTCACAATATACAAAGTACAATGGGCAGTTTCATGGAATTGTGTCATCACAGGAACACAGCAATCTGGACATGAGCCGGCACAGGAAGATGTGTCTTGTTTCCCTTTGCTCTCTACAAATAAAACCATTGAAGCTAAAGCCAGGGCAAGGTCTAAATGGACACATCGGAGCCATTTAGAGTGTTTTCGGTGTCTGCAAAGTGGAAATGAAGGTTTGAAACGGCGAGTGAGGAGATCATTTGTCATACAACTTTGACAGTGCTAGCTTGCATCAAGTCAATGTTTGTTTATGTCCCCAAGGCTAGAGCCCCATGTGTTGAGATAAGGGTCAGTGTGTGTGTGTGTGTGTACAGAGCAGTGTAGCTCCATAACCACAGCTACTTGACCACATCCTCCTTTGGTGCAGATCACAGCAGGAACTCCTCATATCAGACACACACACACATATTCACACACAGTTCAGGTCAGCGAACTGTGAAATGAAGCACATCCACAAATGTGATTCAGACATTCGCTGACGCAATCTCTGCGAAAAAACACGGCCACACACAATGCCCTCTCTCGTCTTGTCCCCTTTAAAACCCAGACACAAACGCACGCAGACACTCTCGGCAAATTCCACATTCACAGGTTTTCATGCACTCTGGAGACACAACTGGAAAGTCTCAGTGAATGGTTTCTTACTCCCACTCAAGAGTTTAGCCCCGCTGCAAGGACACATAGAATTCTTTGGCTTATGTCGCGAAGATTAATGAGCTCACAAACTGCATTAAATAAAATAAACAGTGCAAGAGACTGTAAAACACGAAGGGAGATTAAAATTAGCCAGGAGAGAACATGAACAGAGTCAGGAGAAAGTTCA
The DNA here is from genome assembly GCA_037577475.1 of Chaunax sp. Z400. NCBI lineage: Eukaryota > Metazoa > Chordata > Actinopteri > Lophiiformes > Chaunacidae > Chaunax > Chaunax sp. Z400. The sequence goes on from CM075193.1 coordinate 13,490,076, forward strand.
TCAAGAGTGAGAAGGAATGAACGTTCTGCAGCCTCCCTTTCTAAAGGAGTCCATAGCGAAGGGGATAAAAAAAAATTTTTTTTAAAAACCTGCTGCTCTAGAATCACACAAACCCATGAAGAAAAAGAAAAGCAGACACGTTCTCTCAAGCCCTGCAGTCGCCTGAGCCAACTGTGGAGAGACTCTCCAATCAGTCCTTCTCAGGAGGGTGGAGAAAGGGAAGGAGAGACGGAGAGAAGGAGAGAGAAGGAGGAGGAAATTTAAATCCAAAGCAGATGGCCTCCATAGGGGCCAGAAACACTGAGAGTCATCGTAAAAATCGCTGCTCTGCTTTAAATTAAGCCATACATTTCAGAGACTGAGAGAGAGAGAGAGAGAGAGAGAGAGAGAGAGGGAGAGAGGGAGGGAGGTGGGGGATAATACGGCGCTTACTAACCGCTGAAGCTCAGGCCACATCTACAGTGGATTGGACTCATTAACATGTGGAGGAATGCCGGCATTCTCTGGGGGGTCACTTTTAAAGACAGATGCTGTACAAGCAGAGCAATACCAGGAATTTGAAGCATGCACACTATTGCTGGTAGATTGCTGAATTAGAAGTCGGCAATCCCGGTCTAGACGACACCCTCGGAGATGTCCTTAAATTTCAGGGTAATCCACTTAATACCATGGAACTGATTAGAAAAACAAAAGTATGCAGCCTAGGCATCTGCGTCTGAAATCGCAGTTTGATTATACTTTACTGACCACTTGGACCATTGGGAGAATACGGTCCAGACCACTGTCTGTCTGGGGCCTAAGGTGATCCTGCATTTGTGTTGATCTTGCATTCCAGACAAAGAGTAATGAGCAGTGGACAGATACCAGGCTGTACTGCCAGACACTCGCCCAAAAACCTGAACCCTTAATCCTCTGTCTCCAGCAACAGGATAGGTTAACCTTGGTTTCAACAGAACAGAGAAATCATCCAAAAAGACAGTTGTTTTCAGTTTTGCGGGTGTGGGATTTCATACTTTCTCAACATATTAGAGGACATCGACTTACAGTACAACTGGCCGCACTTTATTACCCACAGTCAGTCCTCTGACAACAAATAGGATGAGACAGCACTGACAGTAAGGCTTGGGTTTTTATGCAAATGTCTCATGCAATTCAGCGGTTTGTCCGCTTCTATGAGAAAACAAGGGATTGGGTAAACCAACATTGAGGCTGTGGAAAATTGTTGGTAGTAAGTGTACGCAACCGCTTTTCTGGTCTGGCTTTGCTGGCTAATTCATCTTAACTATATATGAATAAAGCATTCTTTGAATGTCTGAGATGTCTTCAAATACACCGAAACGCTGAGCGTCTCTCTTGAATCAGAGCGCACGGACTACATGTTCTCCACGATGATTCGAGATGATTTTATGATCACATCACCACGCAGTAGAGTTGGATGATCGCCGAGAGCCAGACGGGCCTCTAGCAGAGCAGTAAGAGGTGCAATTTAAAAGGAATAACCTGAGGTTGTTGTTGTCGAACCGTACCAGAAGGAGGAGAAATGTTTGGTGGGTCAATTGAGGCAAAATATACTTGCACAACAATTCTTAGTGCACAGTTTGGTTTGAGTGGACCACATCAAGACAGTTCTGATGGAAAACATGAAAAGCATGCATAAAAAAAACAATTTCACACATTTCCACACATTATTTTATCCCATTATCCCATATCAAAGTTTTGCAGTCACTCCAGTCTAAAATGTATTTCAAAACACACACTTTGCATCCCTCAGACAGCCAACGCATGCACACACAAACACAAGAAGTGGTTATTGAGAGAGAGAAGGGTATATAGTATAGGACTTACTATCAGTGGGAAACCTGAGCCTGGGAGGATGCACGGACGTGATTCGTGAATGGAAGCTGCTGTCGGTAATGTTACGAAGTCCTAAGCTCATCAAACGCCAGCTGACCTGTCATACGCTGAATCGTGTTAATGTTGTGACTCAGAGAAAGGGGCATGTGAGACAAATGAGTCTGAGTTGAGTAATAATCTGCATTTTCTGCATATGTTTTGCTCTTTTGGAAATGTAATTAATTCTCTGATGACAGCAACATCGGAATCCTATGTATTCCTATCCACGTGCATCCATAGTTACATCATTTCCTTGACCATCACTCTCTAACATCACAGCAGCTTAAGAATAAAGATCTGAGGATGCGAGTCCTCAGCCTGTTAGTCGGAACTGAGGGCCAAGCGAGCGCGTGCAGATGGCCACAGCTTCAAGCCTCTCACAAGAATGACACTGTCTCCACCTCAGCTGTGTCTCCCTACACACAGAACAAGCATTTTTTTTATTGACTGTTTCCGCTGCTGGACTAAACAGCCCCAAACCTGTGCCAGAACCTCAGCCAGGTGCATTATGGGGGCTATTCATCAATCCCACCATGCACTACAAGCTCTAAATACAGCCACTGTTTTCTGCGCGTCTCTCTTTTTCACTGCCATCTTTCTCACCTCTCTCTCTCTCTCTGTGTGGCTCCTTTGCTGGTGCAGCTGTCTCTTTCTACTGCCTGTAAGGAAAAGTGGCTGAGGCTGAAAGTGACGTGAGGAACAGGTGTGCTGCTTAAGTGGTAAATTTGTTCTCGCTTAGGCACAATGCACCTCAGTTTATAAAGACGTCCAGACGAGACAATATACTGACGCTGCCACAGCCTGGAGAAAAATACAATGAAATTACTGAGCAGAAAATCCAAAAAGAATCCAAGTCTATATGTTGTGACTAATACTTAATAATGTATTTGTGACACTTTTATATCTAAGATAACCTCAGCAAAGTGATCTTAATCATATTTTTCTAAACCCTCTCAGCCTTTAGAAGCAATTAAAAAAAGTTATTGCAAAGCAAAGCAATGTTTTTAAAGTATCCCAGACAGAGCCGCCTTAATCCTGGCCTGCTGGCTCAAGTCTTAAACTGCTGGGCTGCTTCCCCAGTGTTCCTTAGCACTCTGATCAATGGCTAGCATCTGGAAACCATCAGGGTAAACAAAGGAGGAGCGGAGGAGCTCAGGCCCCGCTCTGCCTCTCCGCATCCCCAAGGACATCATTCAGAGAGCAACACAAGAACACCAAAAACAGGGCCCACGAAAACCTGTGTGTATTGCATTTCCGCGTGCGTGTGAACAGCGTGTCCGTGCGCAGATCTGTGTCTGCTCTCGTGTCCTCATCTCAGGATCTGTATTTGGTTTGGCTGCCAGTCAGAAAGAGATAGATTTACCGATTCACCGGATGGGGTTCAGTCCACGATGTTAGGTTCGAGTCTTCTGGAGTTTTTGTTTCGTTTACTCATTAGCCGTAGCATTTCTGATAAGACTCCCATTTGCTTTAATGTGGTTTCAGTTAGCGTGCTAGCCTTAGCAGTTTCATGAATGCTACAAGGGGGGGGGGGGTTATTGGAACCTGGATGTGGTTTCGGCCCGAGATCTGGCCCAAGTCTGGGAAACAGCAGAAAAGATCAAAGAATCAATTTTGACTGATCCGTCTTTGAGACGTGACATTGAAATATTTCCTGAAGATTTCACAACAGTGTTTGAGTAACCTTATCTATTAATCATGTGGTTTGGTATTTTTCCGAAAGGCTGAAACCACAAAGATGTGAGATGTGGTTCATGGAGCTTTTTAACACTGAGCCTCACACTTTAACTCTATGATGCTTGTAAAGGCCCACCACAGACGACAGCAGGGTCTTGCGATTACCTCTCCAACCTGTTATGAACATGGATGTTTTCACCACGGCTGTGGTTTTCACTTTCCTAATGCATTATAGCGTTATTTATTTCCCTGAGTCGATAACCAGGCTTAGGATATTCCCAATTCAACTCAACATATGTGTGTATGTAGCTATCAGGCTACGTATTTAGTTAAATATTTAAAATAAAAGTGACATGGTGTGTGTATATCAGCCACAGTGGTGGAGATCATTGTGGCTTGTAACTGCCTTCCTTTCATTGCTTTACAGCTTCACATCTACGCCTGCTGAGATAAGCGTTCTTATCTTGTACAGTTGTCTCTAAAAATAAACTGCAGCGGTACAAAAACACGTACTGCACATAACCTCGATCACACACACTTGTACCACGAAGAACACAGACGCATGCGTGCATTTATTCGACATTTAATACGAGCCATTTTCACACAGATACATGGAGCGCATGTTGTTATATAGCAGCAAGAAATTGCTCCGATTTCAAAACGCAAATGCTGCAGTTGATAAAACCAAAATCGAAGTCATGTAACATGAAGAAAAATGATCATTTAGATATCAGCTGGATCATTTTAGTCTCTGCTTTTTTGATGTACAGCTCAAAGTTGGCAGACTGGACGATAACTACCAATTATTTTCACTGATTAATCTTCCAACTATTGACTAGATCAAGCAATTAATGGATCGCCCTAAAAGAAGTCAGAGTATAGTGTGAATGTCAAACATGCAGTGGCATTCATTACCTTAACCTGTTCATCATACGGCTAAAAAAAACCAAAGACATTCAAGTCAGTATCATTTAAGACAAAGAAAAGCAGCTAATTCTCACAGTTAAGAAGCTGTACTATGGAATTTTTGGCATATTTGCTTTAAAAATGATAGTTATACATTATTTTTCTGTCGGAGTGGCGCTCAGTAGAGCACATACCTCTGCCAATGCCCAACACTCCCCTTTATTTCAGTCAAGCCTGATCCTAAATCCAACTAATAACCCTGTAGCCAGTTAAAAATGACCGGATTAGTAGCAGCCAAACATTTAAATCTGGTGGATCTAGATTTTTATTTGGATCTGTACCAAATTGCACACCTTCATAGATACCAACCCCATAAACCTGCCTAGTTATTTTCATCAAGATCCATGTTTTAGTCCCTGAGAAATGAAAGACAAAGTAAAAAAAAAAAAAGAAAGAAAAAAAGCTCTATGTTGCAATATTAAAGAAAAAGAAAAAGAAAAACCTGGATCTAATTTAATGGGGACCCATCCTCCCAACAAGTTTCATGGAAATCCATTCAGTAGTTTTGTGTAATCCTGCTGACAAAGCAAGAGACGTGAACAAATTGACACATTTTCGGTTTTTAGTTAACAAACGATTCATGAGCTCACTTAAATATGACTTCTCCTTTAAGTTTCCCATCACTCGTCTGAACCTGCTCTGAACCCATGTGGTGCTATTCTTAAAAAAAGGTTTCATATTCTAGAGGCTCTTTATTTGAGCTATTCATATGTACTTGACATTTCATTAGACTATAAAAAGCACTTTACTCACAATAGCACATCCCAGTTGTTTCTAAATATGCCCATGAAGCATTGGTGCTGTCGAAAAGTCTTTTGCATGTATCCCCTCTCACCCGTAACAATCTAAAGAATATAATCAAATCCACAGCTACTTGACAGCATCAGTCTTAACAAGCACCATCTCTTAAAAGGACCACAAGGCCACATGGACCTAAAACAGTGCAGCAAATATCACCAGTGCCTTCTATTTACAGTGGACAGCAATGTAGCCTATTTAAAATGACTTGGAACTGAGTACAGTATTTAGCTGCAACTCTCAGGGTTAAAAGTTTTCCCCTTGTGTGTCTTTATAGATGGGTTTGTTATCTCACAGAGATACAGACGGGAGGATTTCAAGAGGACAACCACTCCGACTGTTTTAAAGAACAACCACAAATCCATTTTCAGCTCCATGGACATGCCAAAAAAAGTTCATGCTGGGAAACAGCCTCTGCTGCAGTGTGTGTGCGTGTTTGTGTGTCTACTCTACAGCATGTACAGGTTTCTACTGGAGGAGACCGATACCGTGCCTCAGCGCACACAAACACAAAATGCTGTCTTTACTGATCTAGAACCAGCCTGAATGTCTAGGTTTCACTCTTTCTCAGATTCCACTGAAGTCCTGTAACAGTACCGCTCATATCGCTGATGTTTAGTCTGCTCTTTGAAATGCTGTGACATCACACAGGGAAAAGGGAAAAGTCAGGACAGCTGTTCCCCAGATAAAACATCCCACAGCTGTCAGTCATGTGGATAAGTGGAGAGGCTGTGCCGGACACTCAATCATATTCTGTTTTTAAATGCCATCTCTGCCCACTGAGTAATTGCTGGAGCGAATTTACAACAACGGCATGCTGGATCCGGAAACTGCTATGGTTATTAATGCCGCTTGCATTTGTTCCTCCTAAATAAAGCCAACAAGTAAAGAAATCCAGGCAGGAGAGCAGCAGGTCTGCAGTAATGAAAAACAGAAAAAAACAACACAAAGTTGTCCACGTCCCCCAAATACCATAACAATACATCAGCTGAGCATTTTTTTTTATATCAAGCTGAAAGATCATGTTATTTTGTAAATAGCCAATAACATTCATGTGTTTTTGACTTTTGACAACATGTTTATTATGTTTAGCAGAGGGATCATCAAATATTTAGAAGCTGCAGGAAACAATGCAACATTCAGTCACTGTGAGCATTGACCTGTTGATTTAGATCAAAACAAATCTCAGTTAAGTCATCTTTAATGATGTTTCTGCTTGCAAATGAAATTTGGTGACTCGCAATTTCTGGTTGTTTTGATAAACTGGAGATGGAGGTCTTGTAATATGAGTTGCTGTAAGCAGCTGATTCCCATGTTAAGACAGTTAATAAACTTTGTTGATTTTCCCCAACCAATTACTCAGGGGGTATGTTCTTTCAAGGAAAACTCCCCACAATATATTGCGTGTCCGCTGACAGATCATGGCCCCGTGTTTTTTCTAAAAGCATGTGGGCAATAATGCTATACATGCACATGTGCACATGTGTGTGAGTGTGCGTGTCAAAATGTTTCTCCTCAGTAACAGTCCGACGTCATCTGAATCCAAGACAGCTGCAGAGACATATCTCCATGCCAGCATGCTCTGTGCCAAAACCCTATTCCCAGATTCCCAGATTTCCACAAATCAGTTTCCCCCAGTCGGCCACGGATCTCGGTGACATGTTCTTGGATGACTCATGGATACCCATGAGGGTCAAGAATGTGGGTGTTTTGTTGCATACAGTAACACTCTCTTCATTTTTTAATCAGACGTCTTTGACACACTCCTTCTCCCTTAATGTTTCATTCATAGAAAACACGAGTACGTGCCAAGTCGACCGGTGCTTGTGGAATCTGTCCTGGTTAAACCCAGATGCTCGGCTCTGTCAGTGCACCAGCTTGACATGGAAGCTGCCTCGTTTCACAGACGTAATATAAGTCAAACGTACTCCTAAACATACCATATTTACAGGGCATTAAGAGCTAATGCTAAGTGGTGCTGTGGGTGTGAATTTCGCCCTCTCCTCCTAGCCTTGGACTTAACCCCGGTCTCACTAAGCCCAATGAGCTGTGCAGCTGCACGGCAGCGTTGGGTTACCAGGCCAGTGAATGACAAGAGCAGGTTGGGTGTCAGACTGGAGCATACAGAGGTGCACAAAACATCTTCTCATCTGCCACAGGAAGATCATACGAATGCGGTCTATGTTTGCATGTAAGGCCTGTGTGTGTGTGAGTGTATGTGTGTGTGTTATGTATATTTCTGTAAGTCACTCTGCCAGATATTCTATACACGTGTGTTGCTAAACTCAGTGTCACTTGGCCTCAATGCTATATCAGACCTATGACCCTATATGGCTTCTCAATGCTCTCGGCCATCAATGCTCTTTCTCTGTATAACCCCTCAAATATAAAATACGTCGTCAGGCAGTGTCATCCGTTTTTCACAGCGAGGATGGGTGTCTGTCAGATACAGCATGGCTCCAGCATCCCTGATAAGTCTTATCTCTCTACAGGACAGCCATCGAGTCTCTCTGTCTCTCCCTCTGGTAAACCTGACAGAGTGTGTGTTAGAGCAGAGACAGGCACAAGGTCTTCAGAGCCTTTGCTGCGACTGGAAGGAAGATCAGGGGTCACCCAGTAAAAACATTCCCATGGTGCACCTCCCCCAGCCCTCATCCCTGCCAGAAATTTCCCGACATACTACAGGGCAGTCCACACATTAGGAGAGGAGGGACAGAAAAAGCTTCTAAGTGAAATGCAGGTTGTTGTTTTTTTAACAAGTAATGGGGCAATCATCGAAATCAGAAGCACAGCTAGAGTTTTGTGAAAAATAAGACCAACACTTAGACTTGCATTAGAGAAAATACAACTTTAAGACAGAAAAAGGCAAGTAGACATATTTTCTCTGCACAATATACCTGATTAACTGGGATAGCAGCAACAACAACTCTCAATACAATGGCCTCTCTTTATTTCCTCTGCTAATTTTCGGCAAACAAGGCAAGTTCATATCGCTTATTATTCTTGAGCTATTACCTCTTTCAAAGAAAAAAGCCTAATAACTCATATTCATATTCATGTAACCTTTCATACATAGAGCTAGGATCCTGCGAGTGGAAGGGGAGGCGAAGGTCTCTTTCTTTCTTCATTTTCCATTTTCACGTTTATTTGACAGTGAAACACACAAAATAGGGGAAAGAGAGGGGATATCATGATATTATTGTTTTCCGGTAATGTACTTTACATGATACACAATCCTGATCGTTTCATCCAACTAGACGGGCATCTAATCTTCATCTTCTCCAACAATCTCACATTCGGCTGTAAAATTTTAATAGAATAAAATGATAAAGGTTGTTTTTCATTGCATTAAAAATGCCACAACATGTTCAAAAGGTTGAACTCCTGTCTTATGTCTTATATCCTGTCTTTCTGTCTCTTTTATTATGCAATCTACATATGTTTTGATATTGTCCTTTTTGGACTGTTTCACCATTGTGTTCATTACTTTTTCACTGTTATTTTTAATGCCTGATTGATTTTACCTTGTGGAAAATGAATACATCTTACTCACAGTGCACATCACCGCGGCTACAACATACTGATTTGGGCTCACACACCTCTGTTACATCACATACTGACAAAATTCCCTACTTAATCTGTTAACACAGTCCTGATTCCTGGAAACCGTGCCAGAGGAAGACTTACAGACACTTAAACACAAAGAAAGAGAGAGAGAGAAAAAAGTGTTGCAAAATCAAAACCAGAGAAGAGGCCCCTATAGTCTGCATGCTTCCATACAGACAGTCCTAGTACTGTATATAGGCCGCCGTGTGCTTTGCTGTGTTGCAATTCTATTTTTCTGAGTAAGATCCAAGCCTCTATCCAAACATACTTAAGTCTGACACACTACTGTGATGCACTAAGAACCCTGCTGGGGGAACAATAGAGGACTGCCTTCCTGACCTCTCTGTCAAACAGATCCTACAGACGTACAATGACTGCCTTAATTACCAGCCTCCATTCCCACCACTTGGGCTTTCCCCCCCCCCAATGGTGCCCATTCAGAACCACAGTCTCTCCCTAAAGTGCTCATTCAAGTTCAGCACAAAGCCAGCAGTGTCAGTCCCTGATCTCTTGACATCAAATCTAGTCCTCTGTGCCAGCAATACCCCCTGGTTCTTCTGATTGACCGTCCTCTCTGTCAGTCTGCCCCATATCACTTAAGAATCTCTGTTGTTCACATGCGACAAGAACTGGAGCTGCTACATGGAGCAATTAGTTCGGCTGCATACCGATCAACCAGTGGAGATAAGCACGAAACCTGCCAGTCTGATGTGGATGTATGAGTCTGGTGGTGTTTGGTGTGTGGAACTCTGGAGTTCTTTTACCCCCTCTACCTTTCTCAGCTCGCTAATGGGTTTAAATGGAGGTTATGGAGACTGTCACGGTGCAGAACATAATGAAGCCACCTCGTGTGAATTGTGTGTGAAGGCCGCAAGTCTGTCAAGTGTCTTAATCAGATTAAATTCCAATTAGTTGTGTTTGTTAGCTGTAGGAGAAGGTTTTAAACTGTAAGTCCTTTAGTACGTAAGCGCTATACAACACCAAGAGAAAGAAACAAGAGGGCCGCTGCATTCTAGGGATGAAAATAACTATTACTATAATAATCCATTAAAGTGTCAATTATTTTTGTGATTAATTGAATAATCATTTGGAAGCGACCATCAGAATTTCACATCTCCAAACGTCTTATTGTGTCTAAGTGACAGGTCAAAACCCAAAGATTCATTGTGTTGTAAGGAAACCAAGAAATGCAGCATATTCTCACATTGGAGAAGCAAAATAAATACATAAAAGAAATAACAGGAATATTCTCTAAATATTCTCTACTGTTCAAACATGCAAAAGGGTAATGGAGTTAAACTATTTATTGCCCCTGCATATGAATGCAATGTTCCCAGGGTGAACTCTGAGCTCGGGAAAAATGCTTTTCCTATTTATGCACCATAGGCATGGAACGAATTGCAAAATACAATTTCACTTGTAAGACTCCCTTCTTGAAATACCTTTGTGTTTTTCTATGTGAAACCATTTCGAGACAAGATCTTGTATCTTAATGGGACTTTCCTGGATAAATAAAGGATAAATAAATAAAACAAAATGATGGACGTGGATATATATCTCATAGACAACACTGATGCAATGATATATGATTTACTAGAGGAGGTATAAGCATTCAGTATGTAGGCACCTGGTGTGTTAGCATGCTGTAGTGAAAACCTCACCTTAGGCCCTCCGATTCCCTCCCTCCCTCCTCCAACAGTGAAAGACAAACCACCCTGCTGTAGTTCCTGAAGCTGCTGATCTCAAACACTCCAACTGTGTGATGAAACCAGAGGCGTTGTTGCTGTATAAGTGACTGCTTGTGTTGCTGCCATCATTCTTTTGTATGATCCATGTAACAGCCTGACAGAGTGTAGATTTTTGGTCTGATGAAGCTGAATGGTATCCAATTGAATAGCAACATTTTTGAAGTGGTTTTTGAGATGTGATTCTAAACTGAGTGGTGACCTGGTTTCTGTCTTGCTGCAAAGACAGGCTTCCATAAAGCAAAGGGACGTGCACAGAATAATATAGTGTTATCAACTCCAGGTTTCATTCTACAGTGCTGGCTCAGCTGTGTGACAGGGAAAAGATCCATATAGTAAGATTATATAAGAAGGTATTTTACACCAGATAGTAGAATAATCTAGCACCCTTACTGTGAATTCATCTTCATCTAAAAGAAGCTCAATTGTAGCTTTGGATTCAGGATAAGATGGAAATCAACGTTGAATCTGAGAGCACCTTAGAATTTACCTGATTATGTTACATGTAACAGTGTGGCGCCTCCAACAGATGGGGTTAGAAGTGTCGTGGTTACCAAAACAGGAAGTGATGTGATTGTTGTCTCAGCAAAATCAGAGAGGAAGAATGGGATTTCTGTCCAGAACACAAACCAGCTGGCAGGAAACTGCACTTTTATCATTCTTTTAACTTTGATTTCCTTACAGAGGAAGTGCTCTCGCTCTCCCCTCGCTGTCTCTCAGCTCTTCTTCCCTTCTCGGCGTTTTCAAACCCCCGGCTCTCTCTGTCCGACACAGATAACAGGCTCACGAATGCTTCCGTGCTCCCGAGAGTGACACGTCTGAACCGCACCGCCTGCCACAGCGAATGACTGCAGCCATGTCAGAGCTGGCCCTTAGGGCACAGAGATCATGGGGGCAAAATGTAAAGCACTCTCTCGTGACAAACGTTGAAGTGTGACTCTTGTGTCGAAAGACTGTTTATCAACGGGGTTAACAAACTGCAGGATGCACAGAGAGATAATGAAGGAAAAACAAGGAGACAGAGAACTGCTGGCATTTGCAGATGATGAAGACGTATTTCAGTGAAAGCAGGAAGCCGAAACTAAAGGACAGATGTAGGTTCTGTCTCTTCCCTGGAACATTGGCCTCTAGGGGACAGGTGACATCTCCAGCTATATCAAACCCACATAATCTGTTGAACTATTGAATAATCAGCACAAAACTAACTACAAAAGTGGGGCAAGCTATTTTAGACAATTTGACAGCATGCTTCCAGTAAGTTGAGAAATGTTTTTGCCAGAGGCTGAATATGAAATAGAAGCTGCAAAATGTGGATTTCAACCGAGGTGAAGTCACTAAGAGCTTTTTCCAATAAACAAGCAAGGCACTTAAACTCTCCCAGATTAACTGCTTCAGCTGAAAGGCCAACAGCATAACACCATGGGAACACTCTACCATCCAGATTTGAATGTGATAGCCCACCCTCCGTTTGGAAATATTGATATATGAGACTTTCATATGAAACATAAAAAAAAAGAAATAATACATTATGGTACTGCTGATATTCTTCAAGAAATTTCTTTTCAATAAATTTCGAATTATATGCCTGATTTTCTCCAATATATTTGGTCTATTCGTGTCCTAAAGAGACTCGGGAAAAATGTTGTTTACTCCGTACAACCCCTTCAATTCCTACTCAGAATGAAAGAAAAAGGTGGGAAAGTGCATCTCCAAGCCTTGAGCTGCTCCTAAAATTGTTTTCCAAGAGTGAAGCACACAGACAGAGCTCTGCAGAGCTGTGATGCTGGCAAATTGTAAATGTGTAATGAGCGTTTCACACATTATACCCGTATTACCTATTTCAACAGCTAACTGAAACATTAAAACAAGGTGGTTGCACAATTATCCCAGTGGGACTGCCAGCCAATTAAGAAAAGAATAACCGTTCTGTTAAAGGCAAACGCTGAAGGGTTTAATACTAACTAACACCCAGTGATGTTTGTTGTGGTGGGCAAAGTGGGCTGCAGTAATGAAAAGTCATTACGTTTATCGCCACGACCGAAGGAAAAGCACACGTTTGGGTAAGTCACACATTACCGTGAGCGTGATTTGCCTCACGGTGTGAAGAGACCCTCGCTTCACAGCTCGCCTCAGGTCTCCGCGACGCCACTGTTATGGGAGATAATGGCAGCCATTTGTCCAAAAGGACAGACTGCAGTTGGAATGCCCATCACATGAGGTGTGAGGTCCATCGCAGTCATTGGCATATGGTCACACATACAGATCACATGCTGGAGGAGATACAGGCAAATCACAGGCTTGACTGGCTGACGGCGGCTGAGATGAGAGGAAATATTGATTACAGGAGCTCCATTTGAGCCTCATCCTTATTTATTCAGCAGAGTGCAGTAACTTGGGACACATTTTGGTCCATTTCATCTCACTGCAAGTCAGATATCACTACAACAATTAAAGAGAAAGCAAAGTTTGAAATTGCTGTTGTGTATAAAACACACTAAACAGACCCCCATATGTGAAAAAAAGACGCTGTGTCCTTGTGCAAGAAAGAAGTCTCTGTATGTGGATCAATGAGCTGCATGTGTTTCTGATTAACTGTGTGTGTGTTTTTTTTGTATTTCTGCTCTGCTCTTTATTTACAGATGGATACATACAGAACATTCCAGTTTAGTCAACGTATAATTAATTTAAGTTGTGTCACAGCTGGCCAAAAATATAAATATGTACATCATCACCGGCTCTTCCAGCTGTATTTATGCCGTCGACACATATATTATTTTTTTTCATCACCACTGTTACCATTCAAACAAAAGGTTCAGCGTTTTGAGAAATATTTTGACAAGATTGACACCACTCTCACTAAACTGTGATTTTTTGCGCAAAGGGTGAAAAGGTTCAAAGAAAAGTAGAGAAGAGTGTCGTGTTATTTTTGGCGGTTAGGCTTTTATAATAAGTATTCCACAGTTGTACCAGTTTCGAAATATCAGAGATTTCTCAGAAGAATAAAATAACATGCCCAGGAAGCTATAATTCAGAGGGACTGAACCAGGGGAATGCAACCAGGAATGGGGCACAGTATCGCTGGAGTTCACTGTAGCACAGAGACACACAGCAGTAGCCACCTCTACAAACCCACAAACCTGCATGCTGGCAATGCCATTTTCCATTCGCTAGTCTTTCGATAGGGACACAGCAAGAAGATGTAATTCAATGCATCATCTTGATCAATCAAATCAGAGATGAGGGCCAACTGTTGAGAGGATTAGTCCAGTGAATGGAACTAAACCATGAGAGCGAGTGGAAGACATCTTGGAAGGGTGCCAAAGCGTGGCAGTGAGGGGCATTCTGCTCATAACTGGGGGAGCGACCTCATTTTCCGAATAAAAGCCAGTTTACATAACACCTCTGTCGCCATGACAGGGAACACTGGGCAGCTGCTGCGAGGCCTGTGGCTTTCACTCAATCAGCAAGACGTCCCTGAAAAACAAAAACCAGCACAGCCACAACTCTCCTCTGTGTGTTTCTAATATTAACATGTTATCACTAAAAAAAAAATTTAAAAAAATCAAGGCGTGAATAAACGCTGTAACCTCAACTGTTCCAAGTGCTTAAATTATCAGAAGCAACCAGTGGAGGAGATAGGAGGGGTAAGATGATTTTAAAGAACATATAGATAGAATGCTCTGATAATAAAATGTTAATGTTGGGTTGGTCTAAAAGGGTCTGCTCTCTACTCATATGTTCCCATCTCTGTAGAAGAACCCTTTCTCTTGCAAGAAGTTCCTCCTCTGTTCACCACTTCACTCGAAGTGTCCCACAAGGGTCAGTCTTCGGTCAACTGCTGTTCTCCGTTTTCATGCTGCCCTGCCCCTTACAACACATAATGTACAGTACCACTGCTATGCTGATGACATGTCCTGTTAAAATTCATTAACCACAGCAGCCAGTGAAGCGAATCCTTCGCACGGCGTGATTCCGTACAAAGCCAACGCAAAGCCGCGAGTAGACACATATTCGTGCTGAGTAACTTGTATTGGAAGTTGTTGTAATACTGCACATTTAAAAATTGTTGTTTTGTGTTTTAACTCACAATTTTACATACATACTAATATTCCACTATTACTCTGGTTATGACAATACTCTGAATGTAATAGGTGTCATGTGACCAGCATACTGCAGTCAGGACATGTGAGATATGTCAATATTATATTCGTTTTTGGAGCATTCTCTGGACATGTATATAACACATGAGGAAAATGTGTCTCATTTGGGTTTTTTAGTTCTATCATACAGCCCCTTGTTCACAGCTGGCTGTGGTAGAGTCAAAGATCCTCTCTGTTAGAGATGCATGGGAAAAGAAAGGGCCACATTTCCTGTCAGAGGGAGAAACACACCTACTTTTGATTTGGATATCAACCGGTTAATCATTCACTCGCCCCAGTGAGATAAGAAAACTCAAAACGATCCTGCAGGTGACATTTGAGTACAATGAGGTGAAAATTAGCTTTGTGTTCGTTGAGAACACCTCATAACCCAGCTACCTGCCTGCCTCTCTGATATCAGTGGTTGCCCATCTCAAAACTTCCTTAAAATTAGCGAAGACAAAAAAAAAAAACATCTTTCAATCAAAAGCAATTATACAATTCTTACATTTGATACACGTCAAAAACTTACATCTAAAAACAATGAGTTATTATCAAGCCTCAGCCGTTTGGAGGCTGAACTTGAACTATTTTGTGAAAAAAGGAAAAGCAGGTGTGAAGTAGTCTGAACTGCGATTTAAAGATTTAGGCAGGTGTTAGTTCTCCTTTTATTATAAAAAAAAAAAGGCCAGGATAACACCTAAACCGAAAATGATTAGTCAGCTTGTTATATTTTCTGACATATACTGAATTCCCTGAAACAACTGGGTACAAAAGTTACAACAAACAGGTGTGCATTTATGGGAATGCATTTATTGGGAACTATTTGTAGCTGTGGAGTAACACAAGCTTAAATCCTCAAAAAAATAATTACAGCAAGAAGGCTGACTCAATAAAGTTAAATATAAATAATAAAAGCACCCATACCTTAAGTCACTGATAATTAAAACTAACAGGATAAAACAGCACAATAAAACAAGCAGAAGTGAAGTAGAGGAGGATGACTGTACATGTCATCAGGCTGTGATTCTCCCTGCTGGACCAAGATGACATGAATGTTTTCATTGGCAAAGCACCTCCGAACAAAAGTAGGGATACATTCATCCTCAAATGCATTCCACTGCAAGTGGATACCAGAGACTTGGTGGGCATACAATTAATCACTGAATCTTGTGAGAGAGCAGGACAAGAAAATGCTGTTTGGAAGATGACACACGTCTTTGGTTGATAGGTGGTTTCAAAACTCTTGCCATTAAAAACTATAGTTTCTATTGCAGGATATGTGTCACATCTGTTATTTGGGTCTTCAACAGGTTAAGTAAATCTCAGCTGTCCTTGCCTATAGGTGTGCAATGACAAGTTAAAGGGCAATAGTGTAAGTGATGTAGCACAAATGGAAGGCAAATTTATAGGAATAAAAAGTCCAGAGGAGACCTGAATAACAGAGATGCTGTTGAACTGTGTGAGTGCAGAGGGGGTTTGGAGACTTGCTGCTTTTTAACATACTGTTGGCAGTTTAACGAACAGTGACATATAAACCAGAGGACAGATGAGTGTGATTTTTAGGTCCATGCCTGAATAGTGATTTCACGCCTTCCACGTGACAAAGGGTTTTGTTTTATCAAGCAGCAGTTTAAGCTTTTCATTTTAAAATGGCACGGAGAATACAACCATTGTAAATATACACAGCATATGGTTTTAAGAACACGGCAATAAGCACACTAAATTATTCAATGTATACCTGCTCAGATGTTGAGCGTCCGTATCATTTAATCAACGCTCACATCAACAACTGCAGGATTACTTAAAGGATAAACAAAGGCAAAAGTTAGATGTACAATCCAAAATTCCCATTGGAGCTGTCAATACATGATCTAATTCCCACACACTACAGCTTACAGCAGTCCAGGAGATATTTCATCAGTACACAGGTCTTTTATAGACCCCCTGAGACCAGTCATCATATGTCATAAAGCGAGTCAAAGCATTTTAATCCCACATCTGCTCCTCATTATCATTTCATACAAAAGAAACTCAGGGCTGGGGTTAGCCTGTTGCACCTCACCCAGGGAAAAGGGAGAGAAGAAATAGGGGAGAGGCAAAAGGCAGTCAGAGAGAGAAGTGATTACTAGGTACCATAAGACCAACACAAAAAAAAGATCTCTGTGTAAAAAGTCTTCATTTACAAGTGCCATTGTGTTCCCATTGAAATCAGGTCACTTCCAGGCCATGCAGTTTACAAGGCTCTATATAACAACGACATGACTGATCCACCACAGCAATTTCATAGCCCGTTTCATCCTCAGCAACTCCTGCAAATGCCACAAAATATCACTCCATATCTGTACTAGAACATGTCTGTCTCCCATTTACATGGAGGTGGTGAGTGATTGACAGCTACATCGATGCATAGTATCAACCAATAGGAAACACCCAGGCATATTTTGAAGTTAAGTTGCAGGGATGGTATAAAACCTAAATTTCTCCTGTTGGTCAGATTAGATTTAAGCAGATGACAGCAGCTGCCACTTAATTCATTACACATTAGCGTGCTCATAACTTTCATGCTAGACCTCAAGGTGGATTTCCCATGGTGCTTCGCTAAATAATCTGCACCATAACAGACTGAATCAGTGGCAAACTGGAAGGCAGACTGTGACTGGGTTCAATATAATAGCTGCACAGCTAACGTGATTAAACAACACAAAGACAGCTTCGCCTTTGACTCTTCAACCAGCCCAACAAGTGTATTTATCATGGTTAAGTTAAGATGCACACAAGCACACATAGACACACTCGAACACATGACTACAGAAGACAGAGGCCATCCTGTTCAACAAGTAGGTCAGACCAGAGCAAAAAGAGGAGAGGGAGAACGACAGAGAGACTGGCATTGGCTGAAACAAGCACAGCTTTTCGTGCCATCGTTGGCTTGTAGGAACCAAATAAAAAGATACTGAAGAAGTATAAAATCCCATTTACTACAATACGAAACATAACACTAGTATTCAAAGAACTGAAAGGTCTCAACAGTGCACCCACCAATGTAAGCCATTTGTGTCACCTGACGACTAGGTTGCGTCACGCGTGTGTTAGGAGTCTCACCTGAGGGCAGTCTTTGATGTAATGGCCCTTGTTGAAGCACAGGTGGCACAGGTAGTTCGGTGGGGGTCTTTTGTTGGGTTTTCTTGGCTCTGCGGAAAGGGAAAGGTCTGAGAAATGGTCCGTCAGGGAGTTGAGTCCGTCCACAATGTTGTTCAGCGAGCCATAGGGTGACACATTCTTATACACGTTGTTGTTTAAGGCCTGCAAAAATAAGAATGACATCACACAAGGTTATATTTTCATACATAAGTCTTTTGATTTTTTTTTTTTTTGCCTAAAAATATGTCAAGTCTCATATATTGTGCATAAGATGAACAACAACCGCAATCCGTCACACTCATTTCATATATTATTCCCTATCCTCCATACAGAATGACTTGTTGACATAGAGGATGCTGGACAAGGCAATTTCACCACATGCAAGATAATAACATGAGATATTGCATTTCTGGCTTGGAGTGTGAAGATTGCTGAAATTAATCACCAATTTCCTTTGAGAGCTCTCTGTCCTATTTTGTGAAAAAAAAAAAATCCCTCCAACATCATTTCTCTCATTAAATTCAGAACATCTGGCGAGAGGCCCAGCTGTGCTCATGAGCTGGAAAAGTACTGAGCATGTCCACAGAGAAAGACAGGACTTTACAGAGGATGAGTCATTGTAAACGTGATGGTAGGCATGAACCCTTACCAGCCTGGGGAACATCAGCAATGTCACCATGCACTGTTGGCGGTAAACTAGCCATGGTCAATGTTTGTCAGTGTCTGCTCTGAGAACGCAGTGTTGCATGCCACAAGGCCCAGGGAATTCACGGAGGATGCTGTGTGAATATTAATAACACTGAAAGCATGGCCTGCGGTCCCTAATTTCCCTTCTCATTCCCTACGAATATGATCTAGAGAGGACAGGCAGGAATTGATCTCTGGGTGAAATAGTGCTTATTTTAATGCATCTGTATCCTCAGATGGTCAGGTGACGAACCCATGTGGACAACCTGCTAAACAAACAATCTAACTAGCCATTTGCCTTGACATTTAATAGTTTAACTGCACTGATAACAAATGTTTGAGCCTCCACTCTCAAGTAAAAACATCAGTGGCATGATGAAATCCCCTGATGAACTCTTCCAAACTGATTTTCTCTACCTGGGAAGTGATATTACAATGCTCTGTACGCCACAGAAAGCTAAGACTTAGCAGACTGACTGGGGCTGAAAGCCAAATCTTTATCTACGCCTGTAAGACTGTCTTGCTAACCAACTCCAGCTTCAAAGCTCATGTTCCTTTATTGCATGTAGTCATTGTAAATCAAGCACTTAGGCTCTGCAGTTTCTCACGTTTGCCATCCGCCATGTGTTTTAGCTCTGTGTATGACTGTGGTTCACATTGCCAGCAATTGTGGAGGAAGCGTTACATGTTTTCGGGTTCTTTAAGTCTTCATGCAGATTCTGGAGTATGTTTAACAAACACAAAAGGAAACTTTGCTCACTGGATGTTCTTCACATTTCTGAAAGCCCCTGCTGTCATCCCAAAGGAGACTGATTTCACACACATCTGCAAATGGTGAGGTGAGACTTGTTTGTTTATGTTGTGTGTCTGCGAGAGTGAGCGAGAAGTGAGTGAGCGAGCAGAAGCATCTGTACCAATGGATGTGTATGCATTGGCCAACACAGGGAGGACTAAACTGGTGTCATTACCAGTCACCACCAGTGTAGTGGATGCAGGGCCTGATCATGCACCGATATGTTTTATCCAGGGCTGTGGTAGCTGGTGGCTGAGGTGACTGATCTGAGGTTTAGTCCAGAGCTGTGATAAGAATCTGTGTTTTCTCAGCCTAAAACTAGATAATTAAGGGGGAAAAAAGTGACAAACATTCATGCATGTCTGTCTCCAGAGGAGACCGTGGTAAGTGTACTTGACTTGTGGCACAGTATGAAAAAGAATTATCACAATTTCTCTTTACGTAAACTGTTGTGTGTGATCCTTCGGTGCAAAAACAACCACATTTTGCATTACTCATCTCATCATCAAATCTTTGCAGTGGTTTATTTTACTTGGCCTAGTCTGTGTAGTGAGTTGCAAAATGTTCCCACCCCTGCCTCTAAAACCACTTCCATACTGCATGTGCTCAGTTTGGAACTCTTCATACTCATATGGACTGAACGGCATTACACAATTGCGTGTAATGTAAAATATGTACACCCAATTATTCGGAGGACTGTTTCAAGTTAAAACACTTCAAACGGCCTCGATGGTTACCAGCAGAATAATGGATACTGGCTGTGGATGGTAAATACACCATCTCTAAACTGCTGTTTCCCAGAGTTTTCCACAATATGGGTCTTGGTAACAGAGATCTAAGAAACACAAAACTGCAGTGTAATCACTGTAACGGTCGCTGTATGTTCTTTAAACTACCATGTTGCTCACAGGCCACAGTCGGGGTGTTCAGGGGTGTGGTGGTGGTCCCTCTGTGGTCGGTATCAGATTTGTACCTTACATACATTATCAGCATGTATGACCCTAAAATTACACCATGCAACAAAAATAGACAATCTGTGAATAAGGGTGGATTTTGTTTGCACATTCAGGTCTATTTGCAGATGTCAGATAGAGCAAACCTCAGCAGGGTTAACCCTAACCCTGCAGTGGCCGTCTCTCTCCAGACAGAGGCGCGCAGGGGATTCTATTTCCATGTTTCCCTCTTTACTTTTATGAGCTTAGATATGTCTCATGAAAACATATTTTTGGTCAACACTGGTTTAATGTGAACCATAACCCCTCAGTATGCTGAAAACAGCCTTATTTATCACTTACTATTTACTGGCATCATGGGAAAAGTGCATTTAATTGTCTATAAATAGAAACCTTGTGGTAATATTTAGCTATTTTACCATCTAGTACAATCCTGACTTGCTTAATTAAGCTTGAATAAGTTTGCCTGAATGAAAAGTGTTTTTTTTCTCCAATCTAATGTTTCTGCAGAAGTTTCTGAAGTTATCATTAATGACGTACAGTGACACGGTGACACTACTTACTGTACTTGACTGCCTCCTGTATAAACACGCTATTCCTACAGCACTTCTTTAGGCTGACAGTTTTTAAGGGACTTTTTTTGTGTTTTATAAAGTAGGCCTTGGATAATGCCTGATAATGGTGTTTTTCAACAATATCCAAAAAGGCTAATGCTCTAAATGTTCCCTATTTGGAGTTATTGAGCTTATCAGAAATATCATGGCTGTTATGTATATTCTACCAGAATAGCCCGTGCTCTACATGCTAAAACATTTGCTGCACAGACGTGCGAAAGTAAACAGATCATCAACAAACTCCGTTTCTTTACTGCAGTAAAATTCAACCACAATTTAAAAAAATAGGCACCCCCTTATCTGTGAGCGGTGTGCCATCCTTCACCTCATTCCGCTGCAGCTGAAAGAAGTTGTTGAGATAGTTGGAGTTGAGGGAAGAGCTCAGGTCCGCCGCTGCGGGAGTCTTGCTGAAATTGAGATCCGGGTGGGAAGAGTTGGGTTCAGGTCTGAACGCGTCAAAAGCGCTCGTCTGGTGGGGGTCTTGTAAGGAGAGATAGACCCAGTTGAGAAGTTGCGCAGGCTGGTACACGGAGGCACTCGTGTCTATGGCAGACAACAAGCTCATCTTTCAATTTCAATGACTTTACTGGATTTTCCACCGCTGATTCTTGGACTGGTCTCAACTCTTTCGCCGTCTTACTTCTCGATCCCTCCGTAAATGGCTCCTTTAACCTTCCCGTAAAGGACAACGTCCTCCTCACGCCGGGAGCCTCGTCCCAGTTAGATGTTACTCACAACTCATTGCGCTAACATGTCAGTATTAAAAGTTTTCCCTTGCTCCCCATGGTCCGCTATCTGCCTTTATTACAGCGGGGCAGAGAGAGACTCTTTGGATATGTAATGAGGACGGCTCTGCGTCACTGCAGACGCGGGCCAATCAGCGTCTAGTTCACATGAATATTGATAGGCTTCTGGATAAGACAAATGGTTCATCTCCTTATTTTAACTCGTCAACAAAACAGCCGTACCGCTATGTTAATAAATGTTCTGTCGTGTCAGTCATTAAAACAATTCCATCAGTCTATCTCTGAGACATATAATCATATTTATTATGAGGCCACTAATAATCATCATTGTCAGTAACAGTAATTTGTTCTCTTCGTAGGTGTTGAAAAATGTGTCTGTGCGTGTGTGCGTGCGCAAAGAGAGGTGATTTGTTTATTCAACGTGACACGTGATTAGTTATGCTTGCAACTGACTGATCTCTGGGATGTCCCTGTAGTTCATGTAAAGGAATATGTGGTCATTAAATAAACACTGGTTCATTCACAGCTGCTTAAATCCCATTAAATCTGTTCATTAAAGTCATTTAGTTGCCTACATGTTTTCCCTTCGAGTGAACAGGGAACAAGAGGGAATATTGGTGAATTGGCTCAATTATAAAAGACCAATCAATCAAATCAGTTAAAATCAGGACATCAGCCCCGGCCCATGCCTCTAATACTGATTGACCAGCCTCCAAACCAACCTGAGGAAGGCAGACAGGCCATGGTATGATGGAAAGAAAGAAAAGAGCTCCCTCTTATGGCTCATTTCAGTCACACACACAGGGCCTACAAAGACATACATATCTTGAATTGTTAGTGTGCTTACAAAGGACTGCACGTAATAATAATAATAATAACAATAATAACAATAACAACAATAATAATAACAATAACAACAATAATAATAATAATAATAACAACTAAAGTTGCTGTGCAGTGATGAGTCAGGACTAGGCATTTAGAGGAGGAAGAAGAAGGATACATACTCTGCGTGGGTCTTGAACTCACAACCTTTGCTACCAGTGGCACATCATTTTCAGTTTGAGCTATCTAGAACGCTGTACATATGTCTATCCATGTATACAAGGAGGACAAAAGGGAGGCTGAGGAAGAAGAAATAAAGGAAAAGGAAAATGATGAAGGAGGAGACAAATGACAAATACACGAGGGTTGGTGAGCAGAACTGCCTAAACCATCACTATTTAGGTACTTAAATTAAAAATATGTTCGAAATCATTTGTCCTTACTCAAGTGTTTCCTGTCCTGAGATGTGTCCCAGCTCCAGCACACCTGATTAAATGTATGGCTTGTAATTGGGCTTCTGCAGAATGATAACGAGTTGATCATTGGAATCAGATGTGCTTGAAGAATGAAGCATGTAAAACCTGCAGGGCTGACTAAATATAAGGCAGGCCAAGGTATATAAAAAAAAAAAAATTAGGAGACCAATTTAAAAATCCAAAATAAAATCAATTTTCATATCTCTCGACTTCTATTTTCTTATAGAAGTTAAATTGGCTTTTAAAAATTGGCTGCAGCTAATGGAAGATTGCATCACCTGCACCACCATGTCCACGTTTCACTTTAATGTTTATGCACAAACACATAGTTTAGTAGTGTATGCACCGCTAATGTGTAAAACTCCAAGTCAACATACTCGGAGTTGATGGATCAGCTGTTCTGTTTCCCATCTGAGAATTAATCAACTCGGAGTTTATGGTCAAGCTCAGAGTTTGTTAGCCACGCTCTCTCTCTAGAATATTTCTTTTATTTGGTGACGTCTGTCTGTCACGCTTTCCATCATATCAGTAATGTGTTTGTGACATTGTTATGTAGTGATCAAGCAGCTTATTTGTTTTGAGTGTTGATGAGTCACGGTCAGAGGACAGCTGCACGTCACCTTTCAGACTCACAGATAAATTAGATGGGTGAGTTCCCTAAATGGAAAGAATGAGTCCCACCCACACCACCCAAATACACACACAGTACTACTCCTACTTGTCAAAGTGGTGTTACGATTTCCAGGAAGAGACGGAACGCAGGCTAAAGTAAGTGTTAAAATCGAACATCTGCTAAAACATGCTAACCTAGAATGTTGAATGATATTTTAGCAGCGCGGTGGAAGTTATATTTGGATAAGTGGCAACTATTTTTAGAGTCTTGGATTATCGTAATGTTACTTCCCTGCTCACGACGCTGTAGTTAGCCTTCCAACGTTATTGCAGAAATACCAGTGCCTTTAGCTCAACCATTTTAAGGCAACGAAATGCCGTTTATTGTCGTAGCTTCGTTGAGATGCTAAGATTTCGTTCGCTTTTATATGATTAGCTTGCTAGCTAATCGAGACATGATGACGTATTTGCGTGTTAGTGTTATGTAAAGGGATTAGAAGGTAAATTGACATTAGCTACTTGTCAATAGATTTGTATAGGCCTGAAGCAGCTTTGGGTAGTATTAGCTAGCCCACTGTTTAATACGGTAGGCTAAATGTGTTACTAGTATAAGCTAACAAGTGAAATATACTGCTCAATGTATATAAATCAGTAAGTAAAAGTCTGGGGTTAGGCGAACTTGAAATCTTAGGTTTTACAGTGAGTAAACTGACACACCTCGCCTCACAAAAAAGTTGCTGTCGTAATACCGTAATCTTCCGATTTAACGAGAGTCTTATCGCATTCTATTGTATTCCTGAGTTTGACTCTGCGCAATACTTATATAAGTTACTGTAAAAGTTTTGCAATGTTTAGATATCATCGCTCCATTGATATTTATTTGATTATTGGCTGAATATAAAGGAATATACATAGAAACTGCATTATGGCCTGTTAAAGGTGTAGTAATAAGGATGTTTGCTAATAGTACTCGTCACTGCCCTGTAATTACCTTGCATTGGCGACACACTGTGACAGATTGACAGTACAATAGTGGCTTGTGGGTAGGGAGCTGGTTATTTTCCCAGTATATTTCATAGAATGTCTGATTTCTACTTTTAAATTGTACTTAATTATACACTTCATTTAATGTTCATCACAAACTCTTATGTTGACTTTCTTCCTCAGCAGAATATGTTATAAAGTCTATTGTGATTGTCAAGAGGAAGGGTAGAGTGAGGATGTGGCAGGTTGATATTGTGGTGGCTTGTCATTAGTAAATGAATGTATGGGAGATCATGAGTTACTTAAAAATGTGTTTTGATCAAATTAAAATACATTTGAAATAATGATTATCTTCATGAGCATTACATCTCCTCAGCAAATATGGATAAGCAAATGTTGTTTTTTTACAGGTTTTGCCGCTGTAGATGATGGTTCCGTTAGTTTTCTCACATTTTGTGTGAAGTGTGAAAGCAGTTAGGTGTGATATGTTTGCAGCAGAACAGCAATGAATGTGTTCAGTTTGTGTGTAACTAAACCATTCAACTCTGAAGTATACAAACTCTGAGGTATACAAACTTTTGTTTGTACACAACATTTGTTGTTCTGACCAAATATCTATGAACCGCTGATTAGAAGTATATGACAAGCAGCAGTGTATAAGGAGGGCAGGTAAATAGTTTTATATAACAGTTAGATGTCTTCCTGGGGATAATTCTTGTCTACAAAAATCTGAAGCTCCTTGCCCTGCTTTTTTGTTTCAGCATAGTAATATCTATAAAAAGCAAAGCAGAGAACACTGTTCCATTCAAAGTCCACCAAAGTCAGTTTTGCCATGGAACAAGATGGCCTATTGGAACATTGGCTTTTCATACTCCTAACCCACATGAAAGTTTCCTCACTATCCCACGACTCAGCAAAAAATGTGTGATCCAATGACCTGGGAGTTTTCTCCTCTTTAGACTGAGTCAAAGAACTTTACCTTTAAAGAAGATTAGTATTGAATGTCCACTATAACACGTAGCTCCATAATTATTGTGAATGAGGTTTGCAATTTTCAATACAGAGATTCTATATAAATACACCAGTTTTCAAAAATTCTGGTGGTCATGTTTATGTCTTAATCAGTGAAGAATTCTGCCTTGTGAAAAAAATGACATGAAGCTGATTTACAAAACTGGTTTGGTTGTCAGCTGCTCTCTGTTTGACATGTCAATGCACTGAGTATGTTTTACAGCCATTAACAGTGTATTGGTCTTTTTACTTTTGGTAAACCTCCTTTTTGTTCAATGGGCTGCATAAAATTGGTTGTGCAGTTCTAGTAATAAGTCATGTCTTGTAGCCCTTTGATTGACATTTCTGTTTTGTGTTTTAAGCAATGAGCTACCCAGGATACCCCCCTCAGACAGGCGGATACCCACCACAGTCTGGGGCTTACCCTCAGCAACCTGGTGCTTATCCACCTCAGCATGGAGTTTACCCTCCCCAGGCTGGCGGCTACCCACAGCAGCCAAGTGGCTACCCTCAACCTGGTGGTTATCCTCAACAGGCAGGTGGTTATCCTCCACAGGCAGGTGGGTATCCTCCACAGGCAGGTGGGTATCCACAACAGGCAGGTGGCTATCCATCACAGGCAGGTGGCTATCCGCCGCAGGCTGGAGGCTACCCACAGGCACCACCGCCAGGTGAGCCATTGTGCCACACTGTTAAATGAATAGTTTCACATTTTGGAATTTGTGCTTATTTGTTCACATACTTAAGAGTTTGCGGGGTAGGTTGATATCATTCTCAAGTAAAAATGAAGCTAACTTCAGCAGCCAATTACCTTATAGTATCTCAGCATAAAAAGATTGGAAGCCATCGGACAACCGTAATTACGTTACATTATTTAAATTCATTTGCAGAAAAAACAAGTTGAAGTGAAGCAGTGTCGTGGTACTCTGTTCCCAATTTTACAAAGGGTGAGTCAATTTGTCGTGTTTGTAGGCAACAAGGAGCATTAGACTTATAGTTAACAGAGTGGAATTTTTTTCCCCTCAAAACAAACAAAACCTCTGCTCTAGCTAAGAGAAGCAAGTTCCACAGTCCATCCTTCACACAGGGCTCTCGTTATCTGTCCAGCGTTCTTTCACCTACCTGTTAGAAAACGAGAAAAAGGAAGTTCCAGTAAGAAGGGTCACTCCTTCCCTTCCATTTAAGCGCACAATGCATCCACATGGTCCTTGAACAGCTTTGCGTTTGTTGTCTGCTGCAGGCAGCTGGGGAGGTGGCCCTACTGGTGGATATCCCTCCATTGGTCTTGGCAACGTATCCAACCCTGGATACACTGCTGGCATGGTAAGTTTAGCCTTAAAAAAAAATCCTCTTCACCTGCACCCAGAAAAATTTGAATAAATGTGTATTGCAACATCATCAGACTGTTGACATTGAATATTCTAGTCAGAATACATTACATAGCCTTTCGTGGACTATCACATCCTTTCACTTTACGGTAAGACTTTTCCAAAGTCTGCATCTTAAATCCTCAACATTGCCATTTTATTTGTCAGCTTTTCTTTGTAAGTTTCTTGCATGAAAAAAAACCTCTCACTTATTGTACTTCATTCTTATCCGTACTTCTTAAACATTTCAATCTTATGCTACTTTTTTTACCCCTTCTCTGAGTCACTGTCTTGTCTGCGTTGTATGCTCATTTGTCATATGAGATACTGTATATGCATGCATTTCCATCTATCATATACATAAAACGGCCACACTTTATTTGGATGAAATATCTATATAATAACTGGAAGAAATTCAAACGATCATTAACTCCAGGTTCTCCTTAGAAGTTCCATCCAGGATAAGAACCAATTTCTTGGTAATTTTTTTTTTAACAGTGGTAAATTCCATTAATAAATTGAAATCTAATCCAGAAAAGGTGTGACCATCTATCTGTGCTTTGCATAACATAATCTTCAAGGATCTGTACACATATTATGGAATGCTAATTTTTCCAAATCACAGGCAAGTCAGATCTCTTCAGGCATAGCTGGTTTTACTCTGAACCCATCCATGTTCGCCCAAGCCCCTGGGGGGTACCCTCCTGCCCCTCAGCCTAGTGGGTATGGTGCCTACTTCCTTAACCAAGAGTCATATGGCCTGTACCCACAGCCAGGAGGGACCATGCCCCAACCCCAAGGCTACCCTGGTCAGCCAATGCCTGGATATCCCCGTGCACCATCACCCAACCCACCGATGGCTGGTTTTGGAGGAGCACCAGCACCCATGCCAGGGTACCCGAAGGTTCCTTCACCAAATCCATCTATGCCAGCCCATGGAGGAGGAGCTATGCCAATAGCTCCAGCTGTCAATGTAATATATAATATATAATATAATATAACCTTGATTTCAAAATAATTGGGACACTGTGTGAAACAGGAAAAAAGCTGTGCAAACAATTTTACTAAGTGTTCCTGAACCTGTGTAGTAAATTCTTTTTAATAATCGTGTGTTTGACAAAGTGGTGAACCTCTCCTCGTCCTTGCTTGTGAATAACTGAGCCTTTCGAGGATGCCCATTTTATACCCAGTCACGATACTATCACCTTTTACCAGTTCACCTGTTAACCTGTAGAATGATCCAATCAGGTGTTTTTGAGCATTCCACAAATTTCCCAGTTTTTTGTTGCCCCTGTCCCAACTGGTTTGAAAGTTGTTGGTATCAAATTCAGAATAAGCTTATATTTACAAAACTAAATGACGTTAATGAGGTAAAACTTTAAATATTGTGTATTGTCTTAGTATTGTTTTCAATTCGCTGTATTTTCAAAAAGGATTAGCAAATTATCTCATGCTGTTTTATTTATGGTTTACACACACAGTGTCCAAACTTTTGTGGAATCGGGGTCTTATGATAATTACATATTAATCATAATAATTGGGGAAATTGCTGTGTTTGTAATGTCAGAGAGGATTCAGAGGAACAATCAAGGACTTTCCCGGAGCTGATCAACTGAGAGATGCTGAGGTCCTGAGGAAGGCCATGAAGGGCTTTGGTTAGTGCTACGGACAGAGTCTTACATCACAGTGCTACACACACACACACAGTACATATATGAGCTGTAATGATGCACATGATGGACTGGATGTTTGTCCATATGGGAAGTTCTACTTGAACTTTATCCTCTTTAATTTTCTCCAGATTATAGCTTTTGTTTTCAGAAAGATGTGTCATTTTTAAGTATAAAATCATTTGTAAGAATACATGAAGTAACTGGAGCTGGAAATCTTTAAATATTTCTTTATCAGTGATTGGTATCTGATTTGACGTTGTGTGCTTGTTGGTGCAGGAACTGATGAGCAAGCCATCATTGACTTGTTGGGGAGTCGCTCCAACAAGCAGCGCGTGCCTTTGCTCCGAGCCTACAAAACCGCCTATGGGAAGGTAAGAGTCCTGTTCATGCTTATTTTTAATTTGATATATTGTTAATGTGATACCTGTGATACCTTACAAACGAACACTCAGTATAGAATAAAGCCGCCTCTGTGCATAATGGTGACAAGCAGTAAAATGGAGAGGGGATTGGATGTCATCAAACTCATTAGTTATGCATTAGAGGTACTTGCAGAAAGTTTTTCGCAGCAGCAGTTAATGATGTGTTTTAGTTATTCCAAGTATGTTTCCATTTTCAGGATTTGATTAAGGACCTGCATTCAGAACTGTCTGGGGACTTCAGGAAGCTGGTCATGTCCACATTGAAGACCCCAACTGAGTTTGATGCCTATGAGCTTTACAGTGCCATAAAGGTAAATGCTGATTTTTAATGTTGGCTATTTTGTGGTGTTTTTTCGATAAAAAAAGCATGTTTAATGTTACATTATTCTAAATTATTGCATTAGTTATAGGTTTGAATGAACTACAGAAATAAAAAGGGAGAAGTTTGGCCGCAAAAAGGCCAGAGGATGAGGTTGTTAGATTGTCATTGTTCTGTCTTCATAATAGGGAGCCGGAACTGATGAAGCCTGTCTGATAGAGATCCTGTCCTCCCGCTCCAATGCTGAAATAAAGGAAATAAACCGTATTTACAAACAAGGTGAGGCGTCCCGGGGTGGCTAATGCATTGCGTTTCCCTAGTGTTGTCTTCCTTTTATTACACAGCACAAAGCAGCATGAACATAAGTTTAGATTGTAGTTTAGATGAGATTGTAGGTTCAGTGTATTTTGATTTGGGTGCCACCTAAAAACTTCAAGAACTATAAAATCCATTTTAGTTTGTTTTTTTTCCAGATTCTGTCGAACTTTTTTCCCAAATTCTGTGTTTTCCATTTTAATTCTTCTGAATTCTTCAGCTTGTTTGTCTTTTTTGCCATTACTATTTTTGCCCTTTCAGAGTACAAGAAGTCACTGGAGGATTCCATTAGTGGTGATACCTCAGGCCACTTCCGCAGGCTCCTAATCTCTCTTGCCCAGGTACAGATATGACACCAATTATGTCATTTCTAAACAACTACTTTCAGATTTAATTAAGAATATGTTGTTTTTTTTGTAATTGTAGGGTAATCGTGACGAACGACAAACTGTTGACATATCTGTGGCTAAACAAGATGCTCAGGTAAAGTGTGCTTCATTCTCATTAATAATTAATGTGTGAGGATTTATCTGCGACTTAGTGATTTATTTTGTCAATTACTTGACCTATTGATTGCAAAGACATTTTAATTACACACGGCTGTTCTTACAGGCCCTGTATGCTGCTGGAGAAAATAAGCTGGGAACAGACGAGTCCAAGTTTAATGCTATTTTGTGTGCCAGGAGCAAACCCCATCTCAGAGCAGGTATTCTTTATGAAGACATGATCTCAATCATAATCTAGCACAAGTTATAACATTTAAAAAACATCAAAGAACAAAGGAATGAATAGTTAGCTGCTGTTAGCTATGTTACTGATAGTGCGTGCTTGCTTTCGTGTAGTGTTTCTGGAGTACCAGAAAATGTGTGGCAGAGATATCGAGAAGAGCATCGACAGGGAAATGTCTGGAGACCTGGAGAGTGGCATGGTGGCAGTGGGTAAGAAAATACACACTTGTTCAAAGTCTGTCCATAAAAAGGCCACACCCATGTATTGTGGTAGTCAGAATCCACATAATTACTTAATTACTTAAAAAGTGTGGAGGCTTTTCTGCAATGTGTTGAAATTAACATTTAACCATCAAACATTTTTGATGCCCATTTTATTGCTTACTCTATTACCGATATCTTAACACACTTTTGAAAGTGAACATATTGCTTGTGGAAAAAGTGCTTTAAATGCATATTCTTTATTTTTCCCCTTTTTTCCCAACATTTCTCTGGGTTGTGGTACAGTAACCTCATTTCAGATGTGTTTTTATTTCAATCCTTCCGTTGGTTTTCCACATCCAGTCCATACATTTTGACATTGTTATTATTATACATTGTGAGGTGGTGTGCACTGCAGTGTTGGATTGGTTTGCCATTGTTTTTGATGCTGTGTTTCCTTTCACTTTTCTGGGCAGTGGTTTTGTTTCTGATTTCACATTTACATTCTTTTTTCAAAATTTTATATAAAGCTGCATTTGCCAATATTTGACAAATAGAGGGGTAGAAAATTTTTTTTTAAAAACTAGATGGCCCAAATTAATATCACCTTTATATATGCAAAGCCATCTGCGGATGTAGCTGAGCAACATCATTAGCCAATCGTGATCATGTTCCTTACCACCTGATACATATAGATGCAATCTTAACTCTTCTTCTAGCTCTGTTTAAAGCTTAAAGCCTGTAGATAGGTTCATCATTCTGACTGACATGTTCAGTTGCAATTGCATTAAAAGCATTTTTTGTTAAATATTGATTGATGCAGCTTTATTCATCATGTCATATTCCCTTGGTGTTTGCATGATTTGATTTTTATATATATTTATGTATTTTACTTTTCAGATTGCGCATAAGTAAATTGTTGTCTTCATCATCCTCACTTTGAGATGATGAATATTGGCATTAAAACTAAAGTCCAACACAAACAAAATGACTACATAGTGCCTGTGTTGGTTATAAGTGTTTCCTCTGTTTCAGTGAAGTGCATTAAAAACACACCCGCCTACTTTGCTGAGAGACTCTACAAGGCCATGAGGGTGAGACATCCTGTCTTGTTTGGATAGTCATTTTAGCATATTGTTGAATTTTAAAATGCCATCCCGTTTGCCCATGTGTTCAGGGAGCTGGAACCCAAGACAGAACCCTGATCCGGATCATGGTCTCCCGTTCAGAGGTTGACATGCTGGATATCCGCCAGGAGTATGTCAAGAACTACGGAAAGTCACTGTACACAGCCATCTCTGTGAGTATCCTCATCTATGGCCATATTGTTGATTTAAAGGCAACAAATGCACGTGATACTGTGAGACAAAGGCCCTAATATATTTTTGATGCATTTTCTATTGACAGGGAGACACATCAGGAGACTACAAGAAACTCCTCCTGAAGTTCTGTGGAGGCAGTGACTAAAAAGCAAACGGATTCTACTACGTTATACAATCCATTCTCAATAAATATCTGTCTTATTTATATGCAGTATATACACACCACAAAAGCCATGCCAGTGCTCTTAGCAATGTTTACTTAGTTTTCACTTTTGCTACATATACATTTTTTCTATGTTATATACAGAATGCACAAAGTTTCATATGTCTTCATTTGGGATATCTTTTGGATGTTTTAGTTGAACATGCATGGCCATACAATTGCAATTTGCAAGAGATTACTTATGCATTTTAATTTTATTTTAAGATTTTGTATTTCAATTGTGCCAGTTCGTAGAACCCTGACGTTCAACAATACTAAATGAAATAAGAGATGTAGAATACAAAGCAGCTAAGTACCAAAGTTGTCTGGTAATGTTTGCAATTGAACAATCTGTTCTATATTTTGTCTACATGCAACTACTTTATCTTGCCATACTTGTAGTGTTTGCATCAGATCATTTAATTTGTGTATCATATACCTGTCATTGTAACATGTAAACTCATCACATTTCATATATTGTTATATCATCTTCGAGCCTCAGATAATAAATATTGAGAATGCACATCGGAAGTATTTGAGGCTCATCACATGCAAAGAACATTAGAATTACTTAAAAAGTACAAACGAAAGACATGAATAGGTCTTATTTAGATTCTATGTAATTAATACAATGTGATTAATGTAAGTACTGTCTGTCATATTTCTTCACTTGATCACAGGCACATGAATCCCTGTGTGTAATATACATGGATTCATTTGCTTTTCATCACTTGTCACGTTCATCGGTGATAATATCTTATATTGTCACATCTCATGACTGCTCTGATATTGTCAGCACCTGCTAGTTTACTCAGTTTGCCAGTAGAGGGCAGGGAAGTCTATCCAACCAATGGCTACATCAAGTGTAAATTTCAATAAGCAGATCCTTACAAATGTCTAGCTTTGAAGAACACGGATCAGTGAATGATGCCATTAAGTCAATAACCATGAGCAATACCCATGGGTGTAAAGGCCAGCATATGTGCCTGCATATGGACCTTTCCATGCCTTATTACGTCCTGTTGGTTTCACTTAAAATGTTGAACACAGTTGAATGCAGCAACATGGCCAGGCACTAGTGTGTGTGTGTGTGAGTTAACTACACTACAATCAATAACTCTGAGAAGTGCGGTTGGGGGTGTCAGGGGTGGGATTGATAGCATCCATAAAGCTGCCTAGGCAATGTTAAACAAGTCTAGCATGTCTGCAGTGCTTTCAGGGGGAGCTATTGGGTAGCAGCCATGCTGGAGGAATCATTTTGGATCACGTCATGTTAGAACTGACTAGAAATGGCAACAACAAAAAAAAGAAAAAAGAAATTGGGAGTTTTGAATAAATGTTTAGATGACAATTACTAGAATTCTGATGAAGATTAACTGCGATGAGACTGGTTTTGAATAGATCATTTGGACATCGTTTGATGACTTTTATTAGGTATGTATTAGGCCAGTTTTTCAGCACATCTCTGCCAAGACTGTAGTATCTTCTATGATCAGAAATCTCCTGTCTGATCTAAGCATCCAGCGAAAGGCTATGTGATTCGATGTTAATTACAAATCAGGAAGTGCCCCATTTAATATCTATCATGTCTAATCATTTGTGAATTCTCTCAAAGGGTTCTCAAAAAATGTGTCAAAAGTGAGTGGATAATCTATTTGGCCAAATTTGACTATTTGGCCAGGATAACTGATGTATATGTGCTCTGACAGTCTTTTCAATAAAATATAAAGCTATTATCTTCCCCAATCGAGCCTGTCTGATAAACAAATCTGTTTAATAATATTTCAATAAATGATCAGACAGCTAGAAACACCACCTCTGTTGTCTAAATAATAAACTTGTTCATACCCCCAATATAAAAGGCCTCAGGCTGTCTATTTAAATGCTTGTCCTCAGCAGTAGGGTACAGACACAACCATCCAATCTGTGCATGCATTGGGGACTGGATTGCTTTTCATATGAATGAATTGTAATTAATTTTTCATGTAAAGGGGATAACACATGGTAGCACAAACTATCGAGCCAGTATGGCAGAAAAACAGAGGGGAGAGAGAGAGGGGGAGAGAGCTGTAGATGTCACAACGAGATTCAGTGCATGCATGAATAAGGTCACGGTTTGAGAGGTATGCCTGCACACGCCTGCCCCTGTGCCAACAATCTTCGTTCAGCTGAAGACTGGGAGTAAAATGAATCTATCATCATCTTACTGTGTTGCACAAATCCTACCCAAATACACATTTCGTTATTGTTATATGTTCACATAGGCATTACTGCCAGCACAATTTATCCTCGACACAGATGCAGCTCACACTGAAATTGGTTGCAGAGCAGCCCAGATATGGAAACATGGAGCATAAGCCTGTATACACTTTGACAGTGTTATGCATAGAGTGAATAAAATCTTTACATCCTCATCGCTGCATTAGCATTTTCTCTAAAAAATAATGCAGTCAGAGAGGATAACCATTGTTTAGGGCTCTGCTGATTTTATGCTGCATCACCATTGATATTATTTACACACAACAATAGGTAACCAGCAGTTGAGAAGTATTCAGATATGTGACTATAAGTAACAATACTGCAATATAAATATACAGTACAATTAATGATGAGATTTTCAATATTATCCCATGCACTGCTTGGTCGTCTAATCACTATATTTTATAAAGTCATGATATATTTTGTATGCAAAATCTAAAGCATCAGAATCACAGTCAGCCTTATTTGCCAATTATGTTGACATATATAAGGAATTTGATTTGACTTTGTTTTTAGTTGCTTTCACTCACACTGCTGCAGGAACAAACGATAAAAAAAGACCACAATGCCAAGCAAAAATAGAAAAAAAAAAGCACAAACGTATTATGTACATAGAAGAAGGTGCAAAAATAGCTGCATATTATAAACACATGTATACAGCAGCAATGTTCCACAACATACAATATCTAAGTGTTTCTGTAGATTGTAAACAGTTAAAAAAGAATGCAAATAATATAAATATTCAATAGATATACATGAAGTGGGTGGTTATGTGCAGCGCATGCATGCATGCATGTACTACAAATAAAAAGTATAAGCATCTCAGAGGTGTACTGAAGCATAGCAGTTACATTTCACCACTGAAGAC
This sequence comes from Chaunax sp. Z400, assembly GCA_037577475.1. Lineage (NCBI taxonomy): Eukaryota > Metazoa > Chordata > Actinopteri > Lophiiformes > Chaunacidae > Chaunax > Chaunax sp. Z400. The sequence continues at coordinate 13,525,421 of CM075193.1, forward strand.
AACAGAAGCATGCACTTTGTTAATGTAGATGGCTGCTTTACTCTAACGATGAGGTCACCCAGCTGAACCACCAGTCTACATTTAGAATATATCTCCAGATCTCATGTAAATTTCTCCATTCTCGTTTTTTACGCTTGGATTTTACGACGTACTACGGCTGTACGCCCATTGAAGAAATGGGTGTGTTTTCGCTAAAAAACCCGCCCTATTTTACCTTATATGGTCATTGTACGGAACGTTGATTGACAACAGGCAGCAGCTGCTGAGTTGCTCAGACATGGCGGAGGATACAGTGTAACTGAGGATCAGCAGCCGAGTTACGTGAGTTTTCCCAGCAGCTGAGTCGTCAAAGAGCGCATTAAATGATTTACAAGAACAGAACAATGCGTTCGGCTAAAGCGTACAGTGAGCGGAAGCAAAAAACGAATAGAACTGCCACACAAGAGTAAGATGGAAAAATGCATCGCTGTTTAGTGCAGTCAACAGCCTTGGGCAACAAATATGGCTTCTTGTGCCTTTTTCAACATGCTATAAAAATTGATCTCCCGTGCACGCTTATGTCGTGGTGGTTCCGGCTAACTTCTGCAAGCCACGATAAGTTAAGTTCAATAGTCGCTCGGTACTTTTGATCGGTGAGGATATTACATCCACTTGGCCGTCTGGGTTAGCTGGGAAGCTACGGAACTAGATAGCAATGGAGCCAAAGCACAAAGAGTTGCTAGACCAGTGCCACCAGAACTTATTGGAGTCCATAACAGATGCGGACCGAGTGATCGAGCTGCTGATAGTTTCTGGTACCTTGAGTCAACTCGATAGGTTTGAGCTGGACCAGAATTGTTCCTCCAGTGCCGAGAAAGTAGACCACCTTTTGAAGATGCTGATGAACAAGGAGAGCGACCATTTCCTCGACCTGTGTGTGGCCCTGGAGAAGGCATACCCTGACCTGTATTTAGCCCTGTTTAGCAACAACGGCGGAGGACCTGTGGACCACTCCACCGGTAAGAGCTGCTCAGAATGATGCTTTCACTTGAGTCTGAAAATGAGAGGACCAGCTGCTACATGAGTTGTGCTGGGTTGTGCAGTCTGGGTGGTCTGGCACAAGAGGACCGTGTATTTGATAGCTACTCAACAAGTCTTTTTTTTTATTATAAAACATAAAATGTATGTTCATGTGAAGGTTGCAAGTGCAGGCAACTGTGTTTCTTACACATTGGTAAACAGAATTCGTGAACATCGTGCTGTGTTAAATGTGCAAAAGCTAATTCACTAGCCTGTATCTTAAAGCTAAATATTCACTTCAACCATTCTGTCAATACAGACTCTCACACTGGGATATATGTGATGATCACTATACCAAATGTTGTCTATGCTATCTGTGCATTTTAAGAGACAAAAGTACAGTTGACTGATATCCAACCCTTATTTGATATCAGTGGCATGATGCTTATGATGCATCAGGTAGCCTGACTCCAGGGTGCCACTGACATGTTAGTCCTTATCCACCTGATTGTGGGTGTGTTTGACCAAAAGCTGAATGTGTATTGATCCACCATCCCATGATGGGAGAGTACCAGAATAATAGCCAGTTGAACTAGATAGTTTGCTACCATTTTAATTACAGTTTATTCATCATAATCACTTGATTTGCTCTTGAGTCCTCACAACAACTTGCTCTTCAGTGGACTTTGATTGCTGCTGCAGCGAGACGACGGGCAACCAAGTGTAAAAGTCTAGTTATGCCTGTTTTGCTTTGTCTGAATGACTGAAACCAGTGGCTTACCCACAACCAGCTTCATGCCCGCAGGGCTTGAATGCAGGATGAGCCTTGAGATCCAAAAGTGGGGAGGAGCTGTAGAGCATTGACATTTTCCACATGTAAAACAAGCATGTGGGTGATCTTGCAGATTATCACCAATCAGTTAACACCAATTTCTGGGTCCTTTTCAATACACAATATGATCCACCGTGTGCATTGTTGCCAATTTGCAGCCTGTCTCCGTCTATTACTATTAAGCAGACTGCTGTATATAATGCTGAGTTGGTGTCTTACTGCTCCACTGACTGGACTGCTGATGCTTCCTTAAGCTTTATTACTTCCTTGTATCAAGTGTTGTTGCAGAATAACACTCGCCCTGAGATACGCTGTAACACGTTAACAGTTGTTAAGCTGGGAGCAGCTGCAGATCTGCCCCTCTGTTAGCCCACTGACTCTGGCTGGACTTGACAATGTGGAATTAGGCTTTTCTTCGCACACAGTTTGGGAGTTGCCAGTTGGGAGTCAAGTCTAGTCAGCCTGGGTTTTTTTCTGCAGGCCCTGCTCCCCTGTCTCTGGTGTAAACTCTCTGCAAAACATGCTTTTCGTGCCTCCACGGTACCTCTGTATTAGCCGCCATGCTGTAGGCTCCTTCTATTTCCACTCAAGTGTTGTGTTGTTGTTTTTTTAATGTGCTTTTTATTACCTGTCGTCATTCAGGCTGATGCGATTACAGTGCTTTAACCACACTTGTGAGAGACCGGAGACAAGCCACTAAGAGTGCCCCCAGGCAACATAGGCTGGTAGAAATGGCGCGGCGCGTAGTTAGGAAATCTACAGAGGCCTATCTGTGAACAGCGCAGCGTGTGTGAAGAGGGGGAATAGGAGTGTGTGATGAGTTGCTGATGGCAACCTGCTCTCAAGTCATCCTCCTGTCAGGGTGCCTGCCTTGCTCCTATTCTGAGATGTGCATTTATCTTTGCCATCTTGAGTCTCCACACACACGCATTTTATGAAATAATCCCATCTCCAAAGAAACATAAAGATGCACACAAACAACTTCTCAGTTAAAGCTCAGGCTCTCTAAATTATCTGGGTTTTGCTGGCAAATTACGGCACATTTACTGTCAAGAACATGCAAACAAATCATTCATTATTTAGCTGGTTTTGTGCATCAGCATGTTTGTGGACTGTGACTCACTTTTTCTTTTTTTTTTTAAACATTCTCTTACTCCGATTCCACTGCAGTCACAACATTCACTCTGGATAACAGATACTCATTCTATTTCATGAATCCAAATCTGCGAACTTCTTCTTGTGTTGCCACCGACTTAATTTTGTCTACCTCTCCGTCTCTCATTCGTGCTTTGCCGTCTTGCTCTCTGACTATCCCCTCATCCCTTTTTAACGTTCTTTCATTGCCTTCTTTCTCTGACTCATTATATTTCCAAATTTTTTCCCACTGAGTGGTTTAGTTTCTCCGCATACTTAAATGTAGGGACACGGCAGAGACACAGAGGAGTGAGATAGAAAGAGGGGAGCAAGAGAGAGAGAGAGAGAGAGAGAGAGACAACAGGCCTTTTGTTGAGAAGTTGAGCAAGCCCAAAGTGCCCAGTCAGCAGCTTGCTCTGTGTACATCAGCCTAGGACATGGGCCTGTGTGTGTGTGTGTGTGTGTGTGGTTGGAGGGAGGGAGGGGAGGTTCGCTCCCCTCTCTGTCAACCAGTTTCTGTCCCACTCCATAAACCACAGTGGACAGACAGAATGAATTATGGCCATGACGTTCTCGTTACGACCGCTGCTTTTAAATGCATGGGCTGTCCTCACTTTCTCCCTCTCTCTCGCCCTCTCTGTCGGTGTCCGTCACTCACCTCATCACTTCATTCTCTCTCCCCTCGCCGTTCCCCGTGTCTCTGTCTAACTTCATTTCCTTCTTGCTGTGTTCTGAGCGTGTGGAGGAAGCCATCACCTTAGGTGTGCCTGATGACATTTGAGGAGATCGCGTTTTGTACGAGTCGTCCGTGTCTGAGCTTTATTACGTTTCGGCATCTGTGCCCAACTGGTAATGCAGGCCTCAGGTGAAATGGGCCAAGTTGTAACTGTGTTGTGATTTAAGGAAATCGGTAGGTTGCTGTCGAGTTTAGAAGTTGATCAAAAGTAAAGTTTATCAGCAACGATAATTTAAGGTATTCCTCATTTGCCGGATTCAACGTGACAGTTTGCTTCATCGTGTTTTATAGACTTTATTGTTTACCCCCCCCCAAAAATAGAAAAAAAAAATCTATTATTGGGTATTACATCACTGGTTGCAGCTTTTAGTTGAGTTGTAATTAGCAGCATTAATGGTACATGTTCTCATGTAACGTTGCTCAATAAATCCCTCTAATGGCCTGAGATGCAGGCTAATGAGAGGTTGACCGCAGAACTTTACACGCAGGTTATCGTTCCAGCTGATTCCTGTTCTCTAAACACGGCATCTTATTAGGGTAAGACTTGTACATTTTTCCACTTTAGCATTAACATCTGATGGCAGGTTTATCCACTGCAAACCACAGCCCAGGGGCCTGCACCACCAAACAGGACAAACATTACCATTCAACACTTGTTCCTCCACATCCTAATTACCTCATAAGGTAAAGTCTTCATCTAAATGTTTACCAGGCTGATGATGTCATGGAATTTAACAGCTTCTCTCCTTGTCTAATACCCCCCTCACACTTTAAAAAAAACAACTGTATTATGCTTTGTTCTCCTCTCCTCTCCTCTCCTCTCCTCTCCTCTCCTCTCCTCTTCTCTATTCCTCTCCAAAGGACCTGCCAACTCCTGCAGACATTTGTCTTTCCATTCCCTCACCTGACTGCAGGCCAATTTCGTCCTGTAATCACTAGCGAATGATAGTGATCGCGATGGCACCGGTTATTGCATTTGGAATAGCTACATTTTATTATAGATTAAGACATTACATGTTCTTAGAGATGATTTTTTTGGGGGTTACAGTATATGGTATGAACCTTTGCCAAATAAGCCAGGAATGTTTATTTTCTTGACCAGAACGCCTTGAAGTACAATTAGGACATATATTTTTTTATTGTTAATGACACAATAGGGAGCCATATCCCAAAAGAGACATACTAAAATTTAGTTTTTTTTTAGTTTTGTCATTTAACCTGTCAGATATATTATGACATTAATATGAGGAGAACCTTTCTTTATTTCATTGAAAAGCATGCAGTTATTTACTGTGCTTACATGGGAGAGCCTGCATGACTCAAGCTTTAATGTTCAGTTTTCTCCTGGCGACCGACCTTGTTTGAAAATTTAGTGTAGTTAAACCACTGAATTATCCCAACATAATAGGAAAATGCTTCCTGATTTAACATGAGAGGAATGTGAAAGATTGCCCAAATACTGGCAGTTTCTGCCAGCGTTTTCACTCGCTACATGTAGCAGAGCATTTGGAGGATTCTTTGCAGACATCTTTCACCTTTTTGTTTTTGACCCAACCCTTGGCACAAGCAAGCTGTTCTACAAGAAATAGTGTGTTATTGTTTTTGCTGAGCTTTGCAGAGGGAGAGCCCATTATGGCTTGCTGATAATCAGCTTGGTTGGATTGCACTCCCGGGCTTTTTTTGGACTGCGGTGCCGTTCAGCGGTTTTAGCAGCTCTGCAAGCTCCTGAAGTTCAGGACCGTTTTAGGTTTTCTTCCGCACATCTCCTTCATGTCTCAGCATGTTTCCACAGATCAAAAATGAATGTGGGTCTTCATCCGAGGAAGGTGGTCTTGCATTTAAGTCAACTGCATGAGAGATCTTATTTTGAGAGACGCCGTAGGGCTTGAAACATGACAGTGAAAAGTGAGGGTTGGTTTGACCATAGGTCTAGCTGAACATGTAGCTGTGAGTCAGGCGATGTGCGTGCGGTGGAGTAATCAGGCCTCATGGAGTCATCTTGTTAGACGTCTTCATGTTTATTCTTAATGTAGACTCCTTAAATCAGATGATCAAGCCTTTCCTTGGCAGCAAGACTTTTCACTGGCACATTGCCCAGAATCTTGGCCGGTGGTGTCATTGCCTCCACAGAAGTCAGGCCCACTCTACACGGCTTACTGGAAATCATGGGAATGGTCCTGGGGAATTTGCGTTGTTTCTGTGCCGATCTGCATATACAGTGGCCGCAAATTTTTTTTGATTTTGGTTTAGGTGAAGGGGGAGGACACAGGTGTGAGAGGAAGAATGTTGGTTATTTGTGAACGTCTCCACAGTGAAGACGTTAACTACATTTCAGAAGCAACCACATTTATTTCACAACTGAAGTACTTTCTAAATGATAATTTTACATACAAAACACATGAGTTAATAAGATATGCTGCATTGTTGTTCATTAAACTACTCTACAGTATCCATGTAAAGGCATTAAAATCAGGTCCACCTTTACCATCTATAAGATTAAAGTTCTTCTTATATGTTAATGCATCAATATTATATATATAGTCATCCATTATTATATAAATATAACACTGAGAATGGCATGCACCATGAGCACTTTGATGCTTCAAGTACATTATGTCACCAATTCTTCTGTATTTGTCTTTTGAATGCATTTACTTTTAATGGAGTATTTTTTCCGTTGTAGTGCTGCGACTTTTACATAGGTTAAGTATGAGAATTCCTCCTCCTCTAAAAGCATAATGCTGGCACATCCCTCCGCCTGACTTGAGCACAATAAAATGAGTGTGTTGCTTTCAACCATATTATTAGTATTGCTAGTATTTGTGCCTCTGTAGTTTTAATGGCTGTGAAGCTGAGGACACAAAGGAGAAAGACCACAAACACACTCTAGGCTCGCCTCGCCTCTGGATGCATGACTTTTTTTTTTTTTTTTCCTTCTTTTTTTTTTTTTTTAATCACCGTCGCTCACTGACAGTGAGAAGAGCTGACAGCGGCTAGTAAAGAATGGCACACAGCTTTATTTTGCAAATGGTAATGCTCCTCATTTACCAAGTGGCCCTTTGTGTTTTTGGGAGCAGAACAGATGCCTCGTTTATGTTGAATACATAGCCTTGAATGCAGATTCAAGGCTTGTCATCATGTTCTGATAAAGGGGATGTTTGAAGCAGCAGCAGCAGAGTCCAAACACTATCATAATAATTGGCGTTTTAAGTTTCGGGAGACGTTCTCACAGTCGGATAAGAGAATTTTCTGGATCTGATGAATAATTTAGTTTTTCACCCGATGGTGACAGACAGACTTAGCAGCTCTCTCTTTGATGAGGCTTTGCTCTACCGGCCTCCCAACTCTTACGCTGCAAAATTAGCTAGTCCCCCTCATCCAGGTGTTCACCATGGCAACATCTGCCATCGTGCGTCATGTTCTTGGACGTAATCTGGGTGTGTGAAGCAACCGTTGGTCGCCGAGCACATCGTTTGAGGGAAAGTGTGCGAGCGAGTGGAGACAAAGAGGAGTGGGGGAAGTGGGTACAGTAGGGTGAGCACTCCTCTGACCTATACGAATCACAGAGACAGGCCTTTGTTACTGTGGCCTCAGGTCCTCCACTGGAATAGTTCTCACCTTAGAGAACATCCCTTGATGGAAGTCAGTAGCAGATGCTCTATATTATTTTATGACTCTGCCGTGATGAATATGGAGATGGGTGGGTTCTCCTGCTGTAGATCATCAGGTCTATGCTATCCTAATGGATTCCTGATTTATTGCTGCAGCGGACCTCTTTACAAATGAGTGTCTGTCTATGGCTGGTGCTAATTGCTACAGATGATTAAAAGCCGAATCAAAAAACCCTTCGACCACCAGATTGCAGTGGGTTTGTATATGACATGCAGCCCACTCTGCATTCTTACTGGGATAACTAATCACCCCATGACACTGATCTAAATATGGGAATTTTGCCGTGCATCTTTGTACTTGCTGCCAAATCAGATTGAGATACAGAGGATTGCCCCCCGACCGCTTGCTCCATGGGAGTTATAGCTGTTTCATGCGAGCGTCCCCAATGGCAGAGATTACTGGGATTTTAATTTATTTGAGTGGCTTTTTTTGTTTTTCCAAATCATGAAATACAACATTTCAGAAGCTGCATGTCACGGCTTGTTCTGGCAGAGAGCTTTTCTGACTCTATACAGTATTTTCAAAAAAACGACTTAATCCTTCAGCTGAGATGGCATAATACCTCTCAGCGGCCCGTCGTGTACGGCGACACCTCATCAGTCACACACCGGGTTCAAGAAGTCAGTGGCTGCTTTTCAGTGCAGCCGTGGAAATGAGCCTGAGCCTTCTGTGTAGCCGTGTGTTGACTGTAGAGGGCTAATGCTGAGCAGCCCCAGAGTGGTTCTCACCATGTGTGATGGAACAAGATGAAATCAACGCTGCGTGCTCGGAGCACTTCGCTAAGTAAACGTGTTGAGCATCAGGGAATGTCAGAACAGATTTAAAGCCCTTCCACCCTGCTCCATGTATTTTTTTTTCTTTCCACAGTCTCTCTCCTCATTTCACTCCCTCTTTGTCTCTCCAACACCCTCCCTTCTTATCTCTTCTTCGACTTAGCTCGGCTATCTCCTTTCATCTGTCCTCCTCTGCTCCATGCCTTCCCCTTGTTTCCCCTCTTGCCTCCCTCTCCTCCCCTCTGTCCGCGGGGCCTAAGATGGAGTGGCTCAATCGCACAGAGCTCACAGTTAATTAGGCTCGGCCTTGTCACACATTGAGGGCTGGAGTCAGAGTTGCAGCTAAAAGCTAAAAGATGGAGATGTGGAACAGTTGGTGTCAATCTGTTGCCAGCTGCTAACAAAGCCAGCTACCATTCCACTGCTCGTGAACTGACTTTCCATGCGTTTGGTGTACATTTATCACATTATATTAATATTATATGAGCCTCACGATGCTCTTTTATTTATGCAGGTTCCAATTTGTCAGGACTTCTTGGAATTTGTTTGGAGCTGAAATGATTGGTTGATTAATCAGTAGCTAAGATTTACTTTGTAACCATTTTAATAATGTAAAAAAAAGAAGAAAAGATTTCACTAAAAAATGCAAAACATTTCTCTGGTTCCAGCTTGTCTATTGTGAGGATTTGTTTTATTATAGATGCCCTCAGGTTTTGCATGGTGGGTTTGACAGAACAAGTCATTTAAAGATGTTTTTAGACCAAACAGATAATGGTTTCATCAGGAAATGATCCGCATATTGACTAATCGATAATGAAAATAATCATCAGTTACATCCATTGATATGTATGTTTTAAAAATCTGATTTCAAACTCAGGTTTCAGCTTATTTCTTTCTTTTCCCCATGCCTAGTTACAGTTTTTATAAGCATTTTCTAATCTTCTGATTTCAAATGGGTTTCACCATAAATTGCGGTGATCATCGCCTTCTTGCAGCGGGCAGCTTTGGATATGTGGTAATGCGACATCTGGGTATAAATCTGTTTGAACCCATCAACTGCCTTTGGAAGATATGGCTATTTGGGGAAAAAAAAACGTAGAAAGAAATTGAGCTTTTAAATTCTGCTCATGTTCTCTACAGTGTTCATGTTGCAGAGACTCTGCAGAATAATGGCAATCTGCATATTCTTTCCTACGGACGGTGGTTGCCTATGTGAAATGTCCCCCAGCTTGCTGTGTACAGCTATTCAGATGGAGAATAATTTTCTCCCTGCCTCTCTCCACATGCTCGGCATAAAAAGAGAAAATCCCATTTCAGCCATGACATTCTGCCTGTGTAGCAGAAACATACAGGGACTATACATCAAAGGCAGAGTGCACTGTGAGGGAAAGGAGGTTTAATGACGACGGCGGTGCGGAGTGATCATATAGAGCCACTAAGAGGGAGTGTTGAAGTTATTAGACCCTGCACCAAATTTATCTCACAAATGTGCAGGGAATATGAAGCCGACTGTGTAATTTCCACTACTTTCCAGATTGTGCAGGCAATTAATTTGAGTTTTTTTTTTGTGTAATTGGTGAATTAATTCATCTGCGTTTTATATCTCCTCTCCTGACTTCTCTTGCAGGTTCCACATACAGCGTTCTCTCCACCATGCCCTCAGACTCAGAAAGCAGCAGCTCCCTCAGTAGTGTTGGTATGTATAATGACCCAAAATGACTGCTCTGTGTGTGTGTGTGTGTGTCATGTCAGGTCGGATATAGCTTCTGTGCTACATCTACACCTCATCAATAAGCCAGAAAGTAAAATCAGCATGCGTTACGACACAATCCTGATTCCTGCCGGGTTACAGAGTTTAGGAAATGTTTCCTTTAAACCTCACATTTGGGCAAAAACACTGAGTGTTTGTCTGGTTTGGACTAAGGTCCAAATAACTTTGCTGTCTTACATAAACCACCAAAAGGGCTAGTTGTTGAGCCAAAGATGAACCCAATCCTCAGATTTACAGCCCTGGACATTGTTTTCACTCAATAAAAAGCCTTAAAATGACTTAATACTCATATATAATGTTTTTTGTCAGAATCTATTTCACTGTCAAGGATACACACAGAAAGATGATGACCTTGTTACTTCTGTAGTTTCCTTGGCAGAGACATGTGCTCTCTGACTGCTTTCTGGTTTTATTGAGGTGTTAGGAAACAGTTTCTTTTTTCTTCTTTCTTTTTTTAAAAAGTAAGTAGGGGGGGGGGAGAGACATGACGCAAATGGCCACGGGTTGGAATTGAACCCGTACCAACCTAGAGGACGATAGCCTCGGTACACGCTCTAACCACTGCGCTATCTGCGCCCCATTAGACAGTTTCTAATTACAAATAAGATATAAAGGCCATTGTTTTTAGTTGTAATTAAGATAACAAATGACAAAAAAAGATTGTAATCAATAATAATGATATAGAAATAAAATAAATGGGATATATTAGTATAGCCCAGGATCTACTGTAATTGAAACTAATAGCTTAAAAGAGATGCAGCATTCCAGTGGTCGTTAGTACAAGACAAACAACATAATCAAACACGTACGTTGGGCTGAAATTGATACAGATCCTCATCGATTTAATCTATTACAGGTACTAACACCCACCCAAAGAAACTGATGAAATTCAAAATAAATAAATAAAGGAAACAAAGAAACAGGAGAAAGAACAGGCCTTGTTATGTAATGACATCTTCTCTTCTCTTACAATCAGTCAGGTGATTTTTAATCTGTGCCAGGTAGAGTAAAACCACCAGATCCTGTAATGGATACATAAGGCCAGGGTAAAGAAAATAAAGACCTACATAAAAACAACTTTTTAATTAATGGTTAATGGTCTTTGTACAAAGACTTCAGATTCACAAATGCTTAAATGTAATCCAGCAATGCCTCAATCAGTTTGTTTTAACCACACAGAAAGTGCCAGATATATCCAGATGTATTGGATATACATACATCATCCAATCCAAAACCGATGTGCTCCATCTGTCTTTCATTTGCATGCAAGAGATTACAGATGGTGTAGTTTTGTAAATGCAAGATCTTTTCAGAAAATGCACTACAAATTGTCTCAGAAAAATCCCCTACCAGATTATACAGCAATTTCATAGCAGGCAGTTGATGCCATGACCGCAGGGCAGGAATGAACTCTTTAGCTCACTAATACAGTATATAAGTGCACGCTACATCCTTCAGCAAATTCCCCTACTCCCTTTTGTGTGTCCGAAGTCATAATGCTCAAATCCTTATGTCTGTCAAGCAGATGAATTTAATGTTAATTTGATTTCATAATCTGGTAAAAGTGTGTATTATGCAGCTTCTACATAACGACGTGGATCGGGGGCAAAGTTTTCCTCTGTGTGCCGATAGTCTTATCCACTGTTGATGCCGCCACTGTTGCAGGCTCGCCCGTCAACGGTGAAGCGTCCTCCTCACCCCCCGCCATCAACGACAACAGGCCATCCGGCGACAACCTGGACACCATCTTGTTCCAGCTCCGCCAGGTGACCAGGGAGAGGGATGAGCTCCGTAAGCGTCTGGCGTTGGCATCGCCCGGGACCACCTTCGACGACTGCAGGTACAAATCCTGTCCTGCCAAGATGATGATGATGATGTTGTTGTTTCTGTTCTTTTATTCGGCCGAAGTCTGTTAAGATTTTCTTTCTTCCTAAATGAAAGGCATCAGGCCCAGTTATTGACTCTGCTCCTCTGAAAACAATGAATCACAGGTCAAAGTTTATTGTTGGTAATGTTTACTCTGTATAGATTGTTAAAGTTATATCATTGCCCTTAGTTCTCACTGCCATGTTGTCATCTACTAATTCTCTCCTGTCTGGATTATGTTGGCTTAATTAAGTTAATGAGCTCTATTTACCAGATGTTTCTTGTGCAACAGATGTTATGAAGGCTTCTTCCCTTACTTTAGTGCATACTGTTTAAAGCATTTTAAAACTAGTCTTATCTCATAAATTATCAGTGCACAATGACGAGGTCGGCTCTCTGTTCCCCATCCTCCTATCTTGAGCTGTGTTGTAAAAGGCTGCTGACTCGAGTGTTTGATTCCTTGCTGCTTTTCTCCTAAAGACCAAATTCCAAAGCCAGTCATGACTATGAGCGTCTGAAAAGTCAGTGCATGAGAGCCATGGCAGATCTTCAGTCCCTCCAGAACCAGCACACCAAAACACTCAAGAGGTGCGAGGAGGCTGTAAAAGAGGCTGACTTCTATCAGTAAGTATTTCTCCTATGTCACAACACCTGTTCTTAATGCTAATGAAGAACTCTTGAATTTAAAATATTTGCTTTTATTCTGTTATTCTGTCTACATACAGTGCAGCTACAGTAGGTGCTCACATTTCCATACAAAAGCAGTGCAAAATGTGTGTCGGGTGCAAACGTTATAAGCGGAGGATGGACAACCTGTCACATGCCACTTGCTGCAATATATGTTTTATTGCCGTGTTTTGGAATTGGAAGAAATACTGACACGATGTTTCAATGGAAGTAATTGAAAGAACATCCCTTGGAGCTACAGCTGGCTTTCACATTAAAAGGGAGTTGGCAGAACACGCATGAATTTTCAAAGCTTGGAAATAGAGGCATTAATGTGATTGAATAATTCAGCCGGACGCATCATGAGCCAAAGCAAAATGTCTGTAGCATAGAAACTAGTCTGATGGTGTATTTGCTGTTAGAGTGTAGCGAGTTAAAATGTTTTCCAACATGATGAAAAACAAAGACAAGTTGACAAGTTAAGATATTAATTGCCAAGTTGGTAATCAGGACATTTTGTACAGGCTATAGATAACATAGAGGCTTGTTGAGTTTGTTTGTTTCTTAGTGTGCTTTTATTACTTCGCCAAGGAGGTTAGGTTTTCAGTCTGGTCACGACAGGCCAGATTTTCATGAAACCTGCTGGAAGGATGTTGCACGGGCCAAGGAAGAACTCGTTAAAAATTTGGGAGAGGATATGAATCATTGGGTGGATGCATGAATTATTTTTCACCTTCAATGAGTAGGATTTAGTTGTGGGTTCCTCCCTGGCTTGAGATGGCAGCAGGTGGCGAGTGAGCTGGAAAATGATTTAAGAGAGAGAGAGAGACATTAACAACTACAGTCCAAGAAAAACACAAAACATGGCCACACCTCCCCACAACCCTGCAGGAAGGTGCCAATTTTGAATGAAGATGAAGTGCATGTCAAACACACACAGACACACACACCTGTATCTCTTTATACAGTCATAACACAGACACAGCAGAGGACAGAGATGAAGATGTAACCTGGTTGCTACATTTCTAGCTTATATTTTGAGCTCACATCTTGCATACTGTTATCCCCAACTCAGCAAAGTAATAACAATAAAAAGAAAAAATACAGGCATATGCAGGGTTTCTGCAGAGTTATCCTTGAGTAAGGGCACGCAAAGTCTTCCCACTCTAGGGTGTTGTCTGTACATTAAATTACCTCTGGAAGTCATTTTTTTGTTTTGTTTAGCATGCTGCATTTCACCTGAGGATTTCTGCCTGCTTGGTTTTCAGCTCCTGTTTATTTCATAGCACCATAGTTTGCTTTCTGTTATGTATATTAGCATGTACGAAGTATCTTCTCCCACACACATGTATGCTTCCTCTTCCCAGCATGCTGCACAGTCGTGTCTTAGGCGAACAAACACAGCTGAAGGAGGAGATGGAGACACACAGGCGGGACAATGGCCAACTTGTTAGAGAGCACAACCACCTAAAACAGAACTGCGAGGAGCTAAAGCGACTGCACAGTCAAGACCAGAAAGAGCTGGCAGACCTCCGGCTGCAGCAACAGCAGGTACAGTCCACTCACAGACGCTCGTGTCGCTGCCCAGATGTTATTAGGGCACGAATTGCCTTCAGAGATTTACGGTTGTGGAACAGAAGCTAGAGGCAATATGCAAATGACTGCTTGCTCCTTTGCTTCAGCATCACACATTTTTAATAGTGCTGGGTGTTTTCACCTCTCTATATTTAGAAATCGCAGATTTTTTTGAACATCAAACAGTACTGCTTGTTGTCTTCTCTGCACTGAAAGCTTTGTTCTAAACGGAACAAGGGTGCCGTGAGCCGTATTGAACTACTGTGAAGTACTGTGGCACACAGCAGCCATGGGAATACTGCAGTAGCTAAGAGCACAGGACAGCCGAGCAGAGGGAAATGCACCCAGAGCATTTTTGAAAAGGGCAAGTGCAGAAATAAAGGGCAACAAAGGCCACACTGACCCAACCCTTGTAGCTACAAGATCAGTGTTTGCTGTATAAAATAGGTCAATACAGGAATCAGCAGGGTCTATATCAGCTGATCCTGCAATAATGGCAGCGAGACCCAGTCTCACAGGGAGTGAATAATGCAGTCTAAAGGACATATTCAACACATTGTTTTACTTGCATGCCTAAATGCACTTAAATTAAAAAAAAAAGCCATTGTTTAGGATGACAAGGATTTGCTTGTGCTGTGAAAATAGAATCCTGGCTACACATTGATGCCATCTGCTGCTAAGGCAGGGCACACCAAATGCAAGCTGGCTTCAGTTTCACCTGATTGCATCAACATTTTGAACACCATCAGTAGATTCATAATGACATATCATATGACTTGTTGTCCTCTCCAGGTAATGAGAGAGAAGGGCTCGTCAGAGGTGTTAAACAAACTGTACGACACGGCTATGGACAAGCTCGAGGGGGTAAAGAAGGAGTATGATGCCCTGAGCAAGCGCTACAGTGAGAAGGTGGCTAACCACAACACAGACCTGAGCCGTTTGGAGCAGGCGGAGGAGGAGAACCGAAGGCTGCAGAAGCAGATGGATGCGTTGCTCAAACAGCGAGACTCTGCCATGCACTACCAGCAGCAGTACTCCACCTCCATTAGGAGGTGAGAGCATTTAGCACCAGCACACATACAGAGAACAAAACATACAAGATAAAATTGAGCAATGTTATATTCCAGGGAATATAGCTCATTGGTATACAGCAAATATTGCGCAAGCCTGTACTGCTTCCTTGAGCTTGAATCCATTAAACAGAGGAGATGATGGCCAGTACTTGTGCCAACACACAGGACCAAGACTCGAGACTCAAGCTGCAGCCAACGTATCATTTTATATGTGCATCCCATAAAACCGTTCACTGAAATGCTCCCCATCTTCCTCTGCCCTCCTAGGTTTGATTCGGTGCAGCAGGAGCTGAACAAGTCCTCAGCTCAAAACAAGGAGCTGCACAGAGAGATGGAACGCCTGCAGTCAGAAGTGACACGCTACAAGAACCTGCAGCTGAAGGCAACCAAGGACTGCGAGAAGTACAAGGAAGAGAGGGACTCTGTGTTTAACGAGTATCGTCTTATAATGAGTGAGCGCGACCAGGTGATCAAGGAGCTGGACAAGTTGCAGACGGAACTAGAGGCAGCGGAGGCCCGACTGCAAAACACCTCCTCGGAGAGAGTGGTGGCCAGTGAAGAGCTGGAGGCACTCAAACAGGTATCAGGCTTAGGGATGCATTGACTGTACACAACTTCAGTTTGTATATCACTTACAGCTGATGCACTCATAAAATGCACAGATTATTGCCCACAAAGAAGGAGGCTAAACATGAGTACTGCTCTCAAAATATGATCAAAACTATATCAAATAATATATCAAACACAAATGTATTTATTTGTTGTCTTGTTGAGAGTTAAGAGACGATACCTCTACAGTCAACATGTGGCTGTAGCCAGCAGCTAAAATCTGGAATTAGCTAGCCTGTCTCTGTCCAAAAGTTACAAAATCTGCCTACCAGCCCATAATAAAGGAAAATGTATTTATTTATTTATTTGATTTATTTAATTTATTTGTATAAATTTAAACAAGCAAGAACTGGCAAGTTTCCAGTCGATATGCAAAGCGAGGCTAACTGGCTGCTTTACCGTTGAGTGGTGTCGACCTTCTAATCAAACTCTCGGGAATAAAGCAAACAAATGGTTTTACTCAAATGTCAAAGTTTTCATGTTTACAAAAAAAGAGTTAGATCTAATAGCAATAATAAACTTTATTTTCTGTTGCACCTTTTTCTATTTAAGAAATGCAGCTTTGAAGTGCTTTACAGCAAAGAACTTGCATACATCAAGCACTTAACATAACAAAAAGACATAGATTCCACATAAAAACAGGAACAGAATAAATAAAATGGAATGCTGTAATTAATGCAAAATAAGATCAGTATAAAACAAAACCTGCTAGGATATCAATCTATTTGGAATAAAACTGTTCTTGCTATTTCTCATAAGTCACAGCTGCCTAATGAGACTTCCTGTCTAACTCGCAAGTCACTGAGCAAACAATATCCTCTGTGAGAATTTAATATCAATATCTCACTGGATTTTATGTGCATCTGTTCATGACTTAGGCCAGATATCTTACTCATCAGTCAATGGATCAAAGGCCAATTTTACCCAAGACACTGCACAAAACTATCTAAAGCTCCACAGCCTCCTTTTTGAAGAGTGTAGCAACACTCTGGTTGACAGACAAAAGAGATTTTAAACTAGAATTATATCACCCTGCATTGCCCCTCAAATTTTTTTTTCCACATCGTATCAATGTCTTAACAGTGTTGAGATGCCCCCCATTCCATTGTGCTCCCCTTTGTTCCGTGACAGGAGCTGAACTCGTCACTGGTGGACCGCGACAGGGCGATTTGCGAGAGGAACGAGCTGCTGGAGAAATACTGCCACGAGGTGAAGGACAAGGCCGAGGCTCAGAAGGAGCTGAGTCAGGCTTGCAAGGACATCGAGATGGTCCGGGAGGAGAGGGATGTGGCCCGCAAGGAGAGGACGGAGGCCATCATTCAAAGGGATCAGTTGCTCCGGGAGTACTATCAGGCCAGACAGGTAACAAAACGCATCGCGCCTTAGATTTGGCAGTCAAATCAAAAGTTAGACTCATGATGAAGAGCTTAGTGCATCCAGGGAGCTGTCAGTTAGTGGATTACAGTATGTCAGTGGACTGACCCTGAAACTAATTTTGGTTACACCTCTGGCTGCCCACTAGATCGCACTCTAAACAGTCCCTCTGTAGGTCACACACACGGTGATGCTGTGAACCTTCATACTTGATGAATTGTGGTCTGTTTGAAAGTCACACATAGTGATGGTCTCAACATTTTCTGTATGTCAAATTTTTATGCAGTATTTCCACTCCAGACGCTGTAAAATGTAGGACATTAGGATGTTGTAGCAAATGGTGCGAGTAAATAATAATCTTATTAATGTATACTCAATGTTTTTTGTTTTTTTAGAAACAAGACACTGCCACCCTGGACATGGAACGAGCCAATAAGGAGATCGAGATGCTGAGGAAACAGTATGAGGCCATGTCCCAGGAACTGAAGGAGGCCACGCAGGAAGCTGAGGTGGCCAAATGTCGACGGGACTGGGCCTTTCAAGAGAGGGACAAAATAGTGGCAGAGAGGGAGAGCATAAGGTCAGTCTTGTGTGTGGGGTTATAAAAGACTCATGACAGAGCTAGAGGGAACATTTGATGTCATAGACCTTAGAGAATGACTGGCTAATAACTCACGTCTCTGCTCTCCTTTACCAGGACTCTGTGTGACAACCTGCGGCGGGAACGGGACAGGGCAGTCAGCGATCTGGCCGATGCCCTGCGTAATCTGGACGACATGAGGAAACAGAAGAACGATGCACTACGAGAGCTCAAAGAAATAAAGTGAGTCTTGGCTATGGTCATTAAGCCTGAGTCATGGTTAAATAAAAATTATAGGAAAGACCCAAATGCTGGGTTTTGAGGAAGTTTACAACAACACCGTGTCTACTCGGCTGACGTCATGTGTTTTGCCGTCTTTGTCTCTACAAGCTGTTGTAGTCAGTTTGGGGCAGAGCTTAGACTGTGATATTCTGCCTTTGGAAACATCACGGAGCTCAGTTGTTTGCCAGATGCTATTTCCTCATGCCCAGATTAAAAGCACTCCTGAAAAAGCAGCAGTGTTTTGGACACAGCAAGTTTAATTTCTGTCTCACCCTCCCTGCTTGTTAATATCGAATGGAACAGCTCCTCCTGCTGACTAAAGTATATATGACAACCATTTTAATGACAACCCGCCTTCAAGGCATGCCTCACTATGCATCTTACTGACAGTGGGGCATTGTGTGCCTTCTGCTTTTAGATTTCTTAAATACTAATTTAATTCCCTAAACCACAACAGAAGGTGTTGAGAAAGGAAATATTTTCAAAAGATACACACATTTTGAGCCTATTTTGACATTTTAAAAAAAAAGGTCAAAACATACTCTTTCTAAATTACTACATGCTATTTGAAGCGTGAAGATGGAACTCCCTCTTAATTGCCCATCTGTCCTGCAGTGACTGACCTTTGACTCTGCGTGTGATGTTGTCTTTTGTGAAGGGAGAAGATGGAGAGCCAGATGGAGAAGGAGGCCCGGTTCTGTCAGCTCATGGCCCACAGCTCCCACGACTCGGCCATTGACACGGACTCACTGGAGTGGGAGACAGAGGTGGTGGAGTTTGAGAAAGACCGGGTAAGAGCAGCGCTCAGCTTTTGCTACTGCGAGTGATTTGGTGACATGCCAGTCTCTGTAGAGAGTCTCAGCAGAGCTAAAAAGACAGACAAACTTGATGGTATATTTATTTATACATGTTAGTGAAAATTTATGACTTTTCTATTCTAACATTTATATTATTGCATTTTACAGGATGACATGGATTTGATGGCACTTGGGTTTGATATTGCTGAGGGGGTAAATGATCCATATTTACCAGGAGATTGTGGAATATTTGTTACAAGGGTGGACAAAGGAAGTATCGCAGACGGAAGGTTAAGGTATTAGCTGCTTTAAGAAGCTACCCCATATCCCTTTCTCTGGAAAAATGTAATATACTAACAGTTTATTAAATGCCTAATCGTTCACCGGCTTTGTGTTTCCAGAGTGAATGATTGGCTGTTGAAGATTAATGACATTGACCTGACCAATAAGGACAGGAAACAGGTGGTGAAGGCGGTCCTTAATGGTGGAGGATTGATCAACATGGTGGTACGAAGAAGGAAGTCTCTTGGGGGAAGGTTTGTCACTCCTGTTCACATCAACCTCGTTGGACACAAAGGTACATGACAGTGTTAATAGACTTACTTTTTTATAAATAGATATCAATGCATTGTGGCTTTTTGCTTCAGTTTTGTGTAATTTTCTTTTCTTTCTTTTTTTTTCTGTTACTCAGACAGTGGGATCGGTCTGGAGAGTGGGGTGTTTGTCACTGCCGTTGTGCAGGGCAGTCCAGCAGCCAGGGAAGGTTCTCTCACAGTGGGAGACAGACTGATCGCTGTGAGTCTAATGAAATCCTCTGATTTTTGACTTCCACCAGGAAGGTTGTGTTTTCGCCTGTGTCTCTTTTGTTTGTTGGTTTGTTTGTCCGTTAGCAGAATTACATGCAAACTGTAATGGATTTTTATGAAACGTGGTGGGAGGGTTGGGCATGTGGCAGAGAACAACCTATTGCTTATTTGGAGTGGATCCAAATAAAAGGGTGCGTAGGGGAATTTGTTTTCACTTAAATATGGTTAGATAGGAGTTTAGTCAACATTTTTATTAATTATGGATAAACTGACTGATTATCATGAGACTTGGTGGAAGAGTAGGGGATTGTGCCAAAGAAGGAGCCACTGAATTTTGAATTTTGGAGTAGACCTGGATAAAGGGATGGATCTATGATTTATTTATTTATTTATTTTTACTTTCTCTAACACTACGAGAACCCTGAAGGAAGCCTTTTTGATGGTGGTGGTCTGTTGTTGTCTGATGGTTTCTTGTTGGAATTTGGATTAGGGTTCTGAGATATGCCCTCTATGGAGTGCCAGACTAGTTTTTTTTGTTGTTTTTTTACTCCTTTCCTCTACATCTTACACACTACAGCTCACATGGCTTCCCTAGGCTCTCTAATCCAGGCCGTGTTCCTTTCCAGTACTCCAGATAAGGTGGGATTTGGTTAAGAATGTGAACTCTCTCCTGCTTTGATTAAATCCTCCAAAAACCTACAGCTCCACAGGGTTCGGTGGAGCTGCTTTCACACACACAGCTGCAGCATAACCACACCTGAGGGAATGGAAAAGAAAAAAGAAAATGTCAGAAGTGTAACTATGTATCTACATGTCCATCATTTTGAAAAGAGACCTTATGCTAATCTGCCAGTTGCAGCAGATATCTTAACTCCCCCGTTTAAAATCAAGCATAATACCTGTGCATTAGCGTTAAACCCCAGAGCACTTGGTTATCTCTGCTGTAGCAGCATAGCCAGGGAACTTACATGCCAGATGGTAGCTCAGCTGCAACCATGATTAGCAATAAGATGATGTGTTAAGAGATTCTACTTGTGGGAGCATATAGTATTTATCATGCCCTTGTGGACCTTGATCACATTAGTGTATCAGATTACATAGTTAGGTACTTACTTATATAACTTAAATGGTTAATTTATTGGCAATAAAAGAGTCCAGAGTGTTGAATCGGCTATGAAATATGCATGGGATGCAGCTGAATGTCAGTAGCTGAACTCCGCTGAGCATCTCTGAACTCCCCTCTGAGCCATAAAGTACCAGATATTTTCCATCCATCCGTAGTTCCATCCTCAAGTTAGTTTATGATAAGGCTCATCCATAATATATGACTGACTTTGTTTTTTTAATATCTTTGACTGTTTAACATAAGCGTCCTCCCAAGTCGAGCCCACTGTGACGGGAATGTGCAGCGTGAGGGTTCTTCAGACTGCAACGTTCTGTCCTAGATTTCTTGTGTTCACCACACAGCCGCAGAGTGAGACACTTCTCAGGTCCCAGGCACTCTTATGTTCAAGAAATGTGACCTGTATGCGTTTGTAGATGTGCATCTAATTGAATAGTACTGCCGTCCATGCATATGCACAAGCCTCAGAGGTATATCAAAAAGACAGGCTTGCATTGCTTTGTTTGAAGAGCCCCAATTTCAATTTTCAATCTTTCCCTACTCCCCAGATAAATGGCATTGCTCTGGATAACAAATCTGTGACGGAGTGTGAGGCTCTGTTGCGGAGCTGCAGGGACTCTCTTAGCCTGTCGCTTATGAAGGTAGGCAACACTCATCTCATTTTATCACCTCTTCTACCTCACTTATGCCAAAAATCTTCACAAACTTTCTTTCTACTTACGCATGTCCTACATAGCAGTCTTACAACTTGAACTGAATTATCTGATGCATTACCAACTGGGCTTGGTAATGTTCAAAATATGATACCAGTGCCCTTATAGCCATACTGACACCAATAAAGCACTTCATTTGAGACCCGTGTGTAGCATAGCTATACTCTTTAACATTTTGGTGGCATCTCAATATACTGAAGTACAAACTCTGTTGAGTACACTGCCTTTAACTTCACCACACTGCATGGATTGTAGCTGCTGTAGTAGTGGGCCAATCACGCATCACATTAAATCAAAGAACGCTTGTGGTGATTGGCTGCAGGTAAAATCTTTAAAAAATATTTTTTCAAGATCTCTGTTCTAAAAGGATCAAATGCAGGAATGGTTTTACTGGAGAAGTTTTGATACTACTTGGTACTTGCTTATTTTGATCAATACCTTAAATGTATTGAGTAGCAACACCTAAACCTAGTTAACAATTCATTGAACTATGTTCATTTGGTGTGGCTAATTCTTTCGTCCATCCTCCATCACAGTTCTTCCCTCACAGCACATCAGGCCAGAACATCTTTGAGAGTCTGCGTGAGTCATCAGAGAAGCCCAATGGACGCATTCAGCTGTCCGAGATTCACTCGCGGAATAGCCGCAATTTCAAACACAACAGCTCGACACAGACTGACATCTTCTGCCCAGATGTTGGAAGCACCAGCACAAATAGCATCTCTGGGGAGAGGAGGAAGATCAGAGTTGAATCTGATGAGGTGTATGGTGACATCAGCAAGCCGTTCTCCACAGGTTCTCTCCACGCCACAAGCCTTCGGCCAGCCTCTGACTTGAGCACTGGCCGGTATGGGCCCAGTGCTTTCCAAGAGTGCTGTCCCTACACAAAGGCACCCTCCTCCTTGCCCTTTGACCCTGTCTCTGCCTCAGACTGCATCAATATGGAGACGAACATGGAGAAGAAGCACAGTGGGGGCACGTGGCCCAAAATGATGGTGGGAGGTATGTCGGTCGCACCAGATAATACCAGTCCAGTCACAGCAGCAGCCCAACTCTCCATCTACAAATCGCCCAAGCAGAGGAAGTCGATCTTCGACCCAGACACTTTCAAACCACCTTCCACTAAGATGGAATACATGGCAGCCAATCAGATTGCAGCAGTGGCTGCCGCTGCAGCTTCCCACTCCCCGCAGCCTTCGAAGACCGAGTCCCTCTCCTCCTCATCCACCCCTACCCCAACCCCTCCAACCCCACCCACTCGCAGTGACTCCTTTAAATTCAAACATAAGCATCAAAGCAGTTCCGCATCCGACTGCACGATCACCTCAGACGGCAAGGGAGAGGCTGCCATCTCCATGGCAGCAGGAGAGGGCAGAGAGAGGAGCGAGCGAGAGAGAGACAGGAATGGAAACCATTATTTCCTGGACGGGAAGGTGTTGACTTCAAGGAAGTCTTGTGACGAGGACATCGGCCGAATGAGAGGGGAGGAGCCAGAGGTGAAAAGGCCACGTCCTAAATCTGCCCCAGCCCTTCGGCGTCGGATGACCCCCCAGGCCATCACTCTCCCCACCTTCCAAGTGAGTCTATTTAAGAGCTCAAAAATTGATCTAGAGTCTTTATATGGTCCATTCCCACCTCTAAAATGTTCTTTTTTCCATGCACCAATTCAATTCAGTTTGATTACAAGCTTCTCTCATAAAGAAACAAGAACATGATACATTTGAGTTTGAATTTAACAAGGGAACAACGTATCAAATCATCCCAGTGGGCCAAAGCATCCATTTTATAATAGAATTTACAGCTCCGTCAGAGTTATACCTCTGGGACTTGCCTCTTAGTTAGTGTGCCAGAGTGATTGATGCCTCTGCACCGGTACAGCCACACAACCCCAGAGCTGAGTCGATGCCTAGGGCTCAGATAACCATGCCTGCCTTGCTCTCCAGGCCGCCCCCCCCCACTAAGAACGCAGTGTGTTCATTGTACTGTAGTGGGATGTTCATTCTGTTATTTTTCTCATATGGTACATGTCTCCAGCAAAGTGCGGAGGACTTCTCCCAAGTCCTAATGATGTTTTGTAAGCCTGTGGGGGGGGAAACGGTAACCGTGTGTTTCTGCCATTCATCACAGAGCTACTCTAACGACGAGCACTCACCAGAGCCCAGGGACATGCTGCGTTCCTCCCCGAGCCGCTCTCACAGGCACAGCGTCGGCTTTGTCCCCACAGTCTACAACGGCACCCTACCTCCTAGTGAGTGCCTCATTTGTTTACATAAACACTCGCGCCCTCACCATCATCATAGATCCTTCCCCTAACTTTGTGGTCCATCTCTGCTCTTTCAGATTCAGCCCATAGAGGTCTGTCTCCTTGCCCCGCTGTGACGGCTGTGATGAGGAACCCAGTGTACACTGTGCGCAGTCACCGCGTTCATACCAGCAACTGCCCATCCGTCGCGTCCCAGATATGTCATCAGCACACCCACACAAGGTTACACTCCTTTTTACACTCAGCGTTTCCTTTGCCCTCGTTTAAACCCGGTGGTTTACATTAAGGGCCCCTTAATTGTCAGCTCAGTGTTTCTCACTGGGCCAGTTATGATGACTAATATTTTTAATCATCCTGTTTCCCTAAGGCAATACCACATAATTAAATTTGGGGGTTGGATGAAAATAGTTTCCTACTGTTGCTTTGCCTTAGTATTGTTCAGTTGGGATTTAGTTCAGCCTATCAATTTCATTAACTGTGAACTGTGAAGCATCTTTTGCATGTTCAAAAAATTGTGTAAGCATTGTATGAAAAATTATGAATGCCACTTAAGGGTTTCTCTTCTTTTTAAAAAAAATCTTTTGTAGCCCACAACACCAGGGTCGTCTGAGCCTGGACCTGAGCCAGCAGAAGCGCACGAGCGACTACCCTGAATCCATATCATCACGCAGCAGCAGAGCTTCACACGGTACAAACTCACTGCCCTCCAGCGCACGGCTCGGTCAGTCTGACACGCACACATGCACACACACGCACATAAAGGTCACCGACTCAATGTTCCTTTCTCTTTTCGGATATTATGTCACAGCATCCATGCCTGTATCCTCTAATCCCAGGTTCTTCCAGTAATGTCCAGTATCGCACAGAGAGGATCAAAATCCCCTCCACTCCGCGCTACCCTCGCTCCATGCTGGGGTCAGACAGAGGTACAACTCTCGCTCACCTCACAAGAATTAAAATAATCAAAAACCCCTTAGGTCAAACTGCAAAACAGCAGCTATTGGTCTAGCCATTTTTAAAAGGTGTTACTTGACCCCTAGGCCAAGTTGCACTTTGCCACGATCATGAGTTGTAAGACTGAAGTCCTGAATTGAACAGCAGCAGAAGCAAATAGAAGCTTACTTAGATTTTGTTTTAAGATGTGGAAATCTCATTTAAACACCTGAATTGTTTTGATCAGTCATTTTAGTCTTTGGTTGCCACCTAAATAACACAGTATTATCTCCTGCACAAGGTGTTGATGTGCATCCTGCGAGGTCAGATATTGTTTAGACGGAAAGATGATATGTCCAGTTGTGAATAGTATCCAGGCAATTCAAGATCTAATTACTCAAACTGGTAGTTCAGGTAGCAACGTCTTTGTCAAGGATATCTGTGGATGTGTCCTTCATTAGCGCTCTATTCATGACAGAAAGGTGTGCAGGCAGCTGAAATCTGATTTCAGCGTATTCCATAATCTTCCTATGAGATGTGAATGTCATCTTGGCCTGCACACACACCCTTATTTCTGTCTTATTCTTCCTCTAAATCCAGGCTCCCTCTCGCACTCCGAGTGTAGCAGTCCCAGTCTCATCACACCCCCACAATCACCACTCAATCTGGAGACATCCTCGTTTGCCAGCAGCCAATCACAGGGCTCCATTTCCACTTTACCTCGCATCTCAGTCAGCCCCGTGCCAATCGGGGAGCGCAGGAAAGACAGGTATGACCGAAACAACTTGTCATAGTTAAGAAGCAATATTCTAGAATATTAACTGTGCATGCTCGCTGGATGACCTGTCTGCACTATGTTAATGTATTTTAGATCAATATCTGGGTCTAGTATTTAAAACATTTACATTGGCAAACTGGAAGTCTTATTAATGAGATGATTATGTGTCTAGTTGATCAGACGGATGGGATGCTGAGGAAATAGTTCTACAAAAGGTGTAGATATACTCTCCGTCATTTGGTTGACTATAAGATTCATTTTAGTAGGGGGTACAATAGTCGACGTCTACTCTCGGAGATCCTTCTTAGCTATTTCAAAAGGCGTTTCCAGGCAACAGGTCTTTCACAATCAGAGCTGTGCAATCACTCATTGAAATTCAGACTGAAATCCTATCAAAAGTCTTTTTATTTATTTTATGGAAGCCTCTTGCCGTTTCTGAAAAAAAAAAAAGAAGCAGTCGCATGCCTGTATGTCGGAATTGTGTTCTATCCTGTCCTCCAAAGTTTCTCACCCATTTTGTGTCGCAGACACCCCTCAGTCTTTTACAGTGTTGCTGTCTCTGTATGATATTTGTCCTACGTTCTCCTCTCTATCTTCCTCCCGTCTCTCTGCAACCTTCCGTCTCCAGATCACTTTACCATAACCGATCTTTTCTAAGGATTCCTCTGGCTGCAAGGCCGAGGTTCTCCTCTCTCAGGAGCCTCAGGTTCGTTCTCCCTCACAGTGCTAAAATCAAGGGAATGACCCCACCCTTTCCCCCCAATCGACTTCTTTCACATGCTTCAGAGCAGTCGAGTTGATAGCAAAGAGGAGCAGAGTAGTTTTCTGCTTTTACGTTCATTATGTGGAATATGGTTTCTCAGATTGCTAGTTATTTGCATGCCACAGCCGTAGTGCCTTAGGAAACAAAAAAAGACCTGATTAGCTAGGTCTGGTGAAGTTCAAAGTTACCTGTTGGGTTCATATGTCTGCACTTGTCTCCCTAGTCGGAAAACCTTCTTAAATCTTGGATGTTGCATGCTGTGTCCATGCCCTTTGACGATGACGGGATCAATATGCATGTACATATGCTAGCTTTAAGCCCCAGTCACCATATAGTGTGCAGTATGTATGCTGTGGTATTATTGTTCAGCCTCAAGCTTCTGGGCCATGGTCTTGTTTGTTCACTGCCACCCCTCTGTTTACCCTTGTCTCTGGCTGCTAATCCATTCCTTTATCTGCCTTCATAGAATCGTATGCCATGTCCAAAGCACACATGTCATGAAGACACTCAAAGTCCATCATGAATATCCCCTTCATGTGAAGGGATTTCACTTGCTTGTGCTTTTATGATGTTGCACACAGTGCCCTTATACACTAAACATGCCCGGTGTTATCTTTTAAGCCAGATGTAAAGTGGCACTCTGGAGAGATGATCAATTTACAGGTCTGGTGGGGGAATGTAAGCTCAGGCACCAACTTAAACACAACTTTGCCTTTATAATTTGGACCAGATATTGTTTTGTATAACTGGTACAAAATCCTGGGGAGGAAGTAACTCTCCAGAGCTGTAAATAAGTTGGTCAGTCTTTTCACCCTCTCAACTTGCTCCTGTTTCTGTGATGCTTTTCATTTACACACATCTCTCCTTCCCACCAGGCCATACTTGGAGGAACCCCGCAATGTCGTCGTGCACAAAGGTGCAGAGCCACTCGGCATCTCCATCGTCAGCGGGGAGAACGGAGGGATCTTTGTCTCTAAAGTTACTGGAGGTAGCATCGCCCACCAGGCAGGATTAGAGTATGGAGACCAATTACTGGAGGTATGGACAAGCTACTTGATTTATGCTTCAAGCAGCATAAACAGGAAATGTATATGAAATGCGTGTTTGAGTTGGAATTCTGTTGCAGTGTTACAACAATGTAACTGAATCTATGTCGATGCTGTTTGTGTTGATGGCACACAGTAGGAATGTTTTTGACAGAAGTGAATTTTCCCACTCCCAAGAATTTGCAGCGTTTCTCAGGGAACATTAAAACTTGGTAACCAGCAACTGTCACATAAGGCTGTAGGTGGTGCTAATGGCTGTCATTCCCCTTAGATAACCCAGCCATGATCTAAGTGGCCTGCTCTAGAGCAATGCACACATTGTCACATTTTTACTGTCAGCCAAGAACATGAAAGAGTAAATCAAGTCAACTTCTGTTTTACCATAAGAAATTCATGGAAATCTTGTTAAATACTCAAATTTGTTTCCCAGTTAAAGCTCAAACAGATTGAATGACATCCCCTGCATCTATAGCTCTGTTCAAAATAACCATGTTGTGTGTTGAGAATGGCTGAGGTGCAAAATGTAGATGAAATAACAAAAAAAAATCATGAATATGAATTAGTATTTTACATAACCGCAGCTAAACTTTAGTACATCTGCATTGCAAATAGCACCGCAGATATTGTAAGGCAATAATGGCTTTCTCATCTCTGAGAACATAGAGTATGAATTCTTTTAAGACTTGGAAAACGTATGTAAAACAAGACAACAAACCTCCACCAAAGCAAATCAGATTCTCTATTATGTCATTGCACCTAAAAGTCTCATGATAGTTTGGCCCTCATAATATGACTCCTTGACCAAGAAAACCTACCCTCAGAATTTGGAATCACATTGGTATCATTATTAGTTTGAGAGTTACTAAAGCTAAGCTCAGTAACCTTTGAAAATTAATCAAATTTGACACTTAAGTAAATCAGCACAGTTTCAGTTATAGTTTAATCTTAGTTGCAGGTCTTTAGTATTATTATTTGTTAGCAACAAATTTTCTGTGAGCCCTAGAAATTTAAACATTCTGCATTATCAGATCTGGAATATTACTTGGATCCTGATCAGACTTTGATGTGTGGTAGATCTTATGGTGATGTCATTATATATTTTTTGACCAAGCACTGTCGGCATTACTATTGAAGCTGGAAGCAAAAACCTTGCAAATGTCCCCATCCCACAGTGGTAAAGAATCCTGTAAAAAAAAATCTGACCACCTAAAACCCACAATGAACCTACTCACCAGTACTCTCTGTGCATGTCTCTTTTTGTGCCCCATTTCACCTCAAACTCTCTCCCCAATCACACTTCTCTTCCTATATCAGTACAATGGCATCAACTTGCGGAACGCTACGGAGCAGCAAGCTCGTCTCATCATCGGCCAGCAGTGCGACACCATCACCATTATGGCCCAGTACAACCCACACATGTACCAGCTGGGCAACCACTCTCGCTCCAGGTAACATGGTGTTTCTTGTCAAATGTATATGTTTTAGTGTCAACATTTTACATTTAATGACATGTGAGTTAACTTGGTCAGAACAGTTGAACTAGATGTCTCACAGCTCTAGTAAAGAACAGAACAAAGGAGCAAAAGTAAAAACTTGCATAATGCATCTTTTTTTGAGTTAAAATATTTTTAGAAAGGGAATAAACGATAAAGGTGTTTGCCAGGCCTAAACGATCAGAAAGTCATTTGAGTAATGTCTACTGTGACACACCTTGATACTGAGGCCTTATGTAATGTAATTTTATTTATTTATTTATTATTATTATTATTTTTTTATTTTTTATTGATGCAGCTCCCGCCTGGAGCCGGTCAGCACTCAGTCGACTCCCCAGGGGAGTGGAGCTGCCACCCCTGACAATCACTCCGCCATCGATACGCTCAGCGAACAGGACGAAGGCACTCTCACACCATCCTCCAAGCAGACCACACCCACTACTAGCCCCCGCAGTTTCATCAGGTAATCCTCTACACATGCATAAATAAGAGAACAGTATGTAATAGTATGTGAGATGTAGGATAAATACTTGCTCCATAATATTTCAGTATGTCTCTGACTGACCAATCTAGGATGCCATCTGAGGGGAGCAGGAAGGTGGGCGAGCCACGGCTTGTGACGGTGCGCAGGCCAGGGGTGGAGGTGGGAGTAACGCTGTGTGGAGGAAACCTCCGAGGGGTCTACATAGAGAGCCTGGATGAGGATAGTCCTGCCAGAGGCCCTGATGGGTTGCTGCCCGGGGACCTCATTCTGGAGGTGTGGACTCAAACACAAATGACATACCAATCTTTGCCAAGAAATTCCATAATATATTCAAGGAGGTTTGCACAGAATGCACAAACACTTAAGTAACAAAAATGATGATTAATGCAGGTTTTTGTTTGACATGTTCACAATTCTTGAGTACAAATTCTGTCAGATAATAACTGCAGGGACTGATCTTTCAATCTTTTTAAGTGGAAGCTTTATTCAGATGTTTCCCAAATGAAAAGGCTGTTGATTTTTTGCAAAGAGTGTAGGTGTCATATAGTTTTTTTTTATTAAATGTCAAAGCTAAACTCTTTATAAGATGTTGAAAAGCCTTGTTTTATTTCTTATAGTAGACTTGTGCACTGCCAGAAGGCACTGCTCAATTCTTTCCTGCCTGTCATTCATCTTCATTGATCTTCTCCCCCTCTGCGTTCTATTTCACTCCACATTGCTGATATCCAGAGCACTGCAAACTCATAATAAATCATCCATTCGCCAAAAATGGCCTATATGAATTTTTATCATCACATCGCACAATATCAGGCTGTCCTTCACTCTCCCGTCCTGTCTCCTTTCTACCCCCACATACATGGCACAAATCAATACTGCAACACTTTAATACAGTTGAAAGCTTGGAGGAAGTGTAGCCTATTGGAACCTTCACTTTCATGGCGAATGATTCACAGATGAGCGTTAACACTCACTTAAATGTATCTCCTCAACCTGAGTTTGTCTTATTTTTTCTTTTACAATATAAAGTTCACTTGCCACCTGTGTTTTTTCACCATCCTTATCACCACTTGTCTTTCAGTACAACTCGGTATATATGAAGAATAAGACGGCAGAAGAGGTGTACGTGGAGATGCTGAAGCCTGCAGAAACGGTCACGTTAAAGGTGCAGCATCGACCAGATGACTTCAGCATGCTAAAAGAAGTCCCAGGAGATGGCTTTTATATTAGGTACATGCATTTATATATATATATTTTATAGACATGCACAAAGATTGTATTGTTGGGTCTGAATGTGTCACAGGTCTGCAGAGGGACCCCTATTAAGCTCCATGCAGCTATGTATAGAACCACCACTGGACTGGACAAGCTGGAATCTTTCTCATCTAACCAATTATGTCCCAGATCCAGTGTGTGACTGCAGTGATGCTAATCACACCACAAACATAGGTTGTCTAATCTCTCTGCTCTCTACACACTAGACTCAATGCCATGTTCGTTTTAGCACTCAGTGTTTTCCAGGCTATTAGAAATACATTGTATATGGGTGGAAAATGAGGCTCTAAAATAGTCATGTTTTTATTGTTGGGAGCCGAGGCGTGTTGCCGCAGCTGCCTCAGTCACTTGTCATATAGGAAAGTGGGCTTGTGATGTCATCGGCAGTAAATACACGCCGCCTGCTTGCCTGTCACAGATAGGCTGCTCTGCAATGACTTATGAGGCTGCAACAGGAGGCAAGCAAGGCCTGTACTGTCAATAGATTTCTCTCCACTTCCTTTCTTACTCTCCTTGTATCTCCCTGATCCGTTATCTTGTACTCTTCACACCTTTCCCATCTGATACCTCCCCTCCTCTCCCTATCAACTCTATGCTCCCTGCCCTACTCCTCATAACTACCCATCTATCTTTGTCTCACCTTCCCACCAGAGCACTTTACGACCGGGTGGGGGAGGCCGAGGGGGACCTCACATTTAAGAAGGATGACATCCTGTACGTGGATGAGTCTTTACCAAAGGGCAGCTTTGGGACCTGGATGGCCTGGCAGCTAGACGAGAACGCGCAGCAGATCCAGAGGGGGCAGATCCCCAGCAAGTACATGTGGGTGGAGAATGAAATGCACGCTTACACACATACATTTTTGAGCTAGTGGACGTTTCGTAACAGCTGTGACAACAATCTACGCCATGCTGCTACAATGTAGGGATCATATATAATGTTGCTTTTATTACATACGCTGTGGATTAACCTTTTGCACCTAATGCAAGGCTCTTTATGCTACACTGATTCTAATCTTGTTAATCTTCCAATTGTTTCATTGCTATTGTTACAATTTGAATTGAGGCTCATTCTGTGAGTGGGATTTGTCTCAGATGAGGGTTTCTAGGACATTGCTCAAACAAAATTCTTCAATATTTTCTCACAAAACATTATGTAGACATCTCTCCTGAACAGGAGAGATGCCGTTTAATATTTTGGGAATTTTAAGCTTTTTGTTTTTTTTATGTGGAAAATGTAACTTTTTTGCAACTATGCAAATAACGGCAATTGCAAACAGTGACAATTTAAATCAGATCAGATCAGATTCAACTTTATTGTCATTGATCATAGTACAAGTACAGTACAGTGACAACGATCTGGGATTCGGTCTGGGATCCTGATTATTTTATGCATGTTCCTCTAAATTTAAATCTGTGTGTGTGTGTGCCCCACACGCCCCGTAGGATGGACCAAGAATTTTACCGCAGACACAGCGTGACAGAAATGAAGGAAGACTCCAGCAAGACACTCTCTGCAGCTGCCCGCAGATCCTTCTTTAGGAGGAAACAGAAACACAAGCGCAGCAGCTCCAAAGACAGCAAAGAGATGGTGGCTCTGGATGCCATCAGCACGGACTCCATCCCCTTCTTTGATGGTGAGAAAAACAGTTTAGGTGTGTTGTAATAGAAATGCCAGAAAACACTCAAATGAAACCTTAAAAAAAGAAAAGTTTGCTTAAAAGAACGTTTGACTGATCTGTTTGTCTTTGTGTCAGATTGTGTGAGCCTGGCATACCAGCGAGTCCAGAAGGTGGAGTGCACCTCTCCCCGACCGGTACTCGTCCTCGGGCCGCTAACTGACCCAGTCAAGGAGATGCTGGTCAAAGAGTCTCCTGGGAAGTTCTGCAGATGTGTACTGGGTGAGTTCAGTCAGCCCTTCAGTTCAGGGGAATTAATGGTGCATCTATTTTCTTACTTTTAATTATTTTTTTTATCCCAAACCATTATATCCATAATATCCGCTCTTTGGCTCTTTCACTCTTTCTGTCACGTATGCAGAGGTGATGAAGGCGTCCCAGCAAGCCATCGAGCGGGGTGTCAAAGACTGTCTCTTTGTCGACTTTAAGCGCAGAAGTGGCCATTTTGATGTGACCACTGTTGCTTCTATAAAGGAAATAACAGATAAGGTATTTAGTCAGTGCCTTTCTTTTCATTAGATATTATCAGAAAAGATAAAGTGGGTTCCATTTTCCTTTTTACCTCTGCATTGGCTCTAGATATGCTATCACTCTTTCGGTTCTTTAATCTTCAAAATCAATAAATGAAAACCAATAACATTTCTGTAAATGGCATCTGGCTAATTTTCACTTTAAAACCAGATGGGTTTTTTTTCCGTTGCAGGGCTGTCACTGCTTGCTGGACATTGCCCCGCACGCCATCGAAAGGCTCCACAGTGTTCACATTTATCCAATTGTTGTCTTCGTCCGCTACAAAAACGCCAAGCAGATCAAGTAAGTGTGTGTGTCCATCCCATCATGACCCCTTTGGCACGTAAGCGCCCCACCTCACCACAAACTCTTGCATAATCCCAAACAGCTGGTTTAAAATGAAGTCTCCTAGTTTAAGTGCTCTAGGCTCTCTTCACTTGTGGGTTTATAAATTTTGTTATATATTTAAAATACATTGCCTGACTGATTTCAGAAGATTCTCCTCACTGGTTGATGTAAAGCCTAATTAGACACTATGAAAACGTAAATTCATGCCCCTGACCTGACCTGACATGACGACTGCCCCCATTTCTTTCACAGGGAGCAGAAAGATCCAGTTTATCTGCGGGACAAAGTATCTCAAAAACATTCCAAGGAGCAATTTGAAAGTGCACAGAAGATAGAGCAAGACTACAGCAAATTCTTCACAGGTTCGTATGATGTCAAGATATAAAAACAAAACAAAAACAACAGCTGACCACACCTAACAATACAAGCAAACAAAGTCCCACCTTGTCTTTGCAGGTATTGTCCAAGGCGGCACCCTCCCTTACATTTGCACTCAGATCATGACTATAGTTGATCAAGAACAAAGTAAAGTCCTGTGGACTCCGCTCGGCTGCCCCTAGAGGAGATCGACTGCCACTACAGCAAGCTGCGGTTTTCATCTCCATTCCCCAAACGCTAATAAACCCGTTCACACTATACTGATAGGTACACTACAGCAAGCTAGTTATGTAAATTATTCATATTTTTTTATTTTGTATTTTTGTTACGACTTATAATCAGAGTCTCCTTGTATTTCTGATGTACTCCAGAGCAGGTTAGTAGCACTGGATCTCAACGTTTAAGTTCATTCAGTCTTCCCTAAGGGTATCAGGTGGTTATTTGTTATGCTGCATTGTAAGAGTCCTTTTACAGTCAAAAGAAGAGTCTGACTATTGGTGTTCAATATTGGATTAAATGAGATTCCCTCCCTCTGGTGGACACAAACCTCAACACTAATGATGGTCAGCCTCCCCTTCTGACCCATGCATGTACCAAATGACATCTGTGATTTCCCTACAATTATGCTCCCATTTGACAGCGACTGACATCTAAATGTTTTTGTTGGTGAGTGTGTGTGTTTGTGTGTGTGTGTGTGTGTGTGTGAGAGTGAGAGAAGATTGACTGTTGTTTGCAAGGATCAGACGTCACATTCCTCTTGGTGTTCCATCACAAAAAGCATCAAGCCTCCTGAAGTATGTAGCTGTGGTCTCACTGCACCCGACTATCAGCAGTGATTGCCATGAAAACTCAAAACACATGGATGTTTGCTCTATGCATCGTGTTTCTATAGTAGCTGGGCGTGGCGACAGTTTATGGGCCTTTCGGAAGTGCCTTCGGAGAAGAAGCCTGATCTGAAACCAGCCCCTGGTCATTTAGCAAGAACATTAAGAGGATCTTCTTTTTTTTTTTTTGTTGATCGAGAATCTAATGCATCATTTCCCTCCCCATCATGGACTAGATGATTTTAAGGGCTGATTTGAGACCAGTATTGTGTAGAGCGCGTGACAATGGCTAGGTTTTGAGGGTAGGCCGAAGAGGCGGCCAACGGGTTAACAGAATGCACTCCAGGGCTAGACAGACCACTGTGTAACTATCATTCTATCTCTTCATCATATATTTAACAACAATATAGAGTATAACATATACAGTATGCAGATACATCTGAAAAAAACAAATATATATAAATATACAGTATATTACATGTATTTTCACTAGGTCATATGCCTAGGAACGTCTAGCGGTCAAGTCATGTCTTAGCAGGTATTAGCATGTTATTTTTTTTTTCTGGAGTTTATTTTTGTTTCTTCGTGGTTGGTTGTCAGTCACTTATCCACGTACTCATTAAGAGACACTATGAAGCAACATTTGCAGGGTAATATCTTCAATGATTTTCATCCGATCTGTTTAAGCGTTACTGACTTTTCATTGTTATTTAATTGTATTTTTTATTCAAGAGGCAAACGAATAGTGACAAAAATATTCTGCTCTTCCTCAAAACCATATCCTGTATCTTATTGTGCCAAATTCCACGTTATCATTTTATTTCTGTTTTGCACTCGTTTACCTGTTAACCTTAAACATGTAACTGTTCCTAGGTTTTCCAGTTGACTATGAAAAGGTACTATAATTTCTTGAGTAACATGTTTTTATCTCTCACACGATGAGTTCCTTACATTTCATTGATGGCATTTTTAATTCTAAATTAGAAAAAAGGATCACTTGCTATTTGAATTATTAAAAAGGGATCTATTCTTGCACAGATTTTCAAAGGAAATTTGGTCCACGAGTTTGACTGTTGGGCTAAAAGACTCAGCAGAAACAAACTAATGTTACTATTTTTGTGAGTAGATAGCATATGTTAGAAAGAGAGCAGGATACAACGTGAGATGGTTGTATCTTTAGAAAGGGTCTAGATGCCAGGTACTGATTAAAATTTTCTTTTATTAAGAATGTGATTTGTATGTTGAGACATTAACATGGGAATAAAACTCATATTCTGTATCACAACATGGACTCACTCTGAATTTTTGTTAGTATTTAAGTTTTCTGTGTGATGCTTGAATTCACATTTATCCCCCTACTGTTTGGTAACCACTTTGTCCAGGATTGTCAAGGAAAAACAATGTTAAAAAAAAAGAAAAAGTGAGGCGAGGCGATGTAAGCAATTTGCCTCTCTTTTGAAGGAATGGATGACAGCAGAGCTGAGAGCAATGATTGTCTCACTGACATGTGACGGTGTCCTTCAGAGATGTACAAGGATAAAAGTGAATACATTTCCCTGAAAGCAGCAGCAGCAGCAAATGAAAAAAAAAAAAAGTAGCAGATGAGGTGGTCATCAATTTCTGAGTTGAGGTAAGAGTGTGACGATGTCTGCCAGGATCTCGAAGCGAGGAATAAAGATCTGGCCTTGCTTTGGTGTAAGGGAGGCAGCTGTTCTCTCGGGTTTATATGCACTTACAGACACCATGGCTCTAGCTGTTGTTCCGCAGTCATACATTATGTTTGATGTTCTTTGTTCAGTGTACGCTATCCTCGCACTAGAACATGGAGTCCATTGTGCACAATGCTCTTATTCCTATGAGAAAGATAATATCTAGAAAATACACAGCCACTTCAGAAACTCTGATCAGTCATTTCTTGAGATCAAAATCTTTTTAGAAGAGAGACATGATAGTATAACAACATGACTTTGTCCTGGTTTTAATTACTGAAAAATCTGTATCACTGTTTACCTAAAGCAATACGTATAATTCAACACAGACGTTTTAGTCTTTCGATATTTAATTACATATTACAAAACTTTTCTTTATTTGCCTTTTCAGTGGTAGAATTGACAAAAAAAGCTGCCATTTATTTTGTGGGCAATAATTTTCCATGCATTCTTCATTATCTACACTTATTGTGGAGCTACAAATTTGCTTTATCATATGTCGTTCAGAAGCAGCAGAATTTCTTTGCTGATACGGCGTAGCTTCCTTTTTGCCTCAATTTTAGCCGATTCCTCATTATTTATTATCTATTGATTATAAATTTATTTATGATACACTGGTTAATTCCATTTAAGGAATAGATTTATTAAGGAATTTACACAAATAAAAAATAACTTTTGCCAAAATTAAAATCATATATGTTTTCCTTTGAAGAAAAACACATTACTTAAATTAATTAAAATAGAAGGATTTTGTTTAGAAGAGTGTGATAGATGCAGGGTGAATTATTGTCTCCGATTGGCTATTTCTACTCCGATCATAAATGTAATTTGTGGTGGTAATTGTAACTTTTAAACGTTGATAAATATGGGGCCCAGGTTAGCTACATATCTATATATGTACAACATATATCTACAGTATACAATACTTCTAATAATAATTCTATATTTCTGCAGCATTCAATGAGAGTTGTTTTTTTTCCCTTCCATACAATTGGACAGCCTGTAGCTATAGCAGATCTTGCTGGGTGATTGGGCGCTCTAGCTCCAGGTTGTTTCCTCAGAGCTCCACATTCCAGATCACGCGGTCCTCTGTCAGATGATGTCACAGTGAATGACGACCCTCCAGCTGTCAGCTTCATTGGAGCAAGAAAGCACCCAGTGTCTCCGTAACATCCACCACGTCTAAAGCCTCAAAGTGCACAGCCTTGTAGTTATGGTGAGAACTTTCATATTTTGAAAAAGTTATTGTCATGATAGTGGCTCTCCAGAAACAGTAACTCAAGGTTTTGTTCACTATCGGATTTTATACTACATCCGATATACATGTAGGTGCACGTCTGCTATGCTGTGCCGCAATCATGTCCTCCAAGTACCCTCTTGCCTGTTTTAGAAAGGGGTAGGTTCTCCAGCCGTCCTGGGGTGTCTGTTTCAAGACAGCTGCTGACAGCTCAACTGAACTTGAGAAGTCTTAAGTCTGACAGCAAAGGATCTTTGTAGTCCATGCTGGCAAGCCATGCCCTTTCCCCATCTCTCTGCATGATGGGATGAGAATTCAACCTGTTCGGCCCTCTATTGGTTTGTAACCATGTCAACTCCAGTGTTTCTAAATCTATCTCAGTCTCCTGTAGGATTACCACCTGATTGCTCTCATGTTAATCTCCTCATCTGTCAGCACTGAGACCCTATGGCTAAAGTTCTGCTGGCTCACAGGAACTACTTACCCAACAGCTGGCCTTTCATGGGTGATGATCAATTCAAAGTCCCTTCTGCTGTGGCCAGCAATAAGCACCAACAGGATTTACTATGACACATAATGTATGTAGCATGTCCTGCTGAAGCTCCCGTTCTCTGTGACCTCTTCGGGGCCTTATTGTTCCGTAGGAATTTGGATCTAAAGGTTTGAGCACATCCTGTAGTAAGAATGATTTCCCATTTGTCAGAGAATATTAATACGTAGCGTGGATTATATGCAAATGTATTTGTAATGTATAACATAAATAAAAATGATTGCTCTCAATCTGAGTCACCTGTTTAGTGTTCTTGTGATTTATTGGGATCTCTTGTGTTTCCTCAAATAACCACTGATTAAATAATGCATTAGGGATGCAGGATCTGAACTTATGTTAGCCGATACTGACAACCCATAATTACCTGAATTGATCCTTTTAATATTTTTGTATTATAAAAAGAAGTTCATAACCTATAGCGAGCCTGAGAAAAGGCTAACATGTTGATAACTCCAATAAGCTTTGTTGTGTTTAAACTCAACTAGGCTTTTTTCCTCCTCTTTGAGCCCTCGGCTCTACATGTGCAGCATTTTGACGCCATGTGACCAAAGTGTGCTGCATTTCTTCCTGTTTTTCTTTGTGTTTATTGGTGGATAACAAAACTGGTGTAGCTGCTGTGCTTGTTGAGTCAATGTAAGCAATTTGCCTTTGCATAACTGGCTCTATTTCTCTATGTAACAGTTATAATTCTATTAATGGCAAAATGCCTGTAAAATAAGTTTCCCATTATCGGTTTGATAATTTATTGGTCTGATAAACAACGTGGAATTTATCATGATGTAGGAAGAGTTTCCATCTTTTATTAAATGTAATAGTTGAAAAAAAAAAAAAAGGCGGTGTATCCTCCCATTGGGCTGGTGTACAGTATATTGTGCCAGCAGTGGGACAACGTCAGGGTTGCTTCTCAAGGTCCACGTGTGATCAGCAAGTGCCTGAACATCAGATGATGCTCAGTGGTACCATAAGGCATAAATAAAGCCTACAATACATATATCAACGGAGCTGTCAGATGAGATCATGGTATTTTGCTGCATCGTCATTCTGGAAAAAAACTTAATGTAAATAATGTGGAGGAATTAATGAGCAAAATCAATGAGAGATAACTGTAATATTTGGTCCCTCCAAGTTTGTTCTTGCTCTGAAACTTAATTTCAATATACCATCCAATAGCGGATAGCACTGTTAGCTGGCACCGACATTCTGAACTCTGGTGTATTACAGTTTACAGATTTATCAGATCGCCTTGTCTTCAGTTTTACAGCTCGCCCTAAGGTTAAAAGATTCTGTTACAGTAGCTATTTCTGTAGAAGCACTAATATTTCCCAGACAATAAATTACCACCATAGAACATATATCACTCATCTTGTATGTATATGTATTGATCATTTCACCTATACTTGAAACACAGGGTGAAGAAGGGATAGGAGCGTTTAATTGCACCTGCTGAAGCAGAATGACTTGGGGGACAAGATTATTGAGGGTTTATTGCAAACAAACTCAAAGAAGTCTGGAGCCTTGTGGCACAGGTGGCTGTGTGCACCTGCCTGGTGTGGCGTTCAGGGGTCAGTGGTTATTCGAGGCCCCGAGCCAGCTGTTTCCCCATATCCTTTGGTCTGGCTGACTGCTTGAGGGGCATCCATAAACTATGCTAGTCGTGCCTCACCGTCATCACCAATCCACACCTGTTTTTGACCTAATACGTGAGCTAAAAGTGTAAGGATATCTCAGTAATTGACCAGGAAGGTCATTCATAACATTCCCACTATGTGTGTGTGTGTGTGTGTGTGTTAATTTCTCCAAAATAAAAGCCCATCATCCATGGATGAAAAGACATACTGTAGTTAGGTAATTGAAAAGAGCAAGCACTATACTTAATGAAAATCCAGTACAATAGTGTCCCTCGGGGGACTGACAGTGTTGTCGTCAATGATAAGTAACCTAATTCCTCACCTACTTGTCCTTTAATACCAACTTCATCCATACAAGATCCCTATGGGCGCTCATCATTATATTTGATAAGCTACAAGACTGAAATTTATCACTGATCGATATCGTTGCTTTCCAAAAAGCTTCTTGTTTTTTTTGCGACGTGCGTCACTGACGCGCATTAGAAACGCAGAGGCGCAACTTGTCGGTAACCGCAGCGGACACTGGTTTGGCACTTAGAATAAACATCGTCGCGGTATTACTGCCCTCTGTCCATCTTTATTATTAGCGCTTCGCTCCGCCCTCCTACCTGTAAATCTCCCCGCTCTCCTCTGGAGTGGGTCTGACAGGCGCTCTCAGCTGGCCGCTCCGTGCCAGGGCTGCAGGGGACCGAATGGAGACAGTGACATCCACCGGAGCGCTTGTCCTTTTACGCAGAATTGACAACGAAAACACCCGCTAGTCTTCGGCACTACAGCGACAGCTAAACCAGCTGCAGAATTAGAGATCTCTTGTTTTTTTTGTTTTGTTTTTTCCGCTGTCGATTGACGCGTAAAGAAAGTGAAATCGATTGGCTAATCGACGGGATCCCTGAATGGAAGACGGCTGAGAGAGGTCACCACGCTGAAGGCAGGCGGTGATATTTTTCACTTGTCTTTGTGTATATCATTGGCAGCCTCGACGGCTGCAAACGACGCCGTCTTTGCCATGGCTTCTGGCACGAAAGAGCCAGAAAAGCCCTCAGATTGAGAAGCGCCTAAAAGATTCGTCATTATTGCGGATTTAAATGCCTCTCTCAAAGGGCCACCGACCCGCTATTTTGGTCAGGTTCGCGTGTGCGCTGTCTCACGCTGTCACGAATAAACAATTCATAAGTTGCTAAAAAAAAAAAAAATACAGACAGAGACTCCGTCGGGTGAGTGGACATAATCTACAGCGAAGAGGGGGATTTTTTTTCCAAGCAATATGGCTGGTGAGTGGGGCTGGGGACGCTGGCACAGGCTCTCCAAGGCTCCTAAATGTTAGCTGAGGCAGATGGCACCGTCCCCCATGGAAGCGACAGCTCTATGAGGACAAGCAATATAAATACTAATATAAATTCGGACTCTTCAATCTCAATATCCAAGATGGTAGACGTTGTCATCCCGTTCTCGTCTGAGGTGCCCTGCGACAATAATGGACAGCGCATGTGGTGGGCATTCCTCGCCTCCTCCATGGTGACGTTTTTTGGGGGTCTCTTCATCATCCTGCTATGGAGGACCCTCAAATATCTGTGGACTGTTTGCTGCCATTGCAACATAAAAAACAAGGTATGCTGTTTCTGTGTCCACGATCAGCTCTCGCACTTCTGACATCGCTACGCCTCATACACAATCACATATGCATAAAATGTAAACATTCAGCATTTTTCACTGGCTCTGTAATGGCCCTGTGCAAGTGAAATGCCACTAAGATGGATATGAACGTGTCCTCCATCATCTGTATCACGTCCACCCACCAATCAGATATCAAGTGCCTTTCACAGTACCTTCATAATGAATGCATCCTTTGGATGATTACCATCCATTGGCTGTGTTTACCAGCTCCCACTCTTGAATGAATGGATGGTTGTTGCATGGCAGATATGAGTGGGATGAGAGGAGAGCGCTTCTTTTATTTTTTTTTTTAAAATTTTGCTTCAGGATACATCAGAGTAGCATCATGCCACACCAGACCCTAACTTGCAGAGGGAAAGTAAACATTTTCAAGGGACCATATGCTATAGTTTCATGTAACCAAACATATGATCCCGCACATTCCACCAGAGAGACCTAATGAAGTCCACCGGGACCCAGTGACATCAAGTCCACCTCTTCCTTTCACAGCTTTCTATTCTTAAATGTTTCTCCGCTGTTTGCTGAGGATGCACATTGAACATGTCTTTGTGGAATGATGAAGCCGACCCGACTGCAGGACCGATATAGAAATAGCATAAAAAACGGTGACTGACCATTATTTTGCTCGGGGTGTCCTGCATTAAGGGTGAATCACGGCTGATTCACATGTGTATTAAAGCCTGCATCATACATGACTCACACACTTGTGCATAGTGCAAGTGGTTCACTGGCCGAAGAGAGGGGCAGTGAAAAGATAAATGCTGCTCAGAGTGTGCATAACACGGCCTTGCATGTTTTATTTAGTAAGGCCTGTTTTGAGTGAGAACATATTTGATAGAAAAAAACAGATAATGGCAAGTGTTGTGACGTTGTTTTTAGTGTTAGGTGCAAAGGTTTGGGTAAGGATAGGTTTGGTATGTGTCCAGTTTGAATGGATCACTCCCGTTCCTCCTGCTGCTGCTCTGTCGTGTCCTTTTGTTGGGCTTGGCCTTTTTTTTTTCTTTTTTTCCCCCCATTTCTGTTTGGTATTATTACAGGTAGGATGCAGGGCATAAAGTCATCATACTTAACTGACAATAACTACAGAAAATAGCCTTCATTGCTCTGCCTTGCTGAATGTTGAGTCTGTCCTCCACTGGATACTGTTATAAATAATGTTGTTACATCCATTTTAATCATGTCCAGCCCCATACTCGCATCTAATCATCTCAATACAAGACTTCCCTCGTTGCTTTTGCATTCTCCAGCCAGGCTATTGGTCCTATTGGCAGCTATTTACATGATATCAGACTTCAAATCCGACCAGGCCTCTGGAATCCTAGTAATTTTAAGTCTGCCTGCAAAACACCAAACAGCTCTTGTTTACACTGAGGGATAATTCTGCTCAGCTATTCAGGTGATTGCTTTGCCGTCAGCCTCCTGCCATTTTGTTCTGCCCATGGATCCCAGTGTCAGAAATGGCAGCAAACCATATGTCATCTCTCATACTTCTAATCACCTTGTTGGGAAAGTGATGAAAATAAACCATGCCAATATATCGAGGTATCCATCTTGTGTTGGTCAGTATCTGGTTGTGTGGAGAAAGTGTAAAAAAAATGGAAGGATGTATCTGTTGGTGCTCCCTGTTGTCCTGTGTGGAAGGCAGAGTCACTCCGTTGGGTGACTTTGGTAGGCTTGACACTTGGCTGCAGAGGGAAAAGGCTTGTTAGGAGTATTAAGAAGGGGAAACTGGATCTGTGATCAGCTGATTTGTGCGGCCAACTAAGTTGGCATGTGTTAGAAACAGGATGCATAGTTGGCGTGGGGGTATGGGGGGGGCTTTCTCTAGCAGTACTGAGAACCTGGAATCAGAGGCAAGGAAACAGAGGTGGAGACTCTGAGAGCGGAGGAAGTGGAAACAGAGGGTGATGAGGGTGATGAGGGTTTTAGGAGAGAGTGTTGCATTGCATAGTGTCCTCCTGTGAGCTGCCATTGACACACAGCTGTGTCCTAATTCTTTTAAATGCCCCCCTTATCTGTTAGGATTATAATGCAGAGGTCAAGGGCCATAGAGATCACGCTGGGAGAAGGAGAAACGCACGCAAAGATAAATGAGTCTTTGGAATCAGGACTATTTGAAGATACATTATAAATCATGGAATCAGGGCTTGATGGTGACCCGTCTTGTACTCTTCTTATTAGCAGAGCCGTAGAGTCGTAAGAAACAGGTGTATTATTCCTTTTGCTTGTATCTCTCTAAACAAGACAGAACTGTTGTACGGCAGACAATTAAACACGGTTTTATAGCTCTGGTGCTGTCTCCTGGGTGGACTAAAAAAAAGTAACA
Source organism: Chaunax sp. Z400 (assembly GCA_037577475.1). Taxonomy (NCBI): domain Eukaryota; kingdom Metazoa; phylum Chordata; class Actinopteri; order Lophiiformes; family Chaunacidae; genus Chaunax; species Chaunax sp. Z400. Next base: position 13,568,696 of record CM075193.1, read on the forward strand.
TAAAATAAAAAAAAAAAACATATTGATTTTTCTTGCGCTGCTAGTAATGGCAACATTTACGGCCTCATTCATCTGCTGCGTGTTTCGGACATTTTTAAGCCACATATCAGCCACAGTTGTAGTTCAATTTGCCCTCAATCGCCCAGCAAACACCAGCTCTCAGGCTGCTTAGTTGGGTTTCCTCTTAACGCCCGTGCAATACAACGCTAATGAATATGCATAACTGACAGAAATACAAGCACAGCCACTCAGTGCTACTGAAGTGGAGGAAACCACTGCCATGTTGCCAGGCTTCTTAGCCCGCTCTATGATGCTCTGATGTCACCTCGCTTCTAATAAATTAGAAGTACCTGACATAGGGAATAAATCAAATCAGTTCTTATTTTGAGTTATTCAAACTACTTAAGCTTGAATAGTTATTGTTATTAGTTGAATGATAATTAGTTTTACCAAACTAAACTAAGTCATATTGCAGTTTCCAAAAAATGTTGGTATAGTTTAAAAAAAAATTAATGAAATCTAACCAGAAGTTCAACCAGCCAATCAGACAACAGCCCATTATCTCTAATGCAACATCCTGGAATTAAACAGGATAAATATGATGTATAAGAACATAACTCCATGAATCTGATCATTTTTCTGAATAGGCAATATTAGTTCATAATGATAACCCCTAGTTTGTTGTTTTATGTTTTTTTCTATAGTTGTTTCATGGTGAAATTAAAAATCTTACATAATGATAAACAGAAAATATTTTGATTTAAAGATACATAGTTGGACTTATGAGAAGATTCAACATTTTCACAATTTTTTGATATAAAAAAAAAGAAACAATTAACTGAGAAAATGATTTCCAAATTAATCAATATTGCACATAATAATTCGTGCCAGCCCTAATTCATGGCTTTGCAGTCTGGTTAATCAAGCAGCGGATTAATGTTTAGTATTATGACTGATGAGCTACCCAGATTTCCTCACTGACTAAGTGATACTGCCGATATTATTTATGAAAGATAAAGTCATTCATGATGGAAATTACCTCCTCGTCTCCACTCCTGCCAGTAGCTAATGACTGTCAGACTATGTATTGCTTTGCACATGAGAGACTCTACAGGTGTTTGGAAGACAGCTTCATTTTGTCTTATAAATGAGTCTGTACAATAGTCTGCAGCTCTGCATCAGTGAGAGGAGGAGCTGGTGGTGGAGCAATACGCAGCTGACACCTACAATAAACAAGAATGATGGGAGATGGTTCACTCTTATAAGTATCTTGTTACATATTAGCTGCTAACTGGCCTGAACTGACAATACAGAGACACGTGTCATGTATTTCAATCCAGGCACCAAACTCCGTATTGTATCACCGTGTTTCTCCAAGATATATTCAAAACATCTCACCTCCGTACAACAGCTTCCCCCTCATCCCACTAAGGTACAACATTGAGTGTTTGATGCGCATTTTAGAGCCAACAACTGTCAGGATTGTACAATTGTTTCCGTTCAATCAGCTGAGATGGCTGATGGTGCAGCTCCATCTATCGAAGTCTAATCATGACATGACACCTATATGTTCTCTGCATGTGCATCAGTGCACATAACACGGCATCTTCTCTGTGCAAACACTCCCTCCATGCCCAAATGTTTTCTGTGACAGAAAGTTAAACACCTTTGTTGAGCTGATATGTTATACATTCAAATCTGATTGCAGTGTTTTGTATTTGAGTGATTGAGCAGCTTTTGCAGACACTGAGACACATTTTCTTCATTTGTACTCCTCTTAATGCAATGGCCACACATCTTTCCCTGATCCTTAGATTTTGGGCCTAAATATTGTGTATTTTTCTTCATGTATTTTGTCATTTGTCTTTATCTGATGCTTCCTCTTTTCCATGCCCTTTCACAAGTATCCATATTGAAACCACCATTCTTTGTGTTTACCTGATGTTGTTTCTCGTGTTTGATCCTCATGGCAATCATGGGGTCATTAAAGTTTCATATTATCTGAAGATAGTTTGATGTGCTGCATGTTGCCTTTCCTCAGTGAAGGCTGACTCTGCTCCTATCATTTCATTAAGTAAGAGGTGGGGTTAGGAAAACATTTGCTACCTGACGTTTGTCGGTTTGAAACGTATTATCACTTAATAGCTTTAAATTTAAAGGCGGAAAGGCAAAATCTGTCTTCTTTAAAACTGTTTTCTAAAACCACATGGCCATTTAAATGAGATGTGACAGCCTTGGTGAATTTTAAATCATCACAGTGCCTTTCTAAAGTTGAAGATTGTTATTTATTTCTATGCTCTAAATCTTGACCTGCACTGCAGAGCAAGTAATCAAACCTGAGTTTGAAAACCACCCCGGTGTTTGATAATGTCTGAGTCTGCATTCGCTTCCTGCTATGTGACAAGGAAAATCTGAATCTATGGCAGAGTAAATGAGCCATAGGTATCAATGAGCATCAGTGTGCTTACCTTTTAAGTGGAATGGATTGTGGAGATGCCTGCAGACAGAAACTGTTGTGAGCCTGTGTGTTCCTTTGTGCTAGGCAATGGACCAGCTGCATTTCGCCAGGGCTGCATCGAGCACGCACCCTGACATCAGCTGTCGCTCTCACTAACCTCGGCCTAACTTGGCCCAGCTTATTGAAATCCAGAACTAATTGAAGAGATGAAATGTGCAAAGCAAACCCTGATGAATGTGCACAACTACCAAAACTCAATAAAGACTTATGGTGTACATGCGGCTGCATTTAAGTAGCCTACACTTCCTTCATTTTTTTTCTATGTCACCTCAGGAATGTGTGTACTATGTGTTTGTGGCCAGTGGTTGAATTGCATGTGTCTCGTCATGTGTTGTTGACACTTGCTGGGAGTGAGCGTGCCTCACAGCTGTCTCAGGGAAAAGTGTGACCAGTTTTCACGTACAGCCCACATGCCTGCCCACAGCCCCCTTTTTTTTTATCACTATCACAGTATTACACAATTACTATGACTATTATTAGTTACAATGACTCTTAACGGAATGAAATCCAAAGGGTGTGTTGTACACTTTGGTATCATGTATATATTATCCATCCATCTATCTATTTTCCTCTGCTTATCTGGGGTCGGGTGGCAGCAGGCAGCAGCCTAAGCAGGGTATTCTAGATGTCCCTCCTTCCAGCAGCACCTTCCAGATCCTCCTGAAGGGTCCAGAGGTGTACCCAGGCCAAATGAAATATTTCTACATCTAAATTAATTTTAAGATCCAAGAGAAAGACACAAGTTATGCGGGCCTTAGACAGATTTGCTCTTTATCTTTTTATTAACCCTAAACAGAAATAGGTTTGATACTGTAGTCACACACAACATATTTAACGTAAGCTTTTACAAACTCGCTCAATCAAGCATCACTAATTAACTCTCGTCTCTCATACTCTGGAATGTGTGACTCATGAGTTATTCTTCAGTTTAGATCCTCCTCTTTTAGGCCCTAATCCCTAATTCTCTGGGCCTGATTTGATGGCCATCTATGGACAACTGTGGTGTGCCATGCTGATGTATGGTAATCCACAGACAAGAAGAGGCCATATATCAGGCCGGACTATGTATATCATGAGACAGACGCTGAGGTCAACCCCCCATGCACCCACAATGCTCCCCAGCCGTCATGCTCTTATGTCTTCTTTGGCCAGTCAGCGGACTATTAAAAGGATGTCCACGCCCCGGGAACTATTCAGAGGTTAAAGGTTAGAGAGGAAGGGTATACCTGGCTCCACATGGGGGAAGAGTGCTAGACTGGCATTCCCATCATTGGAAATGTGTGAAAGGTTCTAAGCCACTTGATTCTTGCCTATAGTCAAACTGGCAGTGGAAAATCATTTGCATATAGATCCGCTGGGTGAGACTGGCTAGGCTAAGCTGGCAAGAAAGGCCTGCAGAAGGGAGATAGCTAGCTAGTGCCTGGCCAGCCAGCAGAATCATGCCTTATTTTTTTTACTCAGTTCTCCTCCTCAGCCGTTGCTGTCCTTAAATTGCTTAAAATTTGTGTGTTTGTGTCTGTGTGTGGGTTGATTTGCTCCCAATCACTTATGCATATGTCTTGGTTATGCATTTTTCAAGCTGCAGCTTAAGACAGATAGAAACATGATGATATAATTGACAATTGTTATCTGCACTACTGCATACTGCTCTGCAGTCTCTCACAATTTTACACATGAAGCTCATATCAAGCATCATAGTCATATTTCTATCTTAGGTTTGTCATGCAAATGTGGTAAAATACATGGAATTACAGCAATCAGACAGGCCAGCCTGTGTACAGCCTGTGGACCAGTCTTTTGTGGTGTTGATTATCAGGGAGAGGCAGCCGTCTCCTACTCCCCCTCTCATCTTCATTCCAGTCCCCTTGGCCCACGACCCACCCACAGAAATCAGGGAAGCCAATGGAGGACTGACGTGTGGACATCAAAACATGGTTAACCTCATAATTGGTGCTTTGAGCTGTGTGCACTGATGCTCAGAGAGAGAGAGAGAGAGAGAGAGAAATGGAGACAGAGAGAGAGAGGGAGGGATTTGACATGCCAGTGACCTTCAAAAATCTCAGCATGCAGTGTTTCTGCTTCCCATGTAGAGATCAGCTCTCTCTTAGAAACATACGTGACTCTGCGAGGCTGACCCTGGGAATGAACACACAGGCACATACAAAACAGAATAAAAAGATTGCACATCACCACCACCGCAGTCACTGCCCCCAGCAACCTATCTCAATTAACCTCTGAGGGGGGGCAGGCTAATATGTTAATTGCCATCCTCCTAACAGGCTAACAGCAGGCTCAGGTTTCTCTGTGTGTGCCAGCGATGTCCCTTCATAGCCACCATGCTGCAATACTAAGATTGCACCCCATTTGGCACCATCCCAGCCAGCGGCCTATTAGTTAAGTGAGGACTAGACTAATAAAATGTAATGTTTCTTTAAGGGGAAGTACAAGTGGGACTGACAGTGAAGGGCAAACCAACAAGCTGAACCTTGTTCAGCCAAAACCAGCAGGACTGCTGCACAATGATTTTACCCCTTGACTTCTTTTGACATTTTCCAGAGGGGCTGCACAGAACGAACAGCCCAGCTGTCAATTACAGCTTCGTTTGATGCGAAATGCTAGGAGGTGCTGTCTCTCTCAGGTTCCATCTGCTACCCAGCATCTCTGAAAGCTGTGAAATGTATCTAGACATGAACCAACCAAGGCAAGCGCAACCAATTTCAGAGTGATAGGAGCTTTTGTGAGATGATGCGCCCAATGCTGAGCCTCCAATGACAGCAGACATCATGTACAGATGATGCACAGAGTGCATGGGTTCATTGCTGGATGTGTCATTAAAGATGGATGATAATGTAGTGCCTTCATGTAGCTCTCTGACAGCCTATGACATTGAGATTACACAAGGCTGTAATTGGTTGGTAATTGTATACTAAGTTGCTCAGCTACTCTCTGCTTGGACGGTAGATATTTTTAAACTCATTGATAGGTGGATGGAAGCCAATCCAGGATCAACTTAAACATTAACGACAAACAATCGAGTGTCACATTTTCTCATGAATAGACATTCTTGTTTATTAGCCTCATAATAAACTATGCAAATAAATACACTTGACTGCACACATGCCCATTCACACAGTCCTACAGAGATATCAAATATTTATAATAATTCCGGATGTAATTTCAGTCATCACGTACTTTTACTGACACACTAAGTCCAACCGTTATGGTTAGAGTCATGCGGGCTGATCCCACACGTCATGCATCTGTAAAAGGCGACCGTTATGAAGTTCCAGTGCCAGATGTAATGTCTCATTCTTTCGTCCTGTCTTGTCAGAAGGACTTGAATAATGCTTGGAGATGTGCATGTTGCCTGTTAACACATTCCTCCCTTTTCTCTTCATGGCTGTAGAGCAGTGGATCAGTCTGTATGGCACTGTTTTCCTGTGTTACAATGGAAAAAAATGTGTTAACATAAATTCACCAAAAGTTAGGCTCTATAGTATTTTTTTATCTTTATTTATTTTATTTTTTTTACATTGGAGTCCAAAATAGATTGCCGCATTGTTGACACTCGGCTTGTGTCAAATGTGAGAACACTATTGATTCTGACTGGCGAGCAGATGCACACGTGCAGGATAAGAATTCATTTGTAATACTGTCAATACGGTTCATTGTGTTGTTGTTTTTTTGGTTGTCAATCAGGATTCATACCCTGGATGCTTTTGGATAGTTTGTGGTCTCCGTTGAAATGTGTGGTTCAATTATGATGTGCACCAGGGCAGCATCGGGGATTAGCTCTAATATCCAGAGAGTAAACTGCTACCTATGCTGCTCATCTGAGACATGGAATCCATTGGCCACAGTGACACACAGCAGTTGTGCTCCGTCTCTGTGTTTTGGCAGGATGTATTAAACATTATGACCAAAGGCCTCAGCTATTCTGCACAAGTAAGGGTTTTCAGCACCATGGAGAGCTCAGGGAGGGGGACTGACCAAGGCCTCACATACAAACGTACTGACTTTGTCTGTGCTATTGAGTATTTAAAATGTGGTTGCTTGACATTTTATATCTTCGTTTAAATAATAAAGAACAACATAATCTATATTGTCAGTATCGAATGAATGGAAGTAAGAAAAAAATCACCACATACGTTATTTTCTTTTTATATTTTGGTTATGAATCGTTCTGTAGACCTATATGAATATTTGATGAGGTTCAACTCAGAACAATCACATGTCACAGATCAGCTCCCAGCCCTTTCACTAATTCTCAGGGAGTGAGCAAAGAGTCGGAGTCATCGCATCTGAAAAGCAGGGTGTAAATGGCTGCATTGAAACTAAGCAGGGATGTGAACAGATTGTTAATAGAGCATCAGTGGAGAAGTGATGGTCCATGGCAGGACTATGTGAATACCCCTTTACTCAGCAAGTGCCCCACAGACAGTGATTATGAACGCAGCATCTGGTGGGAAACCGGCCAAGTATCAAAGTAAGATTCGTTCTTCATGCCTCGAATGCACGGTCTACTGTCAGGGCTTGAAACAACACAGTTTTCTCCTTTGTGCTTGTCTTGAAATCCAACAGGAGTGGAATAGAAATATACTGAGAAAAATTGAATCTGCATTGAAATCCTCTTTTAACATAAATTCACATCCAAATAGTCAATAGTCTCTTTAGGAAAAGATGTAAAAAAAAAACAACAACAAAAAAACAGTGACAATAGTGGCGTTCTTAGATCCTAACCTGCAGTGGGGGCTGAAGTGAAGGGTTCATCCCCTTGGGAGCATTTGCTCAGCAAGTGTCATATCAAACTGCTTATTAGATCAGGTATATTAGATTAGATTATGTGCAAAATTGACATTTTGCTCTAAGGAGGAAGCTCATAAGTGTTTAGAATTGACAGAGTTCATCCTTTTCGGGGGGGCATACATCTACTCAATAAATGTCATGGATATAGATTTCTTGTGTTTTGCACGCAGAAATCAAGTTGCCAAAAATATACTGTATGTAAAAAGTTTTTTAACATTAAAAACATTTTTGATAAGAATTACATAAATTCCTTAATTAATTATTGTGACAGTTTCTATCCTGCAGTATTTTCAGTGTTCCCTGTTGGACGTGCTAAATGAAGGTAACATCATTAGCACTTTTTCTTATGCTTTATTTTTTTTTTTTTAGAAACTGGTTACACAGAAATACTTCTAATCAGGGTCATTTTATATTTTGGTCATCACAGTACAGTTACATGGAGTTCTTGCCTATAAACAACTAGCAAGCTTAGAAAGTTTTAATGGATCTGATTTGTAAATAATAAGAGTTACTAATGGTTTTCGCCTGACAGCAAAGTGTATTTCCAGTTCATGTCTTCTAAATGTGGCTTTTTAAAAGTTGAGCAACTGCATGAGCATTAAAAGGATAAGGCTAATGTTGTCTATGTACCCTGTGGGACAGGTGTGAGAGATTAAAACATTCTTTTCCAACATGGTCAGAATCTCTGGAGCAGGATTTGGTTTGCAGGAATGGGCATTAATGGTCTGAAATCTTTGGGGAGTCTGCAAGGTTACCGTTTAAGAAACGATCCCACACAGACCTTTTAACTGAGACTTTAAAGCGGCATTAAGGCTCAGAAACACTCCTGAGCGCAGTCGTGTCTTGGCCATAGTGAGAAGGACAGATCTTAATTAATCCTCTAAAATAAATGTGTTTTAGAGTCCATGACTGCAGATAAGAGATGTGGTGTCATGGTTTGACTTTGAATAATCCTAGAAAGAAAACTGGGAAAATGAAAATTCAGCTTTGACGCAATACTAAATATCTACAAGTTGAATGTGTAGAAGGATTTTTGAGATTTTTCTTTTTGGGCCGGTTTTGGAAGCATAGGCTATATTAAGTGGTGCTGAATTCATTAACGACAGGATCACGGATACACATTAGTTTCATTGATTTATTTTATTGTGCAGCATAAAAACACCCACAAGGTTGCTCTGGTTTGTTGCAGTGGCTGTGGAACAATGAGGAAATTTTATTTTTTTGTCAGATTTACAGATTTGTACTTTTTTGGAGGGCCATAAATAGCTGCACATAGAGAAAACATTAGCGCAATGTCTGCCTGGGTGTGCACGTCTTCTTTAGTCGGTGGAGCAGATTCCGTTCTGGTAGAAGCACCACACAGCCTTACTGTGTAAGTTATAGTCTTAAACAGTCCAATCGTGTTGATTTATCCTTTTTCCATTACACCATGACTTGATTACCTCGCTGAAGATTTGATTATGTTCATCTCGTCACTTCTAGCTCCTTACCTAACACTAAGCATTAAGCACCGTGACATCATCTTCTTGTTCCATTACTCATTGAAGTAGTTAGCTTGTTAGTTAGCTGTCTTGATTTGTTGACACATATTTCAATGAGGGACTGTTTTGTGTGACTGCTTAACAATTAAAGATCTGTCATGTTTAACCAGGCGAACAGTTTTCATGTCAAGTTGCACCAGTAGCAAATATTTGGTTTCCACACCATAAAACTTGTGCGGCTCTGATATGGGAGTAGATGAGTGAACAATACACAGTGAGGTTGTTGTCAAATTACAATTACAGTAATGCTGGATTGTGCAAATGCTTCATTTCCTGTAAATCTTATTATGCTTTTTAAAATTTTTTATTTGAACATGTTGGCTTTTTTATATCACAAAATGTGTCGCTGTTAATTATACATCAGTCACCACAACCTTGCCATGCCTCCCATTATAGCTTATCCTATTTCTCATAAACTGAACCTATTTATCTAATTTGCATGGTGATTGATCACCCGATTGAGTGATTGAATGGTCAGTATTTATGGACAGAGGCTGGGTTTTGGTTTCAATAATTGCCGCCCTGTGCTCTTGCAAAGGAAAGGGGCTCGAATAGGAAACGACTGAGCTCGGTTGCTTCTCCACTGCACATCGTCTCAAGTGAGCATGAGCAACAGACTGCTGGCAAGCTTTCAGAAAGCCACAGGACTTCACCTTCTGTTTCTCTAATCGTCCATCCTCTTTAACACTCCCCTTTGTTAACATTATATCCCTTGGTTATGTATTAGTTCGGCTGTGTTTTTAAGTTTCCCCATCCTGCTATGCACACAGGCTGCAAAAAGCCACCTGGTTGGTTTTTGCAGGCAAGGAAACTCAAGCTGTTGTTTAAAATACCCCTCTGCCATGTAATGGCTCTTGTTTGAGTTTGTTCAGTTTGTTCCTAATCAGCTGGCAAAATATTGTTAGTACATTTTAAATAAGCTATTTAAATTTGACTGTGTGGCTGTAGTGTGTTATATTCTCCCCCCCCCCCCCCCAAATATGGCAGCATCACAATGTTTAAACCGGAAATTTAAATCAATTTGTGACCTTTTAAATCAAAAGTCTAATTGAATAATTGAATTGGAGAATCATGGCACCTCTTTGTTTCCAGATTTTGGTATTTTCCCTCTATATCTTTTTTTTTTATTTTAATTTTTTACCGTTCTCATATCCTGCCAGTCGCTTTCTTCATCTTTCTCTCCCACTTTCTCCTTTCCCAAAGCACCGTCATATGTCACTGTCCTTCAGGTCTCTCTTGTGCTCCTTCGAAAGGTTAGGGTAGGATGTGTTCAGAAAAATGTGGAGGCCAGGCAAGACTGGTCTCTGCTGGGAAGCCCTTGTTGTTCATTTGGCCCCTCTACCCTCAGGGATATAAACACAGAGGGACAGATCATAAGTGACATCACAGATGACATGTGGAAACCTAGTATTGTTACTCTGGAGAAGACTTGCCTTCATCAGTCACTCAGAATTAGAGAACATGACAAGAGAGGGTTGAAGTTGAGAGAGACGGACAGCAGAAAGCTAGTAAACAAGGGCAGTCATTGGTTGTCTGTTTTTGATGATTCATGAGGATATTAATTGCTCTTTCTCTTTTTATATCATGTTGTTGTCCCCTTCCCCTTCACCACACTGACCCTGTTTGAGGGACCAGAAATGGAAAACTGACTTGAGTCTGAGAAGGAGCCTTTCACCTGTCTCAAAAGGGCCAGGGTCAAAGTCGACAAGGGTTGCAGGAGAAATTAGCCATCTGCATGTTCTCACATGACAGCCAAGTGAACAGAACAAAGGCTGCGTGTCTTTTAAGGTGAAACCCTACCTAGGCAAGCTGCACTTCTGCTGTTTCCTCTTCCTGTGGGACGAGCCCTGGCCTGCTAACATGGCTGCGCTGTAATTACTCTGACACGCAGCCTCTGACCATCACTGCCATGCTCTCTGTCGATCAAAGCCACCCATTCTTGGCGAGGCGTGCGTGTGGGTGTGAGAAATGCAGGGTTTATTCGATTTAAAAATGCATGCTGCGCGATAAGAGCAAAGACACACCAGTAAGGAAACACATCTCCTCGTTATAAATAGATAAAGAGGATCTTTCTTAGCCCCGTTCAGCCTTACAGAGTCTACTCATTACATCCACTTCTGCACTCTGGCCCAATAGCACAAAGAGAGACGTCTTTGTTATGCCGCAGCGTATATTGTATAGTATACAAGGATATTTTGTATGCATGAATGTTGGATTAACGCAAACATTATTAAATCACCCCATGTTATCCTGCGATGGACTCCTTTTGGAGGAGTGACACACGGAGAGGAGAAAGCAGTGAAAAGCCAGTGGACGGAATGGATCGGTGATATGTAGGAATTGCCGTGATAATGTGATTTACTGCTGTCTCAGGGCCAGCCATGCCCCCGCTGTTTGTATTCACACATACAATACACACACACACACACACACACAAGCACACACACTAATGGTGTGTATTAGGAGTCTGACATTTAGGCTGTGTGCTACACAGGTGGTGCTTTTCTTTTCTATGCGACCTCTGTATTGAATTAAGCATACCTGGAGTGAAGACTTGGCAGTCTGAAAGGAGCTGGTGGTGGAAAGTAAACTGGGGAAAACAGAGCATCGTCAGAAGTACAGTTTTAAAGGAAGAGTGTGTCATTTTAGAAAATAAATTTCTTTCCAAGATGAGTTGATTGATCCCAGGGGAAATTCTACTTAAAGATCTTTAGGGGGGGCTCAGCTCCTATAGATTTCCTGTTGTGAATGTATGTTTTCCATACTGCTCAGGTCTAGCCACTATAATCATGTTTTCATGCTGTCCACTTTCTCACCTGGTTCTTCCTGCTGAAGAAGTTAACAGAGCTCCATGATGGCCTGTTAGCACGAATGACTGAGCTGCTACCAACAGGCGCTCACCCAGGCCAGGACAATCCTGATCATTAAGGATCCTCACAAGGTTAGCAACACCATCAAACTACTGCCTCTCCACAACATGGAAGCTCCTCTCTACAAGGAGGTTAGCCACAATGAAATACCTCCACAGGGTAAGAGTGGTGCTGAGAAGCCAGGTCACTGGTAGCAATATGATCCAAGTCATCAACATGTATGCCCCACCAGTCATCAGATACCCAGCTGGAATAGTAAGGTGGCTTCAGGCGGAGATAGATGCCACTGATGTGAGATACGACAAATCCTCTCAATGCATGGGGGTTCCATCCTGCGACTCCGCAAGCAATGAAAAGATTTCGAAGCTACGATTCAAGATGAAACAAGAAGCATCCATCCATACAACAGGAGGATGCCCCACCCAGGATGAACTGCTAAGAGAGTGCTTCAGGCAGCAGAGGATAGAGGATGATAAGGAGGAAGGGGAAGTATTGTGGAGGACCAACCCCCCTCTATGAGATGTATTATCGTCAGATAGAGTATGTGGCTTACATCAAGAACTCGTACCAGTGCCTAGAAAAGGCCGACCTGAAGGACAGCACAGAGGTTCTGATCACGGTAGCACAAGAACAGGCCTTAAGCACCAGATCCATAGAGGCAGGGGTCTACCACAGCAGACAGGGCCCAAGGTGGGAGTGGTGCAAAGAAGCCCTTGACACAGTCCAGTACATTGTAGCAGGGTTTAAGATACAAGCATACTCTGAGAGTCATAACCAAGTGGCTGGGACGGTGCACAGGTACATCTATGCCGAGTATGGATGAGAAGTCCCCAAGTCCCGGTGGGGCCACTGCAGAAAGTGGTCAAGGACAATAGAGCTAAGATTCTGTGGGACTTCAAGTTCCAGACTGACAAGCAGCTGTTGGCTAACCAACCAGACACAGCGGTGGTTGGCAAGGAGCAGAGGAGGGCAGTTATGATACATGTGGCAATCCCAGCTTACAGTAACATCAGGGAGGACCATAAGGACACAGCTGGAGCAGATGTGGACGGTAAAGGTCAAAGTGGTCCCAGTGGTAATGTCGGGAGTTGTGTTGAGTTTGAATTTCCAAAGCACTACTACAGGAGAGAAAAGAATACTATTTCATATGCAGATTCACTTGTACATGGACATCTATAACCCTTAAATACTGTTAGTCCTCTGGGATTTGAAAGTGAAGGAGAAAACAAAGGGTTTGGTGTTCAGATGCAAATTGCATTTTTTTGTTTCACGATTCGTATAATTACTGCTACTGTCATTTCTCTCTTCCGGGAAACCAGAACAACACACAACAGCTCCCTCTGGTTTGGAAGGTGACTTCACTCTTGTTTTTTGTTGTTGTTGTTTTTTTTTGTTTTTTTTACCAGGTATCGTTCAAGAAGTAAATGGCTGAAAATTACATTCTTTGTCAACTCTTTGTGCTAATTACCTGATGATATATTTACCCCGCAGGAATGGTAATCATTCATTCTTTTCACAGACATTCATGGTTAATTATGGACTGTGATGATTGAAGAAATGTCTTATCTGTGCTACATCTGTGCTAAAATAAAACATCACAATATCGTTCTGATGAACCTACAAATACTGCCTGTAACGGCTTGCACAGAGCTGCACCAGCAAATCTTCCTATGGGACACATATAATACAGCTGAGGTGCAACAGGTGGACTCTCTCATGAATAATGGAGACACAGTGTGTTGTTCATTTGTTGTGTGGACACAGATACTGTAGCTGCATTATTGATGGGACCAAGACTTAGCAGGGAGGTGGCATTCTTTAACCTGGTATTCATAAATCAATAACAAAAAACCCCTCAAGCTGTTTTTCACAACACGCAGTGCATTATACATTCACAACACTCTTGATCCCATGGCCACAATATTTACTTTTGGTTGTTTCCAAGCATGGTCATCTGTGTAAGATTCTTACAACAGGGTAATTGGATCGGCTGCAGGAAATAGTCAGACCTGTAATGACCTGTCTTTGCTTGTCATTTGACTAACAGTCTTTCTAGTCTAGTGGCTCAAGAGCAGAGGAGGAGAAGACCCTTGTTCCCACTAGCGTGCAGGAAATGAGCTCAAAGACCTGGGTATTCTGGGAACAACCATGCGATTAGTGCTACCCAGCAAAAGTTGGGCCCTGATCCCGCTTTAAGACGGGAATATACGGGAATATACGGGAATAACCCTACTGTTAATTCTTCCCAGTGTGTTGTACACCCATTCTAACATAGTCTGGATGGATAGGAATGGTGAGATAATTCTGTGCTTGAGGTGATTGAATAGTTAGAAAATTTAAAAAACATACAGTATATAGAGAGATTTCGCTATAGCGAAATGTATACTGCACACCAGGTAATTAACAATGTGTGCCGCAAGTACATGACATAAACATGTATAGCATCGCATGCTCATGAGCCTATATCTCTTCCTATGCTATATTCTGAACACGGCTATGTATAATAGGACAGGCACCAAAAAAAATGCATGTTTATTGCACACAGAGGCATGTACCCTGCACATACACGCATACATCAATACACATTTACACGTGTGCTAGACAGAGACAGCCAGAGGTGTTTGGTGTCTTTCCTTTTGCGTAATGTTTTTTCAGGCATACTGGAGTCTTCTGTCATTGTTGAAATGGGTTTAAAATAGGCAGGGGTATTTGGAGGCAGCTTAAACTGCCACACGTGACTGAATTAAGAGTGCTGTCAGTTGGGTCCATTTTAGAGATCCCTTAGATATTTTCCATCAGCAAGTCGGTGGAGAGAGTGTGTCCTGTTACACCATCTTTCTTGGAGTGTTTAGCAACACCATGCTGTACGATTGTCACATGCGACCTCGCAGTTTACCAAAGCATGCTATTTGGAACAAAATTACAGGAACGCAGTTCTCATATATCGAGTAGATGGCGTGCACAGTGTGGTCTGCCTGTGCTGTTCAGGAAAATTTCCGTGCAGGTTATGCTTTGTGCAAAGCTCAGGACTAAATTTTGACTGACAGCAAGGTTAAGAGATCAACAACTCAAAGGCCCTCAGCATGAATGACACAGCATGTGAAGCATGTGATGGGTGCTGGCTCAAGAGGTGTAGTACACATGGATTAGTATGCTCAAGTAAGATCACATTAAAGCTCAATACGAGTTGTTGCATTATTGCGTTACCCTTGCATAGCTGTCCCTGTCATTGAGGTTTCCTTGAGATTTGGCTGCTGTTGGTGACATTAGACCAATGCAGGACAGTATATGTCTTGTAAAGCCCATGCCACCAGGATTGAGTGTGTACCAAGGTTGCACGTAGGCTATTTTTCACCCTCCACAGAGTTAAAAATAACGTGATGGTATTTTGGTATTTTGCCACCTGTATTATTAGAAGGTCCTTCCTTTACCTACCACTGCACCTTTGATATGGAAATAAAAGTTTAGTAATGTCTAATCTTGATATATTTAATTTTGTTGAATTCGTTTTGTCTTTATTTGTGGTGGATAAGTCTCGCGTGTGTAACTGTGTGTGAAAGTGTGTAATTGTAATTCCTCTATGTGTTCCCAAGTTCAGTTTTCCTGTCCTTAAATCATTATCCAGCTATTTGTCTCACTTCTGGCACAGTTTTTGCACTTGAAGTACTGTGAACTCTCCTGCCAAGCTGCTTTGTTCTGCTCTGCTTATTTCCTTGAATGGCAAAGTTACTCTTCCTTTTCAGTTGTTTATCAGCTTATGAGAATATCTGTTTTGGTGTCAGAAACCTTGGCTGCAGTTCATGGTTTAAATTAGCACAAACTATGGTTTAAACTTTATGATCATGGTTTAAAGAGCCATAATAAAACAGTATGTCGAATCAGTGTTGTTGTCAAATGAAGCTAATTTAGATAAATTCTGAGTAAGAGATGGGCAAAAGGAAAGCTGAATTTTGAATTACAAATGTCATAGAACTTTGAAAAATGACTCTATGTTCGTGTCTGTTTTTTCTGTCAATGTTTGCACACACTCTTCAGATCCAAAATTATACAGTTAGGCCATGCAATTTCAGAAGCGAGATTTTATCTCCACGTCTCCACAGACAAAGGAAATTAAAAGAAATAAAAGGGGCAGCAGTTTTATTTCCATATGTTCATTTGCTGTTGCTGAAACAGCAGAAAACAAAGCTGCTTTAATGGTACAATCAATATGGGAAGTAACAGAACCTGTCTTAATGTCGTCTGCAAATTCATTAGCAGAAAAACAAAACTCCTGTGGTGCTTAAAAGATTTTTCCCATTGTTTACCTTCACACTTATACTTCTGTAAACTGTAGCCTAATTGGTCCTTTATTCACCCACGTTGTAAGATGCTATTAACCTCTGCTTATGAACAAAGCGATGTGCTTTTAGTCAAATGTACATATTTAATTTGATGCTGAAGCAAAGAAATGTAAATGAAGTCAAACCAGCTAGCATCAACTTGCAGAGGATTTTTTGCACATTTTACACTTCATTTGTTTAATGCATGACTCTAGACCTTAACTATTGTTTACACCTGTTGAATTATCACTTTCCTGATTGCTCCACACAATCATGTATTGAGTCTGTTCACATCTCTCCCACATGCGTCTTGCATTTTGCAGCTTGCCTCTGTCTTTCTCTCTCCTCCTGCCTCTGTGTCCTTTCCTCCCTGCCGGTCTTCTTCTGTCCCTCTCTCTATCCCCATCCTCCAAACATCCCCTCCCACACACGCTGTCTCACACACCTACTGTCTGCCCCCCAGGTCTCTGTTGCTAAGCGACAAGCGATGAGCAATGAAATGCTCTTACGAGAGCAACGTTTGTCCATCATGATCTCATACTTGCATGTGTCGTATACACACATCCACTGGATTTGAGGGAGCTGTAACCGATTTCTCTTAACAGAGGTTTATGTAATTTCTGCATTTGACTTGCCTTTGTATCAAAAACTTAAATACAAACTCGAATTTTGAAATTCAATTGATTAAATTTGCAATCCTTCATTTTGAAATGGATGAAGTGGCTTGCCTGAAATAATTTTGAATAACAAAAATCACATTACAATTAGAACCAGTGTGTTGAGTATATGAAATGTTGCCTTTTTAGTTTGGTTTTAAACTTTCAACACAGATTATTTCCTGAATATTATTTCCCATCTATCAAGAGTCGTGTGATTAAATTGCAGCATCTGATTTCTATTATTTGTTCATAATACTGCCAATTCAAATCAAATATTTGGAAACTGTTTTTGAGGTTATCAGACCATGGTGCATATAAAGTGTAAAAATATTTAAATTTTCACAGTATGGTATAATCTAAAACAGCTGCTGAACATGCTTGAACCACCGCTGTGCCCCTCCCC
Organism: Chaunax sp. Z400; assembly: GCA_037577475.1. Lineage (NCBI taxonomy): Eukaryota > Metazoa > Chordata > Actinopteri > Lophiiformes > Chaunacidae > Chaunax > Chaunax sp. Z400. The sequence continues at coordinate 13,585,812 of CM075193.1, forward strand.
TCCTCTCTGACTCCTTCTCATGTTACCAAGCTGCAAATTTCCCTGTTGCTTCATCCCTTTTGATTAGTCCCTTGGGCTCTGACGGCTTTTATTTTGACAAATGAGCCTGGTGGTGAGTGCTAAAAAGCACTTACAACAGTATTGATTAACAGTGGCTATTAGCTGGTGAAGGTAAGAGGAAGACGTTCTTACTGTAAACCTTCACTGGCCATGCAGAGCCTGTTAAATAAATGCAGTAGGGCTGGGGATTAGTGATGTGGATTTCCTCACCGCTGCATTTGAAGAGAAGCTTGTGAACTGGAGGTTGCTTCATCGCAACAGGCATAATGCATTCAGATAAGTGGATTATTGAAGCTCCCTCTTAGCTATCTCCAAACCCAGATGAAGTGGTAATGTAAACCGTCATCATTATGACATAACACGCATTGTGCCATTCACGTAAAACCCTTGCACAGATGTTCACTTTACAGAAAAGAGGAAATGCTGCATATATCTGGAACCACTGTGCGCATATATTGCCGGTGCTGTGTAAGGATGTCAAGCTTCGTGAGGACTGCCCGTCCAGACACATCAAAACAGAAGCCAGGAATACATCATTGTAGCTGTCATCTGCAAGGGCAGCAAGTCATCATCTTTAAATGAAGAGCTATGAAGAGTTCTAGCAGCCTCCTGATTCATCACTCTCTCGCTCTCTCTCTCTCACACACACACACACACACACTACTCCTGCATTGTTGCTTCAGTATAACATCATAGGGTAAATCCTCCTCTCATGCAAATGCAGCCATAAGGCGTCAGCGTGTCACCCTCAGTGACTTGTCCTTGAGTTCATACAGTGGTGCACTGATCGAGCACACACAGTGTGGACAGTAAAGGAGAGCTCCTCGGACCTCGGGCAGAAGGCAATCCCACAGTAATTCCTGTCAGCTCCTGAAATCTCAAACCTGTTCCAAACGCAACACCAGTGCCACTAACAGGAACAGATAGATCACAGTGGAGACCAGAGCTGACACTCATCTCACTCTGGCCACAAACAAACGTGGTCCGACTTGGATTCCTCTCAGCTCTGTGTGGCCTGTATGTGGATGCATCATTCAAACAGTAAAAATCCTTTTATTTGGTTACGTTGAGCACCACACAGACAAAGACAGAGAGGATGCCTCAGTCCTCCCTGGCAGCCTATTTTACACTTGATATCACACATTGGCTTAATGCTGTGCAGTACGATCCAGTGCTCCTCTGAACGCAGTGACCTTTCTCATGAACACAGATTGGTTTGCCACGCTGCCATCTTGCATCGTTATTATACACACTTTCTGCAATGTTGCATTCAGACTCCAGTTCCTCTTAATAGATCTTGTTAGCAGAGGTCAAAATCCTGTCTGGCTGGGGTCATAACAAAGAAACACAACCTTCCCTGTGGAGCACATTTAGGGCTTTGGTTGGAGAACACAAGTCACAACAATCCGCTGTGTGTTCCCTTTTCCTTTTTCCTAACTCCAGGGTTAACGCATGCAAATTCCGTATGAAGGAAGCTGATTTATTTTCCCCATTGGGGGGCATGAGATCTAAATTTAAACTGATTAAATGAGCCCGGAGTTAGAAAATCATTTGCACTTCCATTTGTTTGCCTCTGAGCTGTTCTGAAATCAAGGGCAAGTCTCTGAATCATTAGGCTCAGATGACTGCCTGTTTTGCAGCCGTTAACAAGAACGTTTCCCAAATAACAATGCTGACCCTATATTGTGTAATAATACAACTTGTGATCCTACCACAATCACCACATTCTCAGAAATGGGAGGAATTTAAGCCTAGATTTAAAAAAAAAATCTTTCTTCATTAGCCAGATTGATATTTATTTGCATTCAAACTGTTTTTCCTTCTACTACCAAACAATTAACCGGGCTAATTAAAATTCAAACTCGTAACTTGTGTGCTACTCCACATCGTATTTGTGTCTTAAGCTTGTCTCCGTAAATTCACACCCTGTAGTCCTGAGCACCGGCTGACAACATGGCTAGATAAAGGTAATGAGACCTGTCTCTGCAGCAGGGAGAGCCTAATCTCCTCGGTATCTTCAGGCTTCTCTTAACAAGATGGAGTAGAGTGAAGTGGAAAGTGGCGAGGAAAGGCAAAAATAAACAGAGACGACCTGAGGAGAAGGTATAGGAGACGCCATTTGAGGTAGAGGAGATGAAAAGGAGAATGATAAGACAGATGGATATGTAGTTGCACAAGTATTATTATTATTACCCCAGGGTTGAATTATGTTCAGCCGGCTGTGGCTGTGTGTAATAGCAGTTTGATTGGATGACACTTAGGAGAGTAGAGGACAAATTAAGTGATCAGAAAGAGAGGTTAACCAATGTGAGAGCTCTGAAGGTAGCACTGGAAGATGAAGGCCCATTACCTCTGCCAGTGATGGTTTGTCTGTTTGTCTGTTAGCAGCATTACTCAAAAAGTTAGGAGCAGACTTTGATAGCATTTTTGCAGAGGAAGGGCCCAAGGAACAATCCATTCCATTATGATAGTGATCTGGATCATAATCTCAAAATTTTCTTTCACGTTGCAGGATATTGCTTGGACAAAAATTACATAATGACATTCCCATGTGATTCCAAATTCTAGGGGTAGGTTCTCATGGTCAAGTAGTCATATTATGAGGGTCAAACTATCATTGGACTAGTGCTTTTAGGTGAAATGACATAATGGGAAAACTGAGCTGGTTTGGTTGTGGTAGGTCTGTGCTCTCTGTCTGACTTTCAGAATGCATCACACAGGAAGATACAAACTCCACACTTTTGATTGATTTGGTCTCTTTGTGAAACGAAGCTCATCAGAGACATTTTTTGGGACAAAGGACATGCACATCTGCTTGCTTGGCATGCTGAAAGACTGCGCTCATACTTAGTCATTCATATTTTATGCAGGGACTGCAATGCTCAAATCTGTGCCATCATGCTGCGTCTCCCACTCATCTGTTGTTCTGTGGTTACACGTTTTCTCCAGTGACTCATTCAATAAATAATAGTTGCTTTCTTGTTGGCCGAATGCAAATGCAAATGGCCATACATTAAACGTTAGAAGACCATAAAACAGTGTTCTTTTTATTTCAGAGCCGCACTTGGACTCAATTGATAGGGGTGTCACGATTCTCCAAATGCACAATTCGGTTGTGGATTTTGAGTTTTGATTCTAAGGTTGTGATTTAATTCATTATTCTTTTAAACATTTTTGACGCTCCCACCGCACAAATTTGGACGCAGATTTTCTAGTCGTTTTTAGTACTCGTAGTTTATTACTCTGCCATTATTAGAATAGAGTCCTGATTTGTAAATGACAGCAGCCTCTCAGACATTTAAATGTTCAAATCGTGTTTCCGGTGTTCAACAAAGACAGGGGCCGAATAATAATAAATGAAAATGTAAATAATAAGAAATAATAATAATGGAAAAAAAATAGCTCTGTTATACAATAAAGCAAATAGCAAGAAGCGATGAAATATACGTCACCAAAAAGCAGCGCAATAGAAAAACAGTCCACAACACAATTTTCAATTAGTAATTGATAACTATAAAAACTTAAAAACAGTCTGATCCGTTCCAAATGGATGTGTTTTATTTTTTTGATTTTTGCTCTCAAGACTGCATTTCATCATCTACCAGTTCACTGCTAAAACGGATCTGCTGGTCATGTCTGGATGTTGCTCTTTACAGAGTGGACAGCATGGAGCCAATTAGACCAATAGCTAGCATCTTGGTTGTTTTCTGCTCTTGGAAAACACCTTAACAGCCTGTTTTGCAGAAGGTAATAGGCTCCAGATTTCATCTGTCTGTTGTACGCCGAGTTGCTTATTGACAGAGAACTCTCCGTCCGCATTTCGAGCAAAGCTTGTTAAAGTCTTCTGTTGGTAATGGGGTTTAGGGCTAAGACAGGTGACTGTTTGATAAGGTTGTTGTTGGAGCTGTTGTTTTTTCTCTGTGCTGCTCTTGATACTCTTTAAACTCACTCAGGGTGTGGAGGAATCGTGGCCGTGCAGGAGACAGGCTCATTCATGGATCCCAGAAAACCTTCTTTATGAAACTCCAATGGCGTTAAAAAGGACAAAAGGACATAATGGCATAAATACCAGTATGATTGAATTTCAAAGTAATTGAAACGATTTGCTTCTGGCATGACAACATTATTTCTAAATTAATTCAGCCACTTTATAAAACATACATAAAAGCGAACATGATCATCCGCTCATCCTTTTTAGTATACACTCAATTAAAAACAGAACATAGATAATATGTGTAATTTTTTTGCAATGTTTTGTGTGCTTATTTTAAATTTTATGTCCAGCAACACCTTTTCAGACAAAATGGGAACAAGGAAAGAACTCGATGCTCAAAAAAAAACACATGTTCCAAAAGGCATATTCGTATATGGACTTTATATCATGAGTTTTATTATGATACCTTTCTTCCTGTTTGCTTTGTTACATTGGAGCTTATGAAATATTGGATACTATAAATGATAAAAAGGCTTTCAGAAAGATAACCAGAGGTGAACTCAATGGTTGCATTATAGCCCTTAAGTATAACCTACGGAGGCTGATTCTGTTCATGAAGGTTCTTATTTTCCAAAATTGAGCAGACAGGCAGTCTTACCCATACTGTAATTCAAAGAATAACAGCATTCTTAAGGCCACTTCAGTGATTATAATGTAATTTCTATGCGGTAGAATAGCTGGTGTATCTTTTATTTGATTTAAATAAACTTACTGGTATTTGTAAATTGTTAACAGTGGAAAGAAGCTTCTGTCGTGTTCAACGATAACCCTAACAGTCAGTGGGAGTAATCTGCCAAAAAAGAGTAGTAATGTGCCCACAGAAGATGCTAGCTCTAGCAAACATGGAACAATGCCATGTTAAAAAAAAAGAAAAAAACAAGGAATTACCTTAGTTTTTGGCTCAGTAGTGCTGTGTGCAGCTGAGTGTCCTGCTCTGTCAGCAGATGTTTGAGTTCTGCTACTGGATTCATGGTGAAGAGGTCCAAACAGGCTGCAGGCATATTACCTCCTGATTAGGTGTGGTAAGCAATACTGACACAAACCGAGCAGCATAGAAATCAATCACTTTATTCGCACTCTATATACACACACACACACACACACACACACACACACATACACATAACTGTCCAGCGCCCTTGAACGAATGAAAGTCTTCTTTATTAGAGCAATAATAGAAAATGGAGTTGCCCTTCAGTGTAGGTCGGTGGTTCAACGTAGAAGGAAAATAACAAGGAACGTCACTGACATCAAGTGCAAACATGACAAAGTAAATTATACTCCAAGGCAGAAGCTTTTGTTTTACAATACTTGTGATGTTGAATTGCTTTAGAACCATCGAAGCCATCAATGGCTTTTTTAGAGGTATGCTACTCTTGACTGTTCTACATGTATACATGTATTGAAATGAATCCTAGCAGTACATATAAGATGCTGCTGTCATTCAAGCATGTTGTTTTTTTCTCATTTACCCTGCTTTTCTGATGGGATGAAACGTAAATGTAAAAATATAGTAGCTCATAATCTGGTCCTTCACAGCACATCTCAGTGATTTACTGCACAATCTGCAGAATGTTTTTTGTCATAGAAACATTCATCAGAGAAGATTTTCTGCAAATAAGTCAAATGTGATGTCTGTTCTCTTTGGGATAAGCAAATTTATCTCATATCAGAAACGAAAGGGGTTTATCTGGTTTAATTAATTGGCAAGTTTGAAGCTTTCCCCTTCAAGTAATCAGATCAGATCAGATTCAAGTTTATTGTCATTGATCATAGTACAAGTACAGTACAGATCTTGATCACGGTGGTGCAGTGGGTAGCACTGTTGTCTCACAGCAAGAAGGTCCTGGGACCTGGGACTTTTCTGAGGACCTGGGACTTTTCTGTGTGGAGTTTGCATGTTCTCCCCGTGTCTGCGTGGGTTCTCTCAGGGTTCTCCGGCTTCCTCCCACCACCAAAAACATGTAATGTAGGTGAATTGGTGACTCTAAATTGACTGTAGGCGTGAATGGTTGATTGTCTTTCTATGTGGCCCGGTGATGAACTGGTGACATGTCCAGGGTGAACCCCGCCTCCCGCCCAAAGTCAGCTTGGATAGGCTCCTGTGACTCTACACAGGATAAGCGGTTACAAAAAATGAATGAATGACCACTGTCAAGAATTAAATACATATTAAATAATACGCGTGTGGTATGTAATGACTTCACATTACCATTAGCTTTTTCCTTATGCAGTCATTTGTTAGATTTGGACTCCATTCCAATAATTATATTTTCTCTGGTCTAATTAACCAGAAGAGGCAGCAGGCTTTTTGTCAGAGCTGGAGGCTTGATTGACAGCTACATACCTTGTTCAGGCTTAATAATTAGGCTTCGTGGACAGGAGCTGGGTGATTGTTTGCTGTAAATTTCCATCTGTCTGGGTTTCTCGAAGTAAAGGAGAGTGATAAGAAAATTATGATATTGGTTTTTGAGAAACTGCTGTGCTGCCATTTACTGCTCAGCCATGAAGTAAACTAAGTAAAACCTGCAGTTGTGTTATTTTGGTTTGTTATCTTGACCGTAAAAGCTCCTGAAGCTCTCAGCTGCCAAACAACTGCATGTCCATGTCTGCTCTTAACCAGCCTTTTTACATCATAGCTGCTCTGATGACAAACTTTCATTTGGGCTCTTTTATTATACAGCCTGCCTCATAAGCAAGCCCTCATTTACGCCAAAGGCCATCTAATGCTGATATTAAAATGATAAAACTCAAAGATGTTACAAATGACAAGTGCTGACCTTTCAATCTCCCACAATTCACTTCGTTGTCTATTTTTACCCCGCACCACCGGGACTTGAAATGTTGCTTCAATGGAGGAGGTGCAGTACAGCATGAATCAACAGGACAGTACATTCAAGTTTTTTTCTCCGTCATTCCCCCTCCAGTCGTAAGGAAGTAACATTAAGACGGATGTGTCTTTATTCTGTCCTCTTTTGATGGAGCAATGACAGAATGCATGTCTTTGCAGCATGCGCTGCCAGGCTTACATTACGCTTTTCCATTTCACTCTCTCATTGTGTCTTTTTACTCGCAGAGGTTACAATGGGGACAAAAGGCTTAGTCGAAGTGCAGTCATTTTGAGGAGCACGGCATCCTGTTGTGACGATGTGTGCGCTGTCTCGGGGGAGATGTACAGATACGTGGACCCTTTGGCTCGACTTCCTGTTTGCAGACATTGTGGATGTCATCTGTTTAGTTCAGTGTCCTCACATGGTCTAAGTGGCCCGGGCAGAGAGGGGCAGTGCAGGGACTGATTCTAGAGAAAGACAGCCTCTTCAATGACATTGATAGCTTTGGTATCCATGGTGAAATCAATGGTCACACTGTGATGTCACACTTCTCAGTCGTTGGATAATTTGGACTTGACTTTTTCTTGAAGCCCAATGCTATAATTTGTGATTTGCTTGAGCAGAACTCATCGTTTCATTGTCAGTCACTACAAAATGTGGATTTACCCTACATGGCAAATGTGCTCACAGTATTTACTATACCACATCTGTGGCTACCTAACCTTTCTGAAGTCAGGGCGGTGAGAATTGAGTTGATCATGGTGACACGTATGGGTGCCATCCTGAGCAGATTGCATTGTAGGCTGTACCTGTAATCCCTAAATCAAACACATGGTAGCCTAGGTACAGTAAGCCCTTATCCTTGGGATCAACAGGCTTTGGCACACAGAGTCCCATCATATCTGATCAGATTGCTCATGTTTATTTTTTGCACTTCAATCTCTAGGTTTGAAATAATATATCAGGAAACATAGATAAATCGATCACTGTGACACTGAAGTGTTGGGATTTCTTGATCCATCCCTCAAGTTAAATGTCACTTTCTTATGGCCTGTGCAATCCAGCCCCTGAGTTCTCATTGTCAGTGGCATGACTTATAGACAGAAATAACAGCTTTTCCTCCACATGGTGTTGTCAGACTCAGCCTTGCACCTGTGTATCACTGCATGTGCATCAGTATGTGAAGCGGCTCCTGTTCTTCCTCCCTCCTCCCTTTTGCTGTGACCCAGTGTAGGTCTGTAACCCAGGGACACAGGGTAACTGTACCGGCATTAAAATAGCAAACACGGGGAACAGAGCATGTTATGAGTTTCACTACTTTCACGTCTCCCTGGGTTCGGCTATAAATAGACTCTCACACAGGAATAGAGTTTTCCCCGGCGATGCAGACGAAAGCCAGAGGAACAGCTGCGCTTAAGCCAAGTCCTGTTAGATCAGCGGAGTCACATGGGCGTGTTTCTGTCTCTCTCTCCCGTCTTTTCTTTCTGTCTCCGTCTCTGTTTCTGGTCCCTCACTCCCACTGCTCATTTCTTTTACAACTATTAATCTGTCCCACTGTCTGTCCTTTATACTTAACTCTTTATTCCGCTGTCTTGCATTATCTTTATCTCTCTGTCCTGTGTTTGCCCATTTTTCTGCTCTCTTGATGTCTTGTTTTTTTTGTGTCATTGTGTGATTTTATCTACCCCTTGCTTTACTGTTTTGTTATCTGCTATCTTTGGGTGTCCTTCCCATAGCCTCTGTCTCTTTCTCTCTGTCCTGTATTCCCCCTGTTAGCCTCTGTCTTTGTCTTTTTCCCTGTATCATGCTTTAAATATCTTTTTCCTGCTCATTATTACCAGGCCTCCCCTGTGTATTCTGTTAATTGGTACAATCCTATTATTAACATCTTTTATAAAAATATATCTTGAAGTAGGAAGATGAACTACATACGTTATTTAAATAGACATTTTAACAGGTGTCACATCAACATACAAATGACTCTACACTGGAATGAGTCTGTAATTTTTAAAAAATGTATCTATTTACTGTTGCAGAGATCCAATATATAGCATTTCCTATATCCCACATATTTGTATTTCTATTTGTTAAGAACAAATAGAATTCCTGCATGCTGTCAGCGTTCATTTATTTGTCTATTCACAAAGCAACATGTCAGCCATATCATATCATTAGATGTTCAACTCAAAATATGAAACAGTTATCCAAATATTTGTTAAATCACCAGGACCAGACAATTATGCCATCATTTATTGATAAAATGAACATAGAATGAAAGAAGCAATGCATCTTAAGATCCATAGAAAACAACAGAAAAATACAAATAAATATAATGTTGGGCAGGTAAAAGAAAAGTTCAAAATCATGACATGATAAAACGTGATGATAAAGTACTACATACTTAAGATTTCAGTTCAGGTTGAATACTGGTGGGAACATCAAGTCTGGTTCCATACAGCAATCACTCCAGCTGCTGCTTTGTCAGAAATAGAACAGAAGACTTGGTGTATCAGGCGTGTCTGTTTGCATCACAACCACACAAACTCACTTAGAAATAAGATATCTATGGATACTAATTGCAACGATGATCTAATTTCCCGCTGCACATGTAACAAGTAGTTTTTCATACAACAACAGAGCAGCATTGTTGAAGTCACTTTCATTTTCTTCTTTAAGAAGTTTTTATTTTCATGAAACTTTTATGAAAATAGTAAAGACTGCAACTTAAATCACAAAAATGAAACATTTCTTTTAAAAAAAAACTTTGTGCTGATATGTGTTCACTGCCATCTATTGCATTTATTTTATTCTAATATATTGTTTTAATACATTGTACCATCCTTGAGTGCCTTTAAAGGCACCCATAAATAAAATGTCTTATTATTATTATTATTATGATTATTATTACTATTATTATTTCTCATATGTACCAGTCTAACAGATATGAAAACATTCACTTTGATATATCTATTAAAAAATCTTTGCCTATATCTCTCATTTTCCATTTCAACTTTGGTTATAAACACATTTCTAGACTCCTGCTGCTCCCCTGCCTGTCTATCTCTCAGTCTGTCTCCCCCTCTGGTTGACATCACAGGTGTGTATATATAGCCAGCAGATGGATTCTCCCATGACAGGCTGCTTCAGTGACTCTGTTGCCTGGCTTAGGCCCACCGCCGGCCACTCAAATGAACTAGAAACAATTCCTTGTTTAAATTGTCTCTTCTGATCTACCCAACCATCAGTGTATGACTGCATCCATTATTCATGTGTTCCCCTCCACCACACACGTGCTCACATGCACACACAATAAAGCATCACTGCTGCTGAATTTGTTCTTGTAGCCGCCATGTTCAGGCGATTAGCACTGAGAGCTATTCTCAGATAGACCTGACATCCGTGGAAGTCTTTTTGCATTATCGGAATACAAATACAAAATAATGAAATCAGTCTTCTTCATATTTTGAAATCATTGTGCATTCCATCATTAACTGTAATGTAGTTTATCTTCAAATTCACAAAGGCATTGTTAAGGGTTTCCATGATGTGATTCAGCATGAGCAAACCTGTCACTTAGCAGTATTAACATAAAATTGCTTTGTCAAGATTGATGTCTTAAGTGTCTTAACTGTGACTTGTGTGGCATGCGGTAGTTCTAGTGTGTTCTAGTTCTAGTGTGCATTGAATTTGAGGTTGTTGGGGCCCGTAGCTAAGAAGTACCCACTGTGCACACACATCGTATGCCACCACAACATGCCTGAACAGCTATCCAGCCAGTGCATGGAGTGAAATCTTAGACATCCCTGTGCATGTTAACCCACATGCACACACACTTTGCTGAGTATTTGCAGCACGTGTCAGATGGGATGCATGCTGGCAATGGAGACAAGTGACTACTGAAGAAGTATGGAGGGGTGGACTTTGAGGGTCGAGAGTTGGGGAAAAACAGAATTCCAATATGTACTTATTTATGCACATTTAAATATTTACAGCTTACCATATCCCCAGTTTTGTGATATGAGCTTTAACTTTGAGATGACTCCAACTTTCTGAAGGTCTGTCTGCTTCAAGTATTAGTAGCTGTCATTTACAATCACGTGTTTCAAAGACGAAACTATGCCTAAAATCACATCAATCATGGGTACTGTAAGTTTGCGAGTCCTCCAAACACCAGGCTATTTAATTAGTATAGAAATTATAAGTACCTGTATTTTTACCACTGCAGGACTGAAAGACCCAATGTCAGGGGCAGATAATGATCTTATGACTAACTCTGGCTTTTTTAGGGCTGGTTTATTGGCATTGTTATAGGGCTGAAATCAAATTAGGAAAATGGCAGCTGTGTCCATGCCATATCATTATGAAATGTAATCCAATTTGACCAGACAATCCTCTTGAAATGGACAGAGCACTCCCTTGGCTTATCTGTAATAGCACTGCTCTTGAGCCCTGCAGCAATACTCAAGTTGCTGTCTGGTTTTTTGTTTTTGTATTGCATGGGGACACGCACAATACTGGTCACACCTGTGGCTGCCTGGCCCTTGGTTGCATCTCTTTACTGTACTGGCATTAATGTGTCTGTAAAAATCATTTATATTGGAGTTTGAACTTTTCAACTTGAGGAAATGAATTTGAATTACATATTTGTATTGTTTAATTTGAATGATTGTATTAAAAAACGTAATCGTAATAGCATTGAAATTAATGTATTACTTTTGAACTGAATTCCAACAAAATGTTTACTAATTGTAAGCATAAAGCGAGGGATCTGTAAACAATTTATTCATTTAATCTATTTCACACTTGGCATGTGTTATGTTGGGGAACCAAGGGCTTACAGTGCCAAATCTGGTGTAATTTGGACCTGTTACACATTCAAATTAATTAAATTAAACCAAGTGGGGTTTGACTCAACCCAATGGGTGAGCTACACACACAGACACAGAGATGAGATGAGACAAGTTGTGGGAGAAATAGCCTAAGTAAGTCAGAGAAAAGCAGTGTTGTACAAAAAAACTAGGACAGCATATTGAGCTAAGCTACCGCTTACTTTACTTTAAATAAAGCTCTACTACACTGAGGCTACCCCACAGAGAAAAATGTAGCAAACTTAAGAACGCTAACATGGCAAAAGTAGTTTATTGCATCAAAGCTATTTTTTTACTGTTGCATAACATTTTATTTCAGACTGAAGCAGAAAGCACTGTTGTGCTCGAGCTTTGACAATACTTGGGTGAAATGCTCTGTTGTTGACACTACTGTACCACGCTACTTGATCAATAAAAGAGATACACACTGAAAAAGCTATTTGATTCAGAAAAAGACGCCACTGAGAACTACAGTAACACCGCATCTTGTAGCAACGCTACTTACGAGATGCCACTTTGGCCGGAAACATTTTCTGTTGGCCAGAATCAGTTTCTCCCTCGTCTTTGTGGGAGTGGTGATTTGGAATTAGTTGGATAAAGAAATTGTGGCTTATTCTCTAACAGTCGTGTTTTCAGACTAAAGACTGGTTTCAAAAAACCTTGTATGTTGAGAACTATCACAATTATCACTCCATGGAGAAAAGGTTTTTTCGCATATTGGGCCAAAACATGAGTGTCAGAGTCGAGTTTAAAGTAGTTAATAAGCTGTTTTTAAGAAAGCTGCTAGCAGTGATACGAGACACCAAGCACTCAGCCCCATTCTTAATGGGCATGTTATGAAAGAGCACTTCACTTTTATTATGAAAGTGTAGTCAGTTGCTCGGAAACTGTATTTGGTCTTCACTGAAAATTCAAAACTCTCTAAACTTCCACTTCCAGCTCTTGCAACTCAAATTTTAGTCCTTGCAATTCAATTTCAGTTCATTGAGACACACATCTGGTCATTGAGGAAAAGCAATCAAGTGCCGATTCACAGAACTCCTTTTCAGCACCTATATTTTGACCATTTCCTTCAATCCTATTGAAGGTACTTGTAGGGATTGGTGAACTTTGAAGAAAGTGTATTTTAATCATGAATGAAGCTGGAACTGGGCTGTCAATCACTGCAATTTCAGTTTAAAGAGAAAAAAAAAACCAAAACCAAAACAAACAGCTAAATTAGCCTAACAGTGTATGGAGACATATGCCAGTATGTGATTAGGAGTTCTGTGAATATCAATAAAGAAAAGAAAAAAGGAGAGGAAATATGCTAGGCTACTGAATACTATGAAGTATAGTTGAATTTGCAGTCAGCATAGAATACAGTTTAAGACCATCTGAATTCAATTTTATAATATTACATTAAATTTCAAGTTTACTGGATTTCATTTCCAAACTAATAAATGAAATTTCAAATTATGCAAATCTGATTCAGTTTTTCAATGCAATTCTTCACATAAAACAATACACATTCAAAGTATGTGATTCAAATTTACTTAGGTTCTAGTTACACATATTGCTGCCCATATTATTCCCCCATACTCTTCCTGGACAGGGATGTAGGGAAGGAGCAGTCCCCCGCCATGAAAAGGGTTGAAAGTTATTGCAATTCCAGGGATTCTCCGTGAATCCATTTGCTGAGCTTAACCCAATGGTTTTATTAAGCTGAATGTGACACACTCAAAACTTGACTCTTTGTGCATGTGTGTTACTTGAAAAAATAGGATTTTGTTGCCTCAAAGGCTATAAAACACAGAGATATCTACTCATTCTTCTGTTCTGCCAGAAGGATAGTCAAGCTGAGTGCCTGCTTGTGTCAAATCAGGAGTGCATGAAAGGCTGGAGAGGAACAGCTGCATGCAGGGACAGTGCCAAGCAAAGCATGTCAATGAACTACCATGCAACCATGCTCACTCAGTCGGACAAAAGAGGGAACATTCAAAGGCCTGCGTGAGAACAACAGTCTTACGCTCTCTACCCGGAGGAACAATTAACTTAAAGAACCATATGTGCAAAAAGGCAAGAACAACTACACATACATCCTGTCTCTATCTACACACTCAAACACACACATTTAACATATTGCAGATGGATGCCATCATTGCGTGATGCCTGGACATTCTCCTTATCCCTGAAGCTGGCCATGTTCCTATTTTTCTTATGCTGTGAACATTTGTCTGCCTATTCATCCATTTGCCCTTCCCATTCTTGTCAATATCTCAGCAATACCTCAAGGAGATTTCTTCAAATGTGCCTCAAATATTCATTTAGAGTCAAGGATGAACTGGTTTTGGTGGTCAAAAGTCAAATGTGACCTCACAGAACATTTTTAATAATAGGCTAAAATGATGGCATTTTAAAATTAAAAGGTCAAAGGTCAACTGCACTGTGATGTAATAATCTGCAAAGTAAACACCGTAGCTCCGGAACAGAAGGGAAGGTTGTGCTCATATTACAAATTTGGTTAGATATTGATGTGTTGACACTATGTTTGGTTGCCAACCTTTAAACTCAACTTATATGTATATAATCTGTGATGTCAGGTTGAAGATTTGTGTGAAGCACCATTAAGAATTTTTGAACAATTATAGCCCACCACTAGCTCATTGGTTTTGATGATATTGAGCTTCAGGTGACTGTCGTTGTTAGGGGTTTAAAGGTGGCGTAACAAGGCCTGTGACATTTCGAAGACTCCTTCAAATGTGGCCCACAAACGTGTCCTCCTTTTCCCGGGCTTTGCGGCCCACCCTATCCCAAGATTCAGTGTGCATCTGTGATGTTCCTGCCTCCATTTCTGTTACTATATTACCACTGATTCCACTACTACAACAATATTCATTATGACAAATTGTACTACTATTCCTAACATTATTACTACTGTTCTTTACTACAACCGACCTGAACTACAACTAATCATCAAACAATCAACTTCAGCTGTCAGTGTTGCTAGGTGACAGGAGACACAATGGTAAAAACAGGGAGAGCTGGTGATATTCTCCATAGACCATACTGTCTCATTTAACAGTGCTAAATGTGGCCTGATCTGTGACACGCCTTCATAGACCACGCCCTTTCGAAGGATGTGGCCCCTGAATTGAGACACAGTTAATGTGACAATGCTCTTTATCAGTCACTGCAAATATTTTGCGTCTGGACAGACACGGATGCAAACTACAACTGCAAGATGGTAACTGTATTTATCTATTATGCGTTCCGTTTCCTTATGCAGATTGTCATTTGTTCTTCTAGGAGGCTCAGAAGGTGAACAATCCCGCCAACAATCAGGCAGACAGACCAAAGGGCGCCGATGAGAAGGAGGAGGCCCCAGTCAACGAGGTGGGATGGATGACTTCAGTCAAAGACTGGGCTGGGGTCATGATCTCCGCTCAGACGCTCACTGGCAGAGTTCTGGTAGGTTTTTCCCTCAATATAAACATCTCTAACCCCAAATTCAGCCTTCAAGCCAAAAGTCGGACAAGTGCTGTGGTTTGGTCTTTGGTATACACCCTCAAATTCACTTCCAGATGAATCCACTGTATTTATCCACTGTATAATCTACTGCCATGTACACATTTACTCACCCGTTTGATCTATATCTCCCACCGGAGACATAGTGCAGGTCAATTAATTTGGTTTGGATGCTATCAGACATCATTACTTACTGAATCTCACTTGGCTATTTCACTGGCACTGTCTAGCCTTGTGCGGCACGCTGTAACTCACTCTGTGGTTCCTTTGCCAGCTGAACCGATGTGTTTGTGTGTGCATTTGTGGTGTGTGGGTGTGCACGCGGTCGCTTGTGTGTATGTGGCAGGGAGATTTACAGTACCAGTCAATAGTTTGGACATACCTTCCCATCCACTTGAATGGGAAACTGTGTCCAAATTTTTGACTGGTACTGTATGTGTCAAGTAGCTTATGAGATGTGGCAAATGTGGCGTTTGTGCAGAAGTTCAGAGGTTGTCACTGTGTCTTATATGATATGGATTAAAGTGGCTCTGCCTCACTGACCCTCCTTTCCTGAGATTCATCCCTCACTCTGCCCCAGAAGCTCCTCTGCACTTGATAACTCTTTTCCAAATTCTGACGCATCTCCACCGGTGCCTTCTTTTTCCTGCGCAGCTTTGTTATTAAAATGAATAACAGCCTTTCCCTCAGCAGCATCTCTCATGTGCTCCTCCTCTGAGCTTAGCAAGATGTCTGCCACTTAGCTCCAGCGCGTGGCAGACAGTTAGCTATGAGCCGCATGCTGCCTGTAATGACTAGCCTTATTTTATTAACTGCAATGATTATGAATAGACTTCACGGTGTCTGATTAGAACTCGGGCTCATTCCAGTAAACCCAATCCTTCACATGCTGCACAAAATGTGAGTGGAGTGAGATGACACTGGCAACAACTTTTCTTGTGTGCTTATCAGTCTTGGGATTTTCTCATTTTGATAAGATATTGAGGGCATCTGTGTCATCTTCTCTTCCAAAGCAGGTTTTACTTTGAAAACTGATTGTTAAAGCTGAGAAGTTTCATGTGTTTTTTTGTGCCAGATGACGCACATAGTGTAATGTGTGTATGGGGTTTGTCTATATACGCATTGCCTAAGCGCATCCGTCAACTTTATAGATGGGAAATTGAATTTGGAAACTATTCCTAGCTCTAGCTCTGTCTTGCTTTTCTTTGACGTAACTGTGTCAGAGTGTTACCACCAGTATGTCTTACACAGACATCCCCTGTGTATTTATGTTGGCTGAAAGGGCCGGCAGTGGGAGTCCAGAGTAAAAATGGATCCAAACTAAAATTCTAAGATTCTCATTGTTGATGTTCGCTGGAATGTGACAGTCTCTTCACGTCCGGTGGGAATAGTCGCGAAGGACTCGGGCCTTTTTTTTTGTGGTGAGGAAGATGAAGAACCCTGAAGGGAGCAGTCAATTTGCAAACTGAGCCTCGCTTCCATCACTTCTTCTCCACTCACGCAGCTCCACTGGCATGGACGCGGCTCACTCTCGCTTTCTTCTGCTATGAGTGACCGCGTCCAATCTGTCCTGTATTTATGTATGCATGTGTATGTGTGAGTGTGTAAGTGTGTGTGTGTGTGAGAGAGAGAGAAAGACAGAGAGAGGAAGATGGAGAGGGAAACGGTGCATAGTTGTGAGAGTCGATGGGAAATGAGGCACTGGTGAAGCGGTTTCTAGGCAAAGCTATATCCTGGTGCATCACCTACTGAGATTTGTGCTACTTCTGGTGGGGCTGATAATTCTGCCCTGCAGGCTGTCTTTGCTTATGTGCTCAATCTAATGATATAAGCAGTGCAATATGCACTGATGGGTGTGCCGTGTAGATGAAAGATGTGTTGGAATGTGTGGATGCATGTGTGGTAGCATTTCTTCCAGAACATGCATGATAGCTTGTGTATGTAAATATGCTTGTGTGTGTGTGTGTGTGTGTGTGTGTGTGTGAGTGGGTGATTTTGTGGGGCTCTTGCTTTCCCATCTCTGCTTCACTCCTTATCAGAATTGCAGTGAATATCCATGTAAACAGAAACTGACTGGTAACCACAGCAACTGCTATGTATTGTTGCCCAGTCATCTA
Organism: Chaunax sp. Z400; assembly: GCA_037577475.1. Taxonomy (NCBI): domain Eukaryota; kingdom Metazoa; phylum Chordata; class Actinopteri; order Lophiiformes; family Chaunacidae; genus Chaunax; species Chaunax sp. Z400. The sequence continues at coordinate 13,603,189 of CM075193.1, forward strand.
ACATTAGGGGGGCGTCTGCCTGGGCAGAGCAGAGCTGAAACAACACACACACACACACACACTCACAGAGGTGGGATTAAAGCTCCACACAGGCTCCATCTATCCAGGTGGACGAACCAAAGCCGAAGAGATTGAGACAGATAGCCTCTGGTAAGGCAGCCCTCCATCCCCTGCTCATTTGTTTGCATTGATGACTTCACTGCCAGTGTAAGATCAAGTGTTCCCCGAGGCATATTGAATTACCAGACAAATCTTAATCCACCTGTGGCAGAAGCTTGGCTCAGGAGAGCCTGATTTGTTTCCCTGTGCTTTGCCGAATTACTGGCATGCAGAGAACAAAGCTTTGTAGTACCCGGTGTGACTTTGCCAAACTACTTTGCTCTGATGAGAAAGGAATTAAATGAGCCCATATCCATCAGCACTGCACAACCATTAAGACCACACATGTGCTGTATGAGAGCCATTTTGGTCATTAGCGTCCCCGTTTAAGGTAGCTTCCTCACAGCTGAGCCATAGCCTGCAGGAACAGAATGCTGTTTAGTCTCATTGCATTGCTCAGACCATGTAATAACAGTAAAGAAATAGCAGCAGGTGTTCAACGTTGTGTGTGAGAATTTATGTCTCCATCTTTGTGCCTCATGTGGCTTCCAGAGACAAAGGTGCTGATAATATGCTGATTCCTCCGACTGGTCGTATGTCAAAGTCCCCTGTCTTTGTGTTATCGTAACCTACACGCATGAGCCGCTCCCAACCGCCACCACACACACAGCGCCATATATCCTATTTCATTTAGGCTCTGTGTCACCTTATGTGCCTTACGAGGCACCGGGGGAAACGATTGATGCGAGCATTAGCCGGTGTTGCTCCTTGGTGTGGGTCCTTAGCTTTTTGTTTCACCCATCACCTTCACAATATCAGCTTATCAAATATTTATCTTCTCATTCACACATGATCTGCCCCCAGTGCAGTTTTCAGCTGACACCAAGCTCAGGGTCAAAGACAAAAACCGTGAGGGGTAATGAACTTGAGCACGATGGAGCCCGATCCTCTGCTGGTAATTCATCCATCCGCAAAAATAGAGAAGACTAAAAATCGAAACATTTTCACGATGATCAATTTCCAGGATTTGAAATGGTTTTGAAAGAGCTGTTTGGAAATTGATTGATAGGTGAGAAAGCCAGTCTTTGAGATGTCAAGTGCAGCTCAAGGAGGAAGTGTCTGTCTGAGCCCCGTGAGACACGCAGTCCACAGAAAGGCACTGCATATGGAACATAGGTGCCAGGCAAAGCACATCTGCTCTGACAGAGGACGGCTCATTGGTCTCATGGCAGCCATATCACCCCAGTTGCTTTGTAGAAAGACCTCATTAAGCACTCAAGGGCACAATGTCCAGGAAACGACTGCTGTGGACGGCTGGAGATATGAGTACGCTGAATTCTTCCGCTGCATAACATCTCATCTAATTGATTCCTGTGTTACTGATACATTAACAACGTATCTAATCCTATAATGTCCGACAAAAACAGCGAGGATTATAACCCACGAACGTAGATATTTGCCCCGTCTCTCTGTGCAGTAGATTTGCTCGGCATGGTGGGTCCAGAAATAGGTCAACCCTGCCATCTTTCTTAATGGGATCTTGGGTGGCAACCAGTGACCATCTGTTCTCATGGCCCGCTCCCTAAACCCTATGGTCATCCCTCTGCCCACCCATCCACCCACACACTGCGCAGCACTCTGCACATTGACCCCTGCCATCTGCAGATACAACACATCTGGCTCTCACTGCAGTAGAGTGACAGCACATGAATACTGACTGCAGCTGTTTTAATAACAGGTTTTGCAGTGATGCCTTTGGCTGGATGGACACTTTCCTTTCTCACAATTTCTCTCTTTGTGTGCGCACACCTGTGACGTTCCCTCTCTTTTCACACGTTCTCCGCTCTGGACCCGAGAACATTTGCTAACATCGTGTGTGTCTTGGCATGAAATGAGGTGAGATGCAAAGTGTCTAAGGACACAGTGCGTCGGCTGCACTGTGTTTCCATGTGTCCCCGAAACACCCTGTTGTGTAGAAAATGAGTGTGAATGTGTTTGCGGGCATCCCCAGCGATTGCCTTGCTGCCCGCACAGAGAACAGCTGTCAGTCACAGATTTCTACTTTTTCGTACTTTTAACATCAGTGCAGTTTGTGTAAGTAAATCTTTGACAGCAGCCATTGTGAACTGCCAGAATCTGTTTACATCCCTGAGTTTTACCCATGAATGTGTGTGTCTGGTGTCTGTTTGCCTGATTAGATACAGTATGCTTCTCCTGCATGTCTGCATGGGTCTGTTTTAGTTGGCTAATCATGCTTTCCCGTTGTGGAACTAATTAATTGCCGTCAGTAAACTCCTCATCATCATGGATACAGCTGTCAACGTAGCGCCATCTTTTGCATCACGCTCCTCCGTGACGAGCCTCAGCATAAAAGTAAAATGCAGCATATGTCACTTCGTATGCATTCGGTGTCGTACCCATTTTATAGCATGATTGCAATAATGAAGATTTTCACTACTGCACATGATTTATTTTATCCATCAGTGGAGTGGAGTATGTGTTACTGTCAAACAAACACAAACACCCACCCACACACATACACCCTGAACTAAGACCAGGCTGAAATCATTATCACAGTGTTACTATTACTATTGATAATAAAACTAATACATACATATGCATGTATGTACAATCACTTCTGATGCTTCTTCTTCTTCTTCTATTTCCATATGGAAATCCTTGATCATTGAGGTTGTGACTTTGGTGAGGATAAGACACTGTATTGATGGAAGTACTCAAGTTTTTCTGCAGAAATGGAAAAAAAAGCCACTGGAAGCCCTGGCAGTGAACTGTACTCTAGACTCTAGTGAATAGTGACTGTGGTGAATTAGACTGTAGTGAAACACCTGAATTGGAAGACTCAAATCTAGCTATGAAGAGACTATTATCATTATCATTTTGTTCTATTTATTTATTTACTTCAATACTATGTAAATTCAATGCTGTGTGTTGTTGTTTTGTTGGTTTTTTGTGTTGTTGTATTGCTTTGTTTGTTTGTAATGTTCGGATCAATAAAGTGGAAAATGAGAAGAAAAAACAAACAAACAAATCAAAAACAAAACCCTAATACTTACTGAATATGGCAAAGACCATAAAAATGACCTTTGTTCCACTGTTATGCAATACATGAGATCAAACTCTTCTCTTATACAGTTCATGCATTGAAAAAAAGACAGAAAAATTAATAAAAAATAAATTTGTTGAACGAAAACATCATATGATCAAATTGTCATGATATCATTTTACAGCAACTTCATATCTAACAATGTTGAATTTTTATCCAACCTTCCACCGGTCGCAGGGACAGATGTATGCACATACATACACAAAACTCACCCATTGCCCATACTGTCTGTCAAAAGTGTCCGTCTCAGAAAACGTCTGTCGTGTTGACACGAGAAATAAACAATCAATAGCTGCAAATACCATCTCTTCAGGAATCATCGCACATGATTCACAACCCAATTTCTATCTAAATTAACAGCAATGGACAGGGACAAATGTATCAGCTTTTCACCTTTCTGCTCATCATTCAGTGACATGACACATTGCTTCAGCAGTGTGCTCCTCCATAATGAAACTCAATTTCTCAGAGAGTTTGCTCCTATTCCCTTAAATCAAAGTCTGTGACCTATGAATCCTCCTGACCGTCTCCTTGCCCACCTTCCATTTTTCCAGTTATTTAGTTAAGCTAGTTGTGTAGCTTTTTCATTTTGTCATTTGCCATAATTTATCAGTTCAGTCAATGGCAATCCAATTGGCATTGACTTAATCCTTTTGAGCAGTGATGAATGGCTGTTTATGCTGCAGGGACCACGGGGGACAAGCAATGCAGCAGAGAGAATTAGATGGAGGGAGCAGGAGGAGACAGAAATAGGTGTGGTGCCAGCCAAAGTCTCTAACACACATGGGTGCACACATGCAGGAATGCAATAATCCACTGCATGTAGGCATGTGTAGGATAAGAGGAAATGTTTTGAATTATTTCTTTCTAAATGTGAAATGGGAGTGATTGGTGTGGCCCTCCTTATAAATAAATGATTTAGTCAGAATGTATTTTAGCCATGGGGTGGTAGAGCCTTTGGCCTGTCGGTCTGCCACTTTAGTCCAGACTTTAAATATCATAACCACTATTAAATGTATTGCTATGGATTTTGATACAAACATCCATGGTCCCCCGAGGATGAATTCTAACAACAATTCTAACAATTGGTTTGTGACCAACTATCTGCAAAAAATAACGTCACTCTGATCAGCATCAGTTGCACTTTATGATTAGTGTCGGATTAGAACATTTTAGCATACTTAAATGCTAAACGAAGATTGCGAACATGGCAATCTTATTACCTGCTAAACATCAGCATGTTAGCATTTTTGAGCATGGTTGCTATCTGAAGTCTGCATTCGCTCCAACACAACCTTGCAGCATGCTTTGTTATGAAAGGTATTCTATTTTTAAGTATTGCTTTATTTTAATTATAGCCTGATTCTGATGGTAAGTTACAAAAAAGTACAGCAAAAAAAAAATTACACATTTTGATATTGCAGTTTTATCATTATCCTGTGTTCATTTGTAAACCATTTAATACGGCCATGATATATTTACAGCTTTTCTGGGCTGCCACCATAAGAAAGTCGCGCTCTGAGCGGTGGAGAGGGTGTAGCGGGAGGAGGAAGTAGGCATGAGAGGGAAAACACGATGTCACAGAAGAAAAGAAAACCAACAGGTGTCCTGCTATCATGCTGCATCATTACAGCTGGTACAAGTTTACGCACTGCTTTCTTTACTTAGAGCAAGCACACATAGTGCTGCACATCTTGCCATTCATACAGGCACTGTGTACTGGATCGTATTTATAAGAGAATATTATAAGTAAGAATAGAGGAAAAGTGCAGAAAAAGTGGAAGAACAAGAGTCACAGCTAGAGTTTCCTTAACAGGAAGATAAACTAGAGATGAAAGATTCATTTAATTTAATTAGAAATGTGCACCAGTGCTTAAAATAGTAGTTTGTATCTAACAGATAACGTCATTCACACCATAGTGTTGTCTTCCTTTGTTCCTAGATTTATCAGCATTACAATCTGGTTAAATTAGCAGCACACTAGGGAGAGTTTTACAACTCTGAAATGGTCGGTCTTACTTTGTCGCCCATGAATGATTTCCCCTGCAGCCCCCTTCAGGCTGGCCATAACTCTGAGCTGTTCTGTGGGATGACTCATCATCGCTTGTTCTTTCTCTCTCCTGTCTATTGACCCATCTATTTGCCACCTGAGCCTCTACTGCTGAAGAGCCAATGGCGTACACCCTGTCTTCTCTTCCCGCAACATGTGTGCCCTTTGTCTGTCCCACCTTCCCTCAAACTCCCTCCTGAAAAGGTCAAGAGAGCAGACACGGGAGTGATGTTTCACTTAGCTGGCTACCCGGCCCTCTCTTATTAGATCAAAGTCACCTGTGACTCTGGAGGTAATGTGTCTGAGACACTGTGGCGACACCGCATGCTCTTTTTATTCCGAGAGACAAGACTGAGCGCATTAATTCCAAAAAATAATCACAAATCAAATCATTCCACGGGAGCTGAAATGTATAAAGCAAGTTGTATTTCATAATTTGTTTCACATAGATATTGTTTTTAGGGAATGCTCTTGGGCTGTGCTGTAAGGAAATCTAGAATCACTTAGCTAATTGCAACCTTAGCTTTTAAACAAGCCGTCCCCGCTATTAGAAAATTGAAATGTTGCCTTCCCTGAGTCTCAGCCAGTGATATTCTGTTTGCTTTTCACTGTTTACTTCTTACAATATGAGGGTTTTTTTCTAGAAAATTGTCTAATTGTCATAACTTTTATCGTTTTGGAGGCAGTACTTTGATATTTTTTTTTACAGAAAAAAAGTATATGTTTTGTAATGGCATGGTGTTTGGCATTTAAAGCTGACTCAGCATTTTGGTGAGAGGGCACATGGTGAAAGTAAGGGGAATACCCTGGTTTAGGACCCCCCCCCCGAATATGATTATTTATGCTCTGCTAAAATGTCAGGCTCAGGAGTGACAGTGTACTCAGAAATGAGATTGTATTTAGAATCACAAGCGATTAGACTTTTTCGTTAGAGACAGACACACAAATTGACAGACAGTTAGAGGCACACAGAGCAGCCGACAGGAAAATAGGCAATTGTACTGGCAGAAGATTGCGTGCAGACGGAGAGAGACCTAATCATGCTGTCACAGAGGATGCAGACATTCTCAGGTTTGTCATTTGGAGCTACAGTCGCCTCCAAAGTCGGCGCTCGCCCTGTCTCATCTTTGCCATGGCTCCCTGTTATGGTCCCGGCTGCTGAGTGACTCAGTGGCTCTGCGATGACGCACAACCAATGGATCAGAACCTGCAGCATCACGTTGATCAAACCACATCTAGCACCGCTGCCAGCACATTTCTTTGAAGTGTTCCAAAAACAGGACAAGATTGGCAAAGAATGAAAATTCGTCTGGCTGCAATACTGCTGATGAAACAAGTACTCAGTTTTCCTTCTGAAACAGAAGTGCATCATTAAAAAGAAAAATAACCCCTGTTTTTACTTAGTCTTAAAGTTTTTAATGTAGCTGCTAACAAAATGCAGTCTGTGTGCACTTTGTAAACTAGCCGCCAGTGCAAGTAGTGTTTACATTGTGTCTGAGGACTCTTGCCTGCTTTTCTGTCTGTCGAATTTATTATTAGTTCATGATTCATATACTTGAGGGCCAAAGGAGCACATGCTCAAAAACACTCTTTTCCTTGTTGACATGATTTTTTAAGTGCAAAATAGTAAGAGTAATTGTGAGTACAGTTGGAGTTACCTTAGTACAAACAAATGATAAATATGCTTCTTTATGATGGTGAATTGACCTGGAAGCTCCTGGAGGAGCAGACTGAAAACCTCCCTGCTCTTTTGTGCTCCAACATCCCTTGAGTGGGCTAAGCATTTAGAGTAATTTCCCAGAGGGGACTGATGAAGTACCATATTGTTAACAGCCAACATTTCCGTGGAGCACGATTTATATGCTGCATGTCAATTGCTCTGTGATGCATGCAGGAACTGCCTCCTCTTCTCCTCAGCATCTATACATTAGCAGGTCTGAGTCACGCACAGAGAGATGGTGTGGGAGTGAAAGGCTCAGTGGTGATAGGGCTGACTGCATCCCTATCTCTGTTTATGTGTTGGACAGGTTATTGTTGCAGCGACACCAGTGGTGTAAGATAGATGATATGGTTCTACTCCTCCTAAAATTGTCCTAAGAGGCAACAAAAAGTTACTGTCACATAATATTTTCTACCAATGGGAAGCACCTCCCTACTGTGCTGTGCAAAGGCCTCAAAAGGTGAATGATTGAGTGCCAGCTTTCTTACCACAGGCATTGCTGTGTTAGAGGATTCGTATTTCATTTTGACCGTCCTATGACTCCCATGAGTATCAGACCTGGTCATAGATATGGTCTCAGGTTCACTTTAAATATGTCATGTCATGTCTGAGCTTCCAATTGCTTATCAGAGGAGTCAGCACCACGGGGACCATCTGCCAGAAGCCAGGGTTCGGATCCGTTTAACCCTGCTGGGATTCTGTTTCCTGGGATGGGATGGCTGCAACAGCCCCACTAAAACACATCACCTCCACCAGCTTTCCGCTAACTCCTCACAGTTTCTATTAGATCACTAAGGGACGATTGCAGGTGATGTAAGAGGCACAGGAAGGGAGAAATGTTATTGTATGAGTGGGCAGGTGCAGTGAAAGATGAAATGAATGCTGGAGGAAAATTCAAATTGTGGCTGAAATGGATATTTGTAGCTTTTTCAATTTCAATATTTTTGATTTGGTTCAATCATCCTGTCACTTCCCCCCCGAATGCCAGATATTTTTTTAGACATTTCTTTCAGGATTCGCCTAAAGTCTAGTCTTGCTTGTGAGTAATTCAGAGAAGTAGAAGCATTTTTTTTGTTGGCTTTATTACGCAGGGTGTCTTATGTTAGGAGGCATGGCAAGATGCTACTTAAATGGTGTCTTTCTTTGCCTTTGGCCCTATTGCATCACTGTTGTCTTCAAAGCCTCAGTGCATCAAAGAAGGACCAGAAGCAATGTGACTCATGCTCACGTACCTCACCACATACTCGTGCTACTTTCTTATCAGTACATCCTGTGTACAAGGACACGACTGCATTTAACCGCATGTGTAAAAAGCATGTGCTTGCGTGAGTAATATGCAGTGTATGTCGGCTGTGAGTGCATGTGTATTCTAAATTATTATGGGATATACTTGTGGCTGCCTACAGTTGGGAGCAGGCACAAAGTGAAGGTATAGGGACAAATGATCCTTCAGGTTAAATCAATACTGATGAATAGAAAATACATTGAGCGGTAGACAGCTGCAACCAATTGCTAGAATGCTGCATGGGTCACTCTATCACACATTAGCTTATGTAGCTCCTCAAACTACTCACATGCAGAGTGAAGACGCCCCTCTAGCCTGCAGAATATCCATTTATTCAAAATGACATTATCTATTTCTTCCTTTTACTTTAGAGTCTTTGGAAATAAGCCCCATTGATAGATTGACTATAATACCAGAAGGTGGGCAGAGTTCCATCATGGTGCTACTTAGATGAAATAAGGAAAGCATTAAGCTCCCCCTCACAGATGGGCTAAAAGGCCAGACCATCATAGCCTTTGAAGACTGAATGATGTCTTGGTTTTGTAATCGACTTAGGTTATTTTGCAGCAGCTGTATGGTCTATTCCCACTGGCACATCACTTTGGCTTTTATTTACAAGAATGAACTTTGTGCCCTCTGTCACTGTATTTATTTCTCTCTCTCTCTCTCACTCTCTCTCCATCACCCCTGGGTGCTTCCACTTTTTCAGTGAGTCTTAAGGGTAATTTTACCCAAATTATGAATTATAGTATAGTTTTGGTTTTGTATTGGGGTGCTGTAAGATATCTCCGAGACAGATTTATGTATCAACAAATCCAATCCATGTCTTTTGGCATTTAATATGGAGGACTTGAATATTGAATATTGAATATGGAGGAATTAACCCATCAAGCACCCCTTAAAGAACCCTTTTGATTACGGTCATGGTTGCAGTCTCTTTGGATTTTATCATCAGACACTCAGCTTTACTCTAAATGGTACTGAACCAATTAGCAGGGGATAAAAATGTAAGATATTTTCTAACCTCGTATAAAATTTTTGTGTTCTGTTTTCGATGTTCTCCTAATAATAAGCATAAATAATAAATAAGCAGCTGTTGTCACAGTGACATTGGAATCTTAAAAATGATTTACAGAGAAATATTCACAAGGCTTAAGCTTTCAAATAATGTAGTGTTTGTTAAGGATATCTGAGGATTCAACTAGACGCCCCAAATAAGGTAACACAGCTCCTCCCTGGCCTGTTTAGGCTGCTTCTTCAAGCCATGCAGAAAGAGCTAAACAGGACACTGGGTGTTGCAGTTGTAGTTGCAATCTGAATTTATGGACGCTTCCAATGGTTGTCCCTCCCCGTTTGAAGTCAGGAATGTATATCTGCAGGTGCATGAGGTATGAGTGTATTCAACAGCTTTATGTGTATAGCGCATCATGCATTAGAATGGAGACGTGTAAAAGGTTTACGGTTCACTCATAAAATCATCAATCTCAGAGGAACAGGCTGCATTACATGCAGCTGGCTGATTTACTGACAAGTCTGTTGGGTATTGACTATTGATACGGGGGTCACTACCTGTCGACAATCAATCAATCAAACAGACTATCATCAGAGGAAAGGTGAAAGGTGGAACTGGAGTGGAGTTTGGCTCAATGTCTTCTTAATCAGGGTCAGGACTCTGTGGGAAACCACAAAAGGTTTTTTGACATGACCTCTTCTTTGTTTATGGACGGAAAAAAAAATCCCAATAAATTTACCAGTTCATTTGTTTATTTGTTATTATGGAAAAAAAAGATTCAACATGTATAATTGTATTTAAAATTGGCTTTCTGTGTCTCTTTTGGAGCTGGATCAGCTATCGTTTTGTGAGGGAGGCTACTCATTATCTACCGAATGAATAACTTTAGGACTAAAGTGGAATTAAAAATAATAAACCCCAGAAGGCAAAGGAACAGAAACATTAGCAAATTACCCTTCTGTTCCACTCCTCTGCCATATCTCAAAAAGCTTACTGAGGCAAAGTCACAATGAAATTGAAAATTAACTATTAACTATGCTGGTTCTGTAGTCAATATTATATGTGATTCTTTAATTCTTCACAGCCATACATGGGCTTATTTGGTGAAAGCAACTGCTTTCAGTGTTTCAGTGTAACACCTTCATCCCTTCTGCTGATGGGTGAAGAAATTAAAGACGTGTTAAGGTCATTCCTGGCAGGTTCCAGACATCCGCCCACCTTATTGACTGAGCTGCACGGCTGTATAGGGCTTGATCTAATGTGGCAGGGAGCAAACTGAGGAGATACACCGAAATGCTGCTGTTCTCCACTTTACACATCGCCTGCCAACAAACACGGAATACTAATACGGCTTTTTCTTCTCTGTGGATCCGAGTCCCATCATTCACCTTGCTGCAAGCGAGCTTTCTACCTTATCAGGACACACTAGATTGTCAGCAAACTAAAGTGGGCTCTGACGCTGATGATAAACTTCTCATTAACCTTCAGGAAATTAAAAGAAACCTTGATTGAATTAGATAAAGATCATGTCACTGCTGCTTCTCCTCCAAGATGAAACCTGTGTACCTGTGGGAGGATCTCTTTGTGACATAGGAGGGTGGCTGGAAAGAGAAAACTAGATGTGATGCAGCTGTATTTTTTAGTATTCATGTGGGAGTCCATTTGCCTTATTGGGAGGGAACTTTTTAATTTATATATTTGGCAGGGCCTGGCTGTTCTGCCAGAGCCTAATTCAGAATGACAGTTTTTTTTTGTAGAACGATGATAAGTTCTGCTGAATTCCCCAATATGCATCAGACAGAGTAATTGCTCTGCATGCATTGTAATAGAAATGGTATTGGTGTGAGTTTTGATAGTATTAACTATGACAGGGATGATTTATGCAATGATTAAAGTAGATAATAATGGAACTGTGTGGCAGTATCTGCTGGGACAACAGTGTAGTGACCTGAATACAATATGATCTGCAGACCAGATGGAAAATGTGCTACTTAAAGACAACCCTATTATTATTGATATTCACACCACAAAATTTCCTTCGTCCACATTTTCCTATTGTAGACAGAATGGTCCTTTTTCATTGTTCTGATGGGATGATGGCACAAATGAATGACAGTCCTAAAATACAGAAATTAGAAATAAAGGAACTAAATTAGTTTGAAGCATAAAGATTGATCAGAATAATAGTCTGTGTATTAATCATTGAATTAATCTGATTATTAACACCCACTTATTACATCCACTTAGGAGGTTATGTTTTCACTCCTGTCTGTTTGTTTGTTTGTCTGTCAGCAGAATAACACAAAAACTGCTTGATGGATTTCAATGAAGATTGGTGGAAGGATGGGATATGGTCCCGGAAATAATTCATTTTTGGTGGGGATGTGGTTAAAGGGACAGTTCCAGGATTATTTTCCCCATCTTTCTTTAAAATGTCAAAATATTTTCGACATTTTCATTACATAGGGAAAATTTCCCTAACGTAGGCAGTGGTGACAAGTCACAATGCTTTCAGACTGTTCCTCACTCTTGCTGTGTTTGTCTGTGTCTGTGTGTGGCAATAGTGCACCCTTGGCCCCACACCTGCCTGTGTTTTCCCCAGTGGATATGATTCTGCCTGTGTTGGAGACGGTGCACCAGCAGGGGCTGTCCCTGATCCCGATGGCACCTTGGTGGCCGGCGATGTCATGGTATGCCGAGATAATCAGTCTGCTGTCAGTGAGGCCTTGGCAGTTTCAAATGCATCCAAACTTGTGGCGGCTGCATGCCTACCTGTTGAGAGGTCTAATTTAAAAGCTAGAGGTCTGCCACCAAGTGTGATGGCAACGATCCAAAGTGCGAGGGCGTCATTGACTAGAGGCCTGTAAACCAGTAGGTAGAAGGTGTTTTTGCACTGGTGCCTGAACTGAAATCTACCACCATTTCAGGCCTTTATTGTGGATGTTTTGACGTTCCATCAAGAGCTGCCGGATAAGGGTCCCTCTTTTCTACAATCAAGGTTTATTTGCTTGCTATATCTGTCTGTCATGTTGGCTTTGACAGAGTGATGCCGGACACTAACCCTCTTGCCATGCTTTTCTTAGAGGGCGTCTGCCAGCTGAGGCCTGGAGTTAAATTCAGCTTTCCCTCATGGGACTTGGCTTTGGTGTTTGATCCCCCATTTAAGCCCCAGTGAATCTGTTGATATTTCTTTCATACAAGACTGTATCCAGTTCTCTTTGGATTGTTCCGAGGTTACTTTTCGCCCTGATGCGGCGCATTTGCCTGAAGTTATTCCTACAGCAGCTCCATGGTCTTTGAGCTCTTGAGCTTCTGTCCTGTGTCCTGTGGGTGTGCTATTCACTTATATAGACTAGCTCAGGGTTGCCGTTTATTTTACCAGTTGTTTGGCTGTTTTGTCTAGCTAGGGCAAGGCCCGGTCTAAACAGCAGCTTTCCTACTGGATTGTGGAGGGTATCTCTCTGGCTTACCATAGCAGTGGTTTTATGTAGCCCCCTCAGGATGTGAGGGCTCCTTTGGCCATGGGCATGGCAACATCACGGGCCTTGTTTAAATCTGAGTGATATCTGTGCTGCAGCCAGTCGGTCTTCACAGCACACTTTCATTCATTAGCATGGGACAGTCTCTTCTGTTGGCTGATTCTGTGCTTTCTGCTGGGTCTATGATGCTCTTTCGTTAGGTAAGAATCAATTATACTAAAATAAACAAATAGCTGTTATGAAATGATTCAAACAAATGCGAGTATGTTTGGACAGCATGAAAGATTTCCGACTAAGTTTAGCAATCCACTTATTACGCCATTTTTCAGACAGCTCCTTTTGTTTTGTCTTCTTAATCAGTCATTATTTAAGGTAAAATATAATCTTCTTGTCCTTAGTTGACCGGTTTGTACGACCTCACATAGCACATGAATTAATCATTGCTAACAGCTATCAATAATCAATGTGGGGTCACCATCTTTGTATTCTTCTGTAATCACTGGGATTTAAAGCCACTCATGTGTGCTGTCCTCGCTATCGGCACTGCTTTGTTTACCCTCACAGTTACCTCTAAGATGGTGGTTGTTTCATGCGCCCCTCATTTGTGATGTCACACTTTAAGTGCCTATAGACGTGCGGCAGGACTCCGCAACAAGCTCATGAGCTTGTTGAGCTTCATGTGATTGTTGTGGCATCATTTGACAAGGCTCCTCTGTACTCCTCTGTCAAAATAGTGGAGACAGCATATATCTGACAGAAACACACACACACATCAATACAGTCATAACTTCTTGCAAAACATACAACAATTACCCCACATTAAATTCCTCCAAAGTCTTCACTTCAGATATTACCGGAGTCTGGATGACTCATGGATGACATGGATGCTAACTGCAACATCGCTGGTGGGCAGCACAACAGGTACAGAGCAGCAATTGTAATTTAGAAAGGCAAAAATTGGGTCTGTAGGTTCTGGATGCTGTCCATGTCACGGCTGTGTCTCAAACAAACAGACACTCTAGATACCCTGATGCATGGAAATAAGTTAGTGGACCTGTGACATCCTATAGCGAAGTCACACTTTACCCAGAGATCATCAGTCTGTGGTGTTATTAACACAGAGAGTCTCACATTAAATTTAATACACTTACCACTGAGTTAGCATCACTGTAACAACTGAACAGTCCCATATTATGAAAAATGATGCTGTCCTGTAGCTACTGTACATATGCATAATGTAAGTCAGTCCCATTCAATATTCTGCAGATGCACCGCAGTTTTCAAAAGGAACCATTTAAAAGCTGATGTGGTGGATGTTGGGTGGAAGATGGCTGTGATGGTTGAGTCCCTCTCTGTCAGTGGTGAATCCTCTCATACACTCTGCACTGGCATAATCCCAGTAGCGGTCCTCCCTTCTCTCACACACAAATCTGATTCCATCGCGTAGAGGTTGAAAACATACAAATGACGTGCGCACACACTTCCACACAGAGAGGTGGAGACACGTGTGGCATTTAAGTGCTTGCTTGTGCCTTGAGGACAAACTCTCCATCGCTCCACTCCTCTACCTCTTCAGCTGCTCTCTCTCCGTCTCTCGCTCTCATTCTGTCTCTGCCACAAGCCATTTTCGGGGTGGGGGGGAGAGAGACATACTCGTCATCATCACTTCCATATCCTCTCCCTTTGTCCCCATCTTTCCTCCTTTCTGCTTTTGTAGTCCTCTGCGAACTTTCAAGGTCTTGGTCACGCTGCTGGCATCATGGGAAGGCTGCCATTAGACACAGGTAGAGGAAGGGTGTCCTTTCTATAGCAATCTAGAGCATACTGCACATCTCACTCCATAAGTCCACCTCTATAAGGATGGCTTAATTCACCACTGACACATCTTTCATTATGCACAAGAAGCTAAAAAAAAAAATCTGTATTTCATGAATTAATGATCCTATACAGAAATTTTTAGAGGAGATTTTTCAGACAAGTTGTATCTGTCTGTAACAGATCCCCACAGGCCTCCTCTTCATTTCCCACTGACAGATGCTCATTTTAGGAGCTGTCATCCTGTCAGACCTGAGAGGCTTTCCTTCATACTCACCCCCTCCCCACTCTCTCGCCGTCAATCACTGTTTCTGTTGCCTAGGTACAACAGTGTGTGTGCATCTGTCTCATCAAGGCCACGAGGGTTAAATTGAGCCAATTCTAGTTGTGCGGCATGAGTGGATGTATTTTGATTTATGAGATTGCACTTCTTTTCAGAAATAAAAACCATTAGGGAGAGGTGACTGGGGCATTCTTTCAGTTTATTTACAAGTTCTTATTATGAAACAATGCACTGTATGCAGCCGAGGTATGATTGTTATTTCTATTTATTTATTTATTTATTTATTTTTAACCTGTCCTGTCCAGCAACCTCGGCATGCAGTATTAAGATCTGGCTGCCGTACAGTGCCAGGCAGATTTTGCTTTGCAAAGGAGGAGTCTATCATACTCCTCCTGTTGTATAATCTGCATTGTATTTATTATTGAATTAGACGAGGCGACCGGACCGGAAAGGGGGTAGTGGTAGTGGCTGGGGGGGGGGAGACAGTGGAAAGAAAGGGAGAAACAGAAACAGCAAGGGGTTGGGGAGACAAGGGAGACAACCACAAGAACTGTAAAACAAACAACAAGAACAACAACGGACCCTCCCAACCATCACTCCAGAGGGAGTGGGACGACGCCCACCACGGCCGACCCGCGCAGGCCAACACCTACCCCAAGGCCGCTGACCCCCACCCCACCCGAGGAGGGCGACAGCCCCACCCCCCCACTTACCAGTCACCATATTCACCCCCCAAGGTCCTAGGGTGTATGTAATGAGTCACAACAGGACGGGGAGGGGGCCTGTTTGAACACCTGAATTCAATGATTAAGGAGTGTGTCCTAACACTTTAGTGTATTAAAATGTATTTAGTTTGCCTTCAAGACTAAGGAAATGAGAAAATATGTAGAAAGTGGACGCAGAGGCTTTTGGGCCTGTGGCTTGATGGTTTGCTCCTGTCCTGTTGGCATTGCCCAACAACTGACTTAGAGTGAGTCAGTGCTCTGAAAGTGTTACATTTCACACCATGTTTGTGCTTTCGCACATCAGATAGTCCCAGTTGTGTCGCCTTCAAATTTTGCAATGTCTAATTTAAATAGATGATTACCGAAGTTGCTGGAGTGCAGGGATATGAGGAAATTGGGAAGTAGCTGCCTGCATTGCCTAAAAACAAATCATTAGTCATAGTATTAGCAACAGTGAAAATTTATAATTTAACTTCTCGGTCCAATTTGCCAGATTTGCTAGTGTTATAGGCAATTTATCAGTGTATCAATCAGCGCATTTCTAAATCCAAGGCTGTTTTACGACAGTGTTTGTGATGGGTCATCTCTGATATATTACATTATCTGTAACTAAGTACTGTACCTCACTGGTGGGTCACAATGCACCATCGAGTCTGCCACAGAGCCAGTGATACTGCCAGATGGTTAGATTAATATATTTCTATTTTCTTTAATTTTGCAAAACTGGACATTTTCATATGTAAATGTATAAAACCTTCAATTTAAAATGCATGATTTTAATGGCAGACAAAGCACAAGGAGAAGGTACTCCTTGGAATATCTTTAACAATCAGAAGACACAAAATGTTGAGAACACGTGAAAATCTAAATATCTTGCCTTTTACATTCATTTCTACCTCAAGAGGTACAAGTTGCACGAATTAATTTGTTTTTTAAATATCCTCATATCCTTTAAATGCATGTTGAATAGAGAGAAATGTAGATTCATGATGAAGATGCTTCTTGAAGGACAGGTTAATGTCCTTCTGCCGTTCCTTTATTCACTCGGTCCATACCCCAGAGACAGTCACTGCATGACCTTGGATGGGAACAAAGAAGGAGCTGGCTGTGGGAGGCGATAATATGAAGAGAGAGAAGACAGACAAGACTGTGTTGCACTGTAGATCAGACTAGTTCATACTTCATCTCTCTCATCTTATTTCACTTTCATTTTTTTGGTCTCCTCATTACACGTCATGGAAATTGACCGTGACTTGTTCAGGCTTCAGCCTGTAACCTGCCTGTTTTTGCTCTTCTCCTCTCTTAATTTCTGATTTGCAATATTTGAAGTCGGGGTGTATTTGGCCTTTTTCTGTTGACAACAAACACGCTAAATGATTGTACTGTATTACTATTTCTCGATAAAAATAGGGGACTATTTAATGCTACGTTTAATTTGGAGAGAGTAATTTTAATGGAGGTGTCAGTTAGTATTCATGTCATTAGAAAGTCTGTTTAGAGGCTACCTATCAGCAGACTGAGCCTCAGACAGTCTGAAGTAGATTTTCCACTACTCTGATAGCTTTGGATTGGATTGTCTTTAGACAAGGTTGCTTCAGGACAAAAACTTTAAAATGTCTCTCAAATATTTCTTTTTGTGTCTTAAATACATTTTCTTCCTTTATTTGAGAAGATTGTTTTTTTTATGAACAAAATTATGTCCACTTGTTTGTCTCTTATCCATATTCAAGAAGCATACATGTGTGTGTATCCTTTTTTTTTGTTTTTGTTTTTTACAATGAATTACCCTGCCTTCACAGACCTGTCAATGTCAGGTTACTCTTGACCAGCTGGTAATAATACCCTTGTATGAATCTGTATGCCTGTGCTACATCTATCAAGTCACACGGTGGGAATCAGTAGTCTGGGTCGAGTTATGCAGTGTGTGACTGGAATACAAAGTACGTTTCCTTTTTTTTCTCTGACAGAATATCCGATCATGCCTGCGCCTGTTTAGCCATCTCCAGACCCCTGCTGCTTGAGGCGGAAAGGGGAGATCACAATGCCTGCTGATGTATGGATGTATACCATTAAACTTTAATGGAGGTTTCGTTTGTTGACACTCCCCCAGTCAGGCTCACACACTCACCTTGTGGTGCGACGTGTGATTCAGGCTCCTTTTGTGTCTAAATCCGCATTAATGCTATACACATGTTGATAATGTCGGCATATTTTTTCATAAAGGCCAATGCTTCAAACTGATGCAAATGTTTGCTCTGCAGTGCAATTTAATGAATGAGGGAATGCTATAGAGTTGCATCTGTTATTTGTTATTCTGTGAAAGAACAAGTATTGAATATGAAGTGAAGTTTATAATATTCATTTGTTTGAGACCTGCTGAAGGCAGATGTTTATGTTTATGGATATGAAGCCAAAGGAAAGAGGAAACAGTACACCAGTTTGTCCAGAGCATTCCTTGGCTGTAGACGTCTTAAATCCTTTCTAGCCGAGGCGTCACTCGGACATTTTGGAGCTTTCTGGCTAACCAGTGAGCGAGGCTGGATTAATGAACAAGGTTATCCGGAATGAATGAACATTCTCCTGCGGATTCCTAATCCTGTAGTCATATTAGGATTTGTTAAAAGTATTTATTTCAGTGTTTGACAGAAAGTAAAAACTGAAATATTCTGGTCTACATTTTCCCCTTATTTCTCACCTTACTGCACCACTTGCAAAAATCTTTGTTTTCCTGCCTTTCATGTTGACCTGTACAAGCTCTGTGATAACAGCATGTAAATTAGCTCACAATTCAGCTGCTTCATTCGCCTCAGGCTTTGGATTTTATTCATATTTTGCACAAGTAGGTGTTTTTATTTCATAAATTACCTAACAGTCCCAACTCTCCTCCTTGTTCTACAGACCAAGGCTTTCTTGGAGATAATGTGTGAACGATTGAGGGGCTTTGAACCTGTGAGGCCTGCTTAGATTAATAATAACATGGACTGAAGGTAACACTTTTTATGGCAGAAGAATTCCTGTTACTATAGGAAGTGAGGGCATTGCTTTACTTTTCAGAAATTGCAGTTCTGACAACAGTGAAATACAGACCATTGGCAAGTTGTGCTCTAAAAGATGTTTGATGTTAGGCCTGTATGATTAGACAATTTTATATACACGAGGCTCACATAAAAGTTTGACACTAATCCTCTCCTAAGTATTCGAGGAGATCAATAGAACAAAAACTGATTTTACCCTTTGACTTTACCAAAAAACATTAAGCCAATAAGAGTATTTTTGATGCAGTCCTTTTAGTTGTGGAAGAAAATATGACTTCCTGTAAAATTATTCTATTACATAGAGAAGTGGCCCCTCTTCTGAAATGGATAACAAGGTGGGTGAACCTTTTTCATTGTTCTATTATCTATTTATAAAATCTTATATATATTTTTTGTTTCTTCCAAAACCATTACAAATCCCAATCAGAGGCTGTGTTTCTGACTTAGAGCCTACATTAGGCTATACTGTATATCGCTCACTGCAGGATTTGTAATGAGCTGTAATACACTTGAGCTTCCGTGCTTTGAGTACCTCCTATGACACATTACCCTCTTAGATTTTATAATGTCTTGTAGTAACACGATTTAGTTTTTTTGATGCAAGTAATGCAAGATGTAATGTAACCAGTAATGCATTTTTCAACACAGGCGTTCAGTAAAATACCATTACTTTCAAATGAAAGTAACTAGTAACATGTAAGCAATAAGGAATACATGGAATTTTAAAAGTAGCTTGCCTAGTAATGCCTGGTAGACAACAAATATTGTTTACAGTCGTTACTGTTGTAGTAGTAGTCAGTCATTTAGTACTTAAATTTTTTTTTAAGTCACCAAAAACAAGACATTACCAGCTGGCTACTATCTATTAACAGTTTTCTCAAATTTTTGCAAAATTTCCTTCATAATAATGACAATGTAGGCCAACATTAAGTCAATGATTCAAGATTTGATCTATATTCCCCTCCCTCAACCACTGCTATCCCCTGTATCCAGGTGTGTACACAACATGATGCATCTTCACAACTTTCTCATCTTTACGGAGAGAAATGGAAACTCAGAGGCAGGAGACAAGGAGCTTTGAGTCACCACTTTCCTGACCTGCGCAGTTAGAGTCATTATTTCGTACGTTGTCAGCCCACATCACCTGTCTGTGAGACGCTGCTCTCTCCCCCGTCACAGGGTGCACTAAAGTGAGAGAGGAAGTCATTAGATAGTATCCCTGTCAGAGCACTTCATATTTCATATTAGACTGCAAAACAAACTGAGTCTCAGACCCGCGCGTGTGTTTATAAATTCACGCAAGTGTTATTATGTGTTAACAGTTCTGACGGTGTCATGTGAGAGCTGCCACCTCTTGCCCATTTGCAGTGCTGCAACCTGAGACCTGCACACATTGATGCACACGAGCACACACATGATTAGTCGCTGCTCTCTTTTACACTTCGAATCTCCTCGTACGTCCGCTAAAGGGTACCTCGGAAAACATCCGACAGATTTAGCTCTGCACTTTAAAAATAGAAAAGGGGTACACCGGTGAAAACTTACATGGCTATTGAAGAGAAAACTTAGAGGTCACGTCTCGGTGCTGCTCCTCTGACATGATGCAGACATATTCCAGTTTGCTGCTAACAAAAGTAACTCAAGTGAATCATATTGTGACTATGAACGGCCTCATTCAATCAGATACAGCTACATTTTTGTAGAGCTCTTTCTTCTGAAGGGAATGCCCCTCTTCCATTGCCATTTTAGTGGGTTTCCCCCTGGGTTTTATTCCGTTGATCCTGATTTGCAGTAGCGGTTTCTCAGTTGGTTGTGGGAGATTGTGGCATTGAGGTTGACTGTTAGCCCACGCAGACATTGTGTGGAGAGGGACTGCATGAGAGAGGAAGACAGGCTGGGGGATGGGGTTTGGAGGGGTGGACTGGCATTCACGGCTGAATAACTGGGTCAGTTTAAGATGACAACGCTTCTTATCTCCTCAGCTCATCGCTGGGTCTTCACTGTTCACTGCTCAGCTTTTCAACCATACTTCTCTTTGCCCCTTTCTCCAGGCCCTTCTTTCTCTCTTTCCTCTTTCTCAACCTCTTTGACCCTGCTACACAGACAAACGAGCTCCAGGGATATCAGTGTATATGCATGTATATGCATTGTATGTGTATAAATGTGCATTTTAAAATGGTGCTTCTCCATGTACAGAAAGCTTCATCCAACTTTACTCACAGTTGGGAGAAATATTGTTCAACACCCATTGCATATTACAGTATCTATATTGGAAAAGTGTCGTACTTATAATGAGTTTACAATTACCAAATCAAGCACTTTAAATAGCTCAGTATGACAAATATTACAAATGTTTTTCTGATTACTGATTACTGTCGTCTCAAAATGATTCAACCCCTTAATGACAAGTGTCTCTAGTACTTTGTAGCATCTGGCAGCATTTCCTAGGAATCTTAGTCCATTCTTCATGGGCAAAGGCCTCCAGTTCTGTAATATTCCTGGGTCTACTGCAACCACCTTCTTCAAATCCCACCAGAAAGTTTCTATGGGATTCAAGTCAGGCGACTATAACAGCCACTCTAGAATGTTCCAGGACTTCTTCTGAACCCAAGCCTTGGTGGACTTGGAGGTCCGTTTTGGATCATTGGTCTTTTGGAATGTCCAATGTTGCCCAAGCCTCAGCTTCCTCACAGATAGCGAGACGTTTTCTTCTAGTTTTCCTGATACTTGATGGAATCCATCTTACCCTCCACACGTTGCAGGTTTCCAGTGCCCGAGGAAGCAAAGCAGCCCCAGAGCATCACCGAGCCACCGCCATGGTTCACTGTACTGTAGGTAGGGTGTTCTTTTCAGCATATGCTTCATTCCTCCTCCTCCAGACATACTGCTGATCCATAGGTCAGAAAAGTTACAGTTTTCATTCATTGGTCCACAGAACAACATCCCAAAACGTCCGTGTCTTATCTAGGTGGTTTTTGAGTGTACTGGAGCTGAGTTTTCTTCTGCTTTTGGGTCAGCAGTGGTGTATGTCTTTTGGGCGTGGAGCCCTTCAGCATGTAGTGTTTGCCTTACTGTATCAGCAGAGACCTCAGTGCCTGCAGCCACCAAGTCCTGCTGCAGGTCTTTTGCAGTCACTCAAGGGCTTTTGTCCACTTGCCTCCACAGGAATCTGGTGGCAGCCATTGATAACGTCCTCTTTCTGCCATGTATGTAAATTAAGGCATTAACGTAAAAAAAAAAAAACTTACCCTACTGGTAAAGTAATTCTATGAAGGTTGGCACAGTCTTTTGATTTGTGCTCTTATGAGGGTTCCTATTCAAGGTGATGAATAATTTGGAGACTGCGGTAGTCATTATGAATAGCATTCTGTGTTAAATGTGGAAGAAGAACCTTAATAAATCTGTTGAATTGAGCTGTTTAAACTGTTCTTGTGTGATTTGGTTTTTGAAAACAACTAATGAATAGTATATTTTGCCGTTAAACCTTGAGTAAATAAACACATGAATTCAATTTTGCTTCCAACTGTATATGCAGAAGTGATCCCCGAGACCTTTAAAGAGGTTTGATGTGTAAAACCCGTTACATTCAATCGTTCTTTTGTGGGAAAGTACCTTATCTTTTTTCCTGTGTACACAACATGCCTGCGTTTGGATAAGAAAATGCCCCCCAGTAATTTGCTTCCCCTCCTGATCAGACCTGTGGAGGGCTTTTCATTCCAAAGCCTGATGTTATCAGTGATATTAAGCTTGAGCTTTCACCTCATTTCTTTTGTGTGGAGCATCATCAATGTCTTTGGCTTGTAAAGTTATTCCAGCCTTGGACAACTCTTTTGCAAGGATTACCTTTGTTCCCCATTCAAGCAGCAAAACCATTAAATATGCAAGCGCATGGGCGTGTTTCACTCATTACCTCAGCCACAATGCATCGGATCAATCCATAGTCCCATCACATGAAAGTAATCACGCTCCTATCATCAATAATGAATGGGACAATCAACAAAGGTAGTGGGCTTCCATTGTAAGAAGGCTGAATGGGAGAAAAGATGGCAGGGGAGGAAGTATTGTGAATTACTACATTAGTCAGCTGTTGTGAAGTTGATGATGATGACAGTGGTGATGGTGTTGGGAACTCGGATGTTTGCTTGTCACCGTTTTTTCAAAGGTGTGGTGGAACAAGAGGAAGTTGATATTTAATCTTAATGACTACCATCCAGATGTGTCCTCTTTATCTCACATCAACAGGACTAATTTTGAATATGTTTCCGTGTGTGTCTACTGTATGTCATACTATACTGTCCACTATACTATTGAATTATTATGGATTATCGTTTCAATTTGATGTATCGCTGTATAATTCCACTGTGATGCTGGGATACTCAAGAATTAAATTCACATTTTGTACTTCTGTTGATTTGTTGCTGTACAGTTTGTGATTTTTTTTTTTTTACTCACGTTCGATATTTTTATAAACATGCAAAGAATTTGTGCATTTCTAATGACGTTTTCTGAAATGAAGTGGCAGACATATAGCCCGTGCTCATTTATATTAATTTAAATTGGCTCACAGCAAGTGTAATAATTGAATCATTTTTAATAATTTGAATGCGTGTTAAGACAAGATTAAATGATGTGTTTAGGTGCATGTTGGTTTACCTTACTGTGCCTTACCAGTCATTTATAGTCATTTAAACATTATACAGACCACAGTCAATGGATAACAATCTCACACAGTTCAAGCATGAACTCAGTGTTGTACTTGTGGACATCATGTTAACACTTGATAACTGTGGTCCTCTTTAAGCCGACCTCTCAAGTAGTGTTTTCCACTGCGTGACAATGTAACAGTGGCAGGACTGGGGTCGAAGGGGTACGCTAATTACCCTTTTTCTAGGAATGTAGGTTGTTTCTTATTTCAACCCTTAATTTCTGCTTTATTTTCCACTTTGGTTTAGTGTTTAATCACAAAGTCCTTTAATAAACTCACTTTGCTTTTCCCTTCACTGCTCCTTTCCTTCCCCCCCACACACACCTCCTCCTCCTCCAGACTGAATGGCACAGCATCAAAATGATCAAAACCAATATTGTACTGATTAACACTGACACCAAATAGGCGCACTTACAAGCTTCAAACAATGGCACAAGTAGCATCAAGAGGAGAAGTCGCAGTGAGGAAACACATGACGTGTTAGTGCGAGAGAGAAAGCGCAGCACAGCTTACAAATCTGCGATGGGCAATAAATGAATGTACTGTATGGGGAAAACCCAGTCTCAACACTCCCTACACACATTGTTGCTTCTTTACTCCACAGTTGAGCATACAAATGTGTTTCCTTTCTTTGCTTCTTGTGAATGTGCTCGCTTTGCCTCATTCTGCCTATATTCAATAGGCTCTATTTTATTTAAGCTTATACATTAAACAGGAGGGGTTGTGCTACAGCTAGTGTGTTTACAGGAATGAGTGATGCAATGCTGCAGAACGTCTCTCTCCTTTCTGTCTTTCTCTGCAGAGGATGTGTGATTGTCTGTTGACCAGAAGGGTAGAGTGAAGGGAGCTTGTCCACTAGTTGACTGATTAATTAGTTCTCGGACAAATAAGAAAAATAGATAGAAAAATGCTTGGATTGGTCACCAAATATACATTGGCAGCTACAGTGACTTACCCAGGCAAAGTCTATGTTTAAGAAACATTTGATGTGTTTGTGAGAAAACCAAAAGCAAGAGGAGCTCACAGCTTGAAAAACAGACATTTAATATGTGGTGTTCACCACCATGAAATTAATGTATTGGGAGAGCCTGTCCAAACACTCCCTACACTCATTGTTGCTGCTCTACTGTACAGCTGTGCATTCAAATGTGTGTCCTTTCTTAGCTTCCTATATGATTGTGCTACCTTTGTCAATAGGCTCTATTTGCTGGCACGAAGGGGTGTGCATTGATTATTCAGTGTATGCTTTTTGAAAATGTCCGCCGTTCTGCAACCTATAGGAGGAAAGTTACTGTTTAATTACTGATGCTGTAATTAGTGTTGCCTATTGCGTCTACCCTAACTGAACACAAGTTCTTTATTTACTAAAGAGTGCATTAATTATCAGAGTTCGAAGGCTTTTGCTGCACTGTGGATGAAAGTAATTTCTTTCTTGTCTTTCTTTCTCTCCTCAGGTAGTGTTAGTGTTTGCTCTCAGCATTGGGGCCCTTGGGATATACTTTATAGACTCCTCAGAGTAAGTATCAATTCTGTGACTTTTGTGCAATTTGAAATTCCACACATGCTCCAGCTGCTATACTGATGATGAAATATAGATAAAATGACCTTTGCCTTGTATTGGTTGCATGCATTTAGATTAGTCTGCATACCATATCTGAATGATACAATGATACTGAATGGTACACATGCATCCTTACTCATCTCTACATCCTGCAATCTCTGAAATGCAAATGCACATATTCACACCCCCACACAAGTACTCACAAGCAGCAATGTGAACACATACAGTACACACACACACACACACACACACACACACACACACACACACACACACACACACACATCTGCATCTGAGGATTTTTCAATGAGAGGCCTGTCAGTTTCCATGGTAACAGGGACAGGCAGATATCGTACATTATGTGTTGTGGAGCTCTTTCTATGCGTGAGTAAGTGTGGGTGTGTGTTTGTGTGTGTGTATTCCTGGCTGGCAGTCACCCAGAGACAGATTGCAGGCCTGGCATCTGTCCGATAACCTCTGCCATTACTTTTACACAATTCAGACCCAAACTGTACATTTAAGGGAAAGGTTTTTTTGTTGTTTTTTTTGTTTTTCTCTGAAAGACACTATTGATTCATTAGCTTTGGTAGTAGTAGGTCACACCATGGTCAAAGGTGAGAATAAACAGCAGCCAGCAGAGGCAGTAAAAAAACATTTCTCAGCCTAATCACTCTGATTGATGATGTGATATGGGAAGAGCAATGCAGTACTTTTAGATGCACAGTGCGTTCATTTAACTACCAAAACACATGACATGACATGAAAAATACCTACATGCCTACAAAATAATGTTGTTGTTTTTTTCCACACTGGCCAGCAATGTTATGCAATAAACAACAATACACAGCAGTCGAATGTGTTTGTCCTAGGATGGTTTAATTTATGGTGCCTTTTTTTTTAAACTAGTCTAATGGGCCAGATGGTTTATTACATAGAACCATCCAAAAAGAAAGTTTTTAAAAGTATTTTTAATCACTGTCTATCATGGGTAACCGATCAATGAACTACATGACACAGTGTGAGTTTGCAACCAGATGAGCCAGTTGGTAAATCAAACTCTTGCTGAAACCAATCTGGACAAAATCCCTCAGTGCTGTTCTTTGCTCTGTTTTTATTTTTTTCTTCAGTGATATAACTGATGCTAAAGAAACATCCCTGCTAACATCTTTATGAGCTGCCAAATTATTTTCGAATGAGCAGTCATGTTTTACCCCTGTCATCACAAGTAAACCATACCGTAGGTATGTCAGTAGGATGCTGATAGGTCCAAATGACTGTGGTTAAGCACATAACCCCAATCCTGGCAACGTGGATTCTCTGTGATAGAGTGATCTCACAAATCCAGCTGTCTTTCGAGGTAAACTTCATACTTTGTGTTTACTGAAGGTAGTTCTGCACCTCCTGACTGCAGTAAGCAGAAGCATCTGTAGACGGTTCCCCTCATATTCACAGTACTTTGGCTCAGAGTGTACTGATTTTAATTAAATTTATCAAATTGAATTAAATTTTTAATCACAAAAAAAGACAACTTACCATGTTCTTGCATTTGCATGTGCCTTTGGTAATGAAATACCCAAAGTAGAGGTTGGCAGACATCACGGTTTTGCATGAAGGTTTCATACATGCAGTCAAGGTACTGTGCTTACAGTTGAGATAGTTCATATTTACTTCACATTAACCTTAAATAAAACTGCTATATTCATAATTATAAGCATAAAAAGGTTGTCGGTCAATGTATGACATTATTGATGCTTTTGACTGAAGTTAACTGCTGCTCTGCTGAAAGCGTGCTGTCTCTGTTTTGTTATAGTAAGGCTGGTTATCTTTAGTATTAACTGGAAGTTTAAAACGGAAACTACATTTGGGATGTATAAAAGAAACAAGAGCATGGTGACAGCTGCTGTGAGGGTTATGTCACCATATCCTACACACTAACATTGATAAACTGCAGATTTGAACACACCTTACAGGATTTCATGCACCATTGATTCACCAAAATAAAGCTTACTTTTTATCATATTTTATCACATATATTTGAAGCATGTTGACTTTCAGTAATGTCTGGCTCACTGTGGTTTATGTTCATTCTGATGCAGTATCTGTGAACTGTGAAATTATGGAACTGAGAATATCAAAATTGGTTGGAGATTTAAAACTTTCAAAATTAGTAAATCTAAAATGCAATACAACTCGTACCATCTTACCTTTACATCAAACCTGCAGTACAACAAAGGTAAAATAGTTAAAGCATCGTTTTTGTTTCTCTGCAGGGCTGTAGTTTCACTCACTGTAGTATTTTCCCATCATAATTCATGGGTGCCCTTATTCTTTGTGTTTCTATGTGAGTTGGCCTCCCTTAGGTTTTGCCCTGATCTCTCTGTGCTCCCATTAAGCTGAGGCCTGCTCTGCCCTCATCATCGTGATTAGCTCAAGCGTGTCACTTGAGTGTGCACATCCTCTCAGGGGGGGACCACTGATCAACCGGGAGAAGGTTCACTCGACTATGGGGGTTTTTGACATCCGAAACAGGGTCGGGCGTGTGCTATAGCCATGCTTTTACCACAGCAGCTAAAGCCTCTTATGTGCTGCACACCAAGTGTTACATGTAATAGAGCTCACCGGACACTAAATCTTTTTATTTTTTTATTTTGTCTGTCTCTGCCACAGTCTATTTAATGTGATATGTAATAGCCAAAAGTGTTTGAAGTCGCCAACCTCAACATATTCCAAGATGGGGGCCATCATGGACGAATGAGTCCCAATTATAATTGTGAAAATAATGTCTAGTTCACACAAGTAAACAGTTCTATAGTCTAAAGCTAAGATATAACAAAGGGCCAGGATCTCAAATAAATCTTAAACTAAGAATTTTTACTCCTGTATTTGTGTCGATTCATTTCAAGAACATTCTGCTCAAGGACACAAATGTTGACGAATAATCCTCCTCTGATTATTATCTTGTGTGTGGGATTCAATTTGTATTCACTGCATGCATAAGTGATCTGACTCATATTCATACCCCACATACTGAAATGCTAAAAATGCTTTAAAGATGACCTTCTCTCCACCCAGCTTCCTGGCAATTAGTTCTTAATAACAGAGGAAATCTATGAACGCAAATTTATAGGTCACCCTTTTAATGGCAGTAATTAATTACTCTAACAAACATTAAACAACACAGATTTTTGAACTATTCTGGCTCAATAGTTTGCCTTCCCCGTTCTCTTCCAAAGTGTCATTTTGGCCATCGGATGTGATAGGAAGGGAAGGGTCCTCTGGAAAAGAGACGTGGTGGAATAAGTGCATGTAGGTTTGACCTTGGGAGGCTGGAGCTGCATGATGGGCTTTTATTTCTACCTCAGTGAAGCAGGGAAGACCCTTGGGGCAAGGACACACACACACACACACACACACACACACTGGGTAAAATGCTGAAGAAAGCGTACCTTTTTGGCAACTAGACACCAGTCTCCCAGGAGCTGTTTTGTTTCTAGCCGTCGACAGGTGGGGCTTTCCGAGCAGGAAGTCTGTTGGCTAATACCCAAAGAAAAACACAGTGGAGTGCAGAGATTACTAGTCATTGACTTGGCAACAGTGTTGTTGTTAAGACAACCCTGTATGAATGAGAATGATTATATAATGCCACATTTACCACCGTTCTGTGCAACATATAGAAATGTATAAGACTTGTTTTCCCTCTGTTCCTCTGCAGCACACTCAACTTGCCAAACTGATGCTATTTTGGTAATATTATCAATGGGAGGATACTGCATCCTCTCTCTCACACACACACACATCTGAATCTACTTTAATACCTTGGCTCATCCCTCCTCCTTCATCTCTCCTTTTCCCTCCTCTGTGCTCCCATTAAATAAATGGAGAGGAATATAGGACAAAGCCTCTGCAGGGTGCTCTTAAAGGGATGCCCTTGTTCCTGCCCCACTTCTGCTTCTATTTCTCTCCTCTCTCGATCCATCCCTGCCTCAAGTACAGATTATTCCATGCACACACTTGCATAGTCACGTTAACTTGCAGAAGCACACGCATGTGTAGACACACACAAACACAATTTTGTCTGTGTTTAAGAGGACTCATAAGTAATGGCCTGTTCCTGTAACTCTATTATTAGTATGTGATCAGTGTCAGCACTGAAAAAAGAAACAGTGCCTAATGACTAATTAATGGGGTAAGGTGAGAGATATGGCTGAACAGTGAGACAAGCTTGGCAGACATTGTGGCGGTGAGGGCTAACCTATGAGGACCTCCTCTTATTAGGGTGTTAGGCATGGATGGATCACCTGAGTCTCTGTGTAGATTACAGAGGATCGCGTAACCATTCTCAAATGGCTTCAGATTTAAATGCACAAAGTGTGGCATTGATCATTTTAAAATGTTTAAATCCATTTTATTCTTTTATATTTACCCTCTGTTTTAGAGGAGATTTTATACTATTATCAACATTTGCCCTTAAAGAAGACAAAACATGGAATGTCAACATCGCACTCATGGAAAACGAGCTTTTTTCAAATGTTCAGGAACATCACAGCTATATGAGGTTTAAGGTATACTATGTTTGCCCTAATAGTGTTATTCAAAGAATATTCAAATAGCCTTGGCCTCCAGTCTATCTGGGAAATGAAGATTTGGTGCCGATTCAAGACTAATGAAGGAAATTACCAGAGAGATTAGCCAAGCTACTCTGCAATTTGATGTTTTTGTCACTGCAAGCTGAATTGTACAGACTCTTGTTTACCAAGGTCACTATAAAATAGTATGACATCTACTATTATTATTATTATTATTATTATTATTATTATTATTATTATTGTTATTATGTAGAAGCCATTTGCTGCTACAGTTCCCTGATATGACCGAGCTGAAAGGCTATTTTCAGACCACAGACTGAACAGCAGCAGGAGCCTCTCAAAATATTCAGATAACTTAAAATCTCAGCTGAAACCGAAATTATTCCAGTGACTCATAATAAATGAATCATTTGAAATGCATCTACAGTTTTTGAGTCCTCATTCGTTAATGAGAGGATTTGGAGGGGTTATTAATATTATTTGATTAATGCAATTTGTGAATTAATTTTTCTACTGGGTTATTTTACATGAGGAGGTCGACAGCCACAGTTTGAAGGATCATCCATCCATCTCTCTTCTGTAACTGCTTATCCTGTGCAGGGATTCCGGGGGGCTGGAGCCTATCTCAGCTGACATTGGGCGAGAGGCGGAAAAAGTCGCCAGTTCATCATACATTGAATGACCTGAAATTAAAACAAAAAGCATGTGGTACATAACCATAGCTTTTCTTTTTCTGGTGTGATGTGTTTACTTTAGCTATTGTAGTGTAACACTGGTTTCTATTATTCTAACTAGTGTTAACTATCATTCATTTATTATTAATCATCAATCATTTCTTTTTTTCCCCCTTTCTTTTTAGCCAGCTACTTCTTTCATTTCTTACTTCTTAGGATTATTGATTGCTTTATGAAGTTGTGGCTTCTGTTGGTGTCACACTATTTTCAGTTCCAGACGTCTTTCATACCAAAATAAATCGTGTCTTTGTGGAGGAAATGCTTGAAGTGGGAAGCAGTTCATTTGCATTGGGATGACAAATTTGAGTTATCTATTTTAAGCCTCTCCTGGGGAGGTTTAATTTGTCCATTACTCTCATAGGTGCTAAAGTATTTCTTATTTCAGGAATTGACCTAAATCCATCATTTAAGCTCTAACCTGGCCTTCTTTCAGCTTCACAGAGCAGCCCCCCCCCCCCCGCTGTGTCCTTTACACATACATGCACTACCCTCAGGAGAAATACATGTACAGGCATCAGTTACTGTGTTCAAGTCACATTCAAATGATTCTGTTTGGGTTGCATGTTGATCAATGGGCTGACTTGAATTCTAACAAATGAAGATGCTTATTAGCTTACTAGAGCAGTAAGGCGTTTGTGAAATATGAAGACAGACTCAGATTAGGTGTTGTTTCATTTCTCAAGCAGGCAGCAGTGTGTCGCTGTGAGTTTTCTCAGGGGACAGCCTTGCTGTTGCTCCTGCAGGTAGCCAAGG
This sequence comes from Chaunax sp. Z400, assembly GCA_037577475.1. Classification (NCBI taxonomy): domain Eukaryota; kingdom Metazoa; phylum Chordata; class Actinopteri; order Lophiiformes; family Chaunacidae; genus Chaunax; species Chaunax sp. Z400. The sequence goes on from CM075193.1 coordinate 13,634,155, forward strand.
TCATGTGCAGGGTAACGAATAGTGGGCTCCTGCTGACTGACTGACTGAAGGTGTTCAGGACTATTTATAGAATATCATCATCAACATACGCTTTCACCTTTGTGAATAAATTGATTCCACCACCGTGGTTGTGTTTTCTGGTAAGAGGAGATCAACATTGGGAAACATTTTATGTCCTGAAATAGACATACAGCTCATGCACTGCAGCCATCTTTCAGGCAATCACTGTTCTGCATGTGAGTGTGATTTAGAAGTGTGCATATTAGTGCTAGCTTTGGAAAACAAACATAAGACCACACATCAGTGTGGCTAAAAACTAGCATTGTGTGCTATCTCTCTCTCTCTCTCGCTCCATATATGAGACAAGTGGTCTACTTATGGGACGGCCCCTTTCCCTTTTCACAAGTCATTTTCATATCTTAACCTCTTTCTCTCCCCTTGTCACTACCAGTCTTTTTTATCTCCTGTCTTTCATTCTCTTTCTCTCCTCCTCCCGTCAGCCAGGATGATGTCACCCCAGGCCGTGTCAGGACTTAGGGTGTAATAAGAACTGTGGTGGGCAGATCTATTTTCTGCAGGACACTGGCAGCATGTGATCAGGGATCCTTTGTGACTGTGCAGTGTGAAGAGACATTGAAAAAGGGAATCAGCATTACGTCTTTTCTTCCATGCTCTGTGATGGAAAGATGAAGCGGGACGCAATAGTAAGGACATCTTAATCAATGGCCCTAAAATACCAAGCAGATCTGACAACTTTTAATGAATGTTTTATGTTTTGATCATGATGAGTGAACTCTGTGGTCAGAGATTGGACACAAACTCTTGTCACTGGCAGAAGAGTGTGTGCCACACACAGAGATGTACACTGGACACATTATGCCCTGAACTAAGGCTGAACGCTGACATTAGACATGTGCTGCTTAATCATCCCACATGAAGCCAATTTTCAGTGAAACCTGACTGAATTTAGTTGTTTAGTTGCTGGATTTAGTTTGGCTATTGTTGATTTACTGTATTTAAAATACAGATTCAAACATTATAATCATAGCCCTAATATTTATTTTATTTATTTACAAGTTTATATCTGCACTGTTTTTACCAGGTAGTTGCTAACTTTGTCTGTCTGACAGCAGCCACCCGTGGCTGGAATAAAGGTTGATAAAACTGTAGTGTTGACGGCGGTAAAACCAAAACAATAAGCTGAAAAAGGAGCTAAAATACTTGGTAGAGCTGCATTGTCAAGTGACAAATTTGTAGGTTTGTCGCTATGAGTGACACCTTTCACATTACACAAACATTTTCCATTGTCATTATACCATTATTGATAAGTGCTGCTTTAAATTAAGATGAAACAATGCATGATTTGGAAATATTGCTTGAATGTTTGCAGAAAAAAGATGTCTCAATATTAAGCTGTCTCTGTGTAGGTGATGAGTCACAGCTCCACGCATACAGTAGATCTATTTCCATCTTATTGCCTCTGCCAAGCAGGTTATGTTTTCACCCCTGTCTGTTTGTTGGTTGGTTTGTTTTTCAGCAGGATTACGCAAAAACTACATAATGGATTTCCATGTCTTCGGCCAGAATAGACCCCATTCAATTTTGGTGCAGATCCAGATTAAGGGGCGGATCTGTGCTCTTTTTTAACAATCTTTAACATTTTATTTCTCAGAGAATGATTCATGGATCTTGATACAAAAAAAGTCAGGTATACTCTGTGAGTTTGTACATTTTGGTGTAGATCCAAATAGAAATTTGGATCCCCCAGATTTAAATGTTTGGCTGTTACAAATCCTATAACCATAAATTGTGGGAACAGAGTTATGAGTTCCGTATGCAAAGTTGAGTTTAAGAAGAATTCATCTTTTTTCTCTTTTCTTTTTTTGTTTGTGACTGTGTCTCATTAATTAATTTATTTTCTATGATCTATATACCAATTGATTAAACTTATATTAATAATTTAACCTATATAAATTGTATAAAAACTTTCAAAATGTGCAATGGGCTCGATGTAAGTAAGATTTTGAGTAGAAAATTAAAAAAAAAATATTGCAATAAAATATTTTTAAAAGTATTTATCTAACAGGTGACACACTTACACATTATGTCTTGCTATATTAATTTACTTCTCAATTGCGGTTTACCGATTTATCGGTTTGATCATTAATGTTCACGATAAGTTGTTTTTCTAACTATGGTTATCAGCAGAACTTGGATCCGTTACTGGCCAATGGCTGCACAGCTTCAAACCAGTTACATGGAGATGAAAATTAAGGTTATACATAGGGTGAAGATGATGATGATGATGATGATAAAATCTCATATTGTACATGCAAATTTACATTTACCGTACATTAAAGTTAACTTTATGTAAGATCCATTTATTCATTGGTCATTCTATCACATTATTAATTCATTAGAATAAATTTAACAGCTGCTCTGATCGTAACAGTGACCTCCTTTTAAACTGGCAGAAGAAGTGATTTGAAAATTCAGAGTGGCAGCAGTCTGAAGTTTTGGTGAGCTAAGCAAGACCCCTTTTAGGTTGTAGCATCCAGAGTAGCACGTTAACTTCCTCATGTGACCGTCTCACGCTGACAATTCACAAGCAGTAGGACACAGTGGGACATCGGAAAAAGGTGCACCATATGATGCCTTTCTTAAATGAATAATAATAATAAAAATAAAATTTCTACACATATTAAATTTCCTGCGTCAAATTGTCGTTATTATATTATTATTTATTGTATGGACCTTAAAAAAATCCATTGGTCAACCTCTATTTTTTAGTTCATATTGCCATAGTAATGTGGTTGAAACTCCACAATAACAGAATGTGTGAATCTCTCCCAGCCTGTGCTGATGAACTCTTTAATATCCTATTGTGCTTCTGAGCTTAAAGAGAAACTAAAGGCTTGCCTAATGTGTTTCCCCACCACTTAAGTTAATGATAAGCTTTGCTATCAAATAATGATTATTAAAATGAGTAAATTAAAGTGCAGCCATTGTGGTATGTTATAATGCAAAATCAAATCCAATCCAATGCACCACCCAGCCACTGCGGTGCGCCGCCATGCTGTCTGTGTTACTGAGAATGCTTTTGGTCACGTGACTGTAGATGAGCTGTTTTTCAGAATTAGGCCAGAGTCGGGCCCAAGGGGAAATGCTACAGTGGCCACCCCAAATGATGTCTCCAGTGTGCGCCATCTGTTTGTGTATGCAGTGTGTATTTGTATTTGTATTTACTTGTATGTGTGTGCATTCTTTTGCACAAAGCTGTGTAAGCAGTAGCGGAGGTTGGGCTTTGTTTTGGGAGTGACGTCTAATTAGCGTCAGTGTGTAGTGTGTGGTGGGCCCTGTCTCAACCTGCAGATGATGGTGATAAAACATGACATCCCATCAAATTGTGTATGGACATTGTGCACGCTTAGGCTGTGGGTGTGATTCACGACACGTTTGTTTTAACATCCTTGTTAGATTCACGTATAGGGAATCACATGGAGATTCAGATCAATGTCAGCTCCTTCGAGGGGCATGAAGTGAAGTGACATCTGTTTAAAGTTTTATGGCACCGTATGAGAAAATGCCTTTAAGCCAAATACAGTCTCTTTTTTTTCTTCTTTTTTTTCTATTTTCACATAAACCTGACTTATTCTAATCATCTTGGACATGGACCTGGGGGTTCTCATTATCCAATAAACTCTATATTCTGGATCTGACACTGTGCCCCTATGGGTTCCATGCATACAAAATGTTTACTTTAATGCTCAGATTTATTTGAACGTATGGGAATATATGAATCTGTGTACTCTTATAATGGCGTTATGTGTGTTCCCCCTGGAGTCTACACAATCCCAAAGCTCCCCTATAGCGAGTCAAACCATAATACATATTCATGTTTTTCCCACAGTGGGATTTTGCCATTATTTGGGAGCAAACAACAATAGGCCCATGACTAAGTGAGGAATGGGGTGTGCATACTGCTTATTATTGCTTTTGCTCAGAGCATCCACTAGCTAATGGTTTATACATCACAAGGTAAACATGAAGACGGATGATGTGACAGATCCCAACTCATTTATCATCATTCACCTTTTTTTTAATTATTTATGCTACACTCAGCTACTGCACTGAACTGTCATATGTCTTTTTTGGGAAGATCTGCTGGAATGATTTTCTTTGACAGGCGTCAAATTATTTATGCATGTTTAATGTACTGTCACAACAAAGCAACTGCTCTTAAGTACCTATTTCTGTTTCATTTCAGTTGCCTTTTATATTGGTCGGTGACCACCTTGGGCTAAGAAAAGATATTGCAGACATCGGCTGAATTTCAAGGACAAATCATTGTTGTTAATACCAATTATGTTCTTAATACAATAGTTTGATCATATTAATTTACTTTCACAGAAATATGAGTAACAATAAAAAAAAATATTTACTGGCTAGGATTCATTTTAAATGCCACCTGGTTGCTGTTACCACAGAATGGATTCTGACTGAGGAAAGACGATCCGGATCAGTTATAAATGCATTCCTGAGGGAAAAACATCACGGCATGAAAAATATGATTACCCTGATATGAAGGGGTGAGTGATAAGTCATCAGATGCAGGTGGAGTAATTGTGTGAGATGGGATCATATCAATCCCATATCAATCAATGTTTTGTGTAACAGTGGAACACAGTTTTATCACATCCCGCATCCATTTGATGTGGTATTTCATATATTAAACCAATTGTTACATTGAAAATATATTTTTAATAATATTTTTATATTGATTTCATCCCTATTGCATTGTAATACTGGTGTGAGAAGCTCATATAGATTGTAAAAACAAACAAACATAAAAAGATTATATTCCTACCATTTAAATATGGTAAGTATCCCCAGTATCTGCCACCTGTGTGTTCATGATGAAAAGGAAATAGACAACCCTTCTCTACTACATCTGCTCCTAAGTCTTTGACAATGTGATAATATTTATTTTCTCTTTTTCTCTATCTGTCTCTGTTTTACAGTCCTATAGAATCCTGCCAGAACTTCTACAAAGACTTTACGTTACAGATCGATATGGCCTTCAACGTCTTCTTCCTTCTTTACTTTGGCCTGCGAGTAAGTCGGTACACACATTGACTGCATTTCCATTTACAGACATGCTGTCGAACGCACTGGCACAAACAGCATGCACACGAAAATGGAGGCAAGCATTGCTTTACATACATTGAAACCATCAGCATCCTAGAAAAATTCATTTAATGCTTTCATCTTTTTTTTTTAACACGAATCATTTAAAGTTTGAAAAAAAGCGGTTTTGATAATTTCACACGCAGCATTTCACATTTACAGATAAGCAGACCCAAGTCACCTATGAATACTTACACAGCATGTCTGTAGATTAAATTGACACTATTATAATAATGGTGCTTGCATGGCTGTCATGCCAGAGCAGTGGTGCAAAGGCAAGCCTGACATGCTGGGTGAATGAATAAATAAACTTATAAGCTGCTTAGCCCACCAACCATTGGTCATGACTCAGCAAGCTGGGTGAAGCTCATGTCATTCTGCGCCGTATGTCAGATTCCAAAGGAAGATGCAGCATGCAGTTGATTGGCTATAGTGAAGTTGTGTGTGTGTGTTTTTTTTTAATTCTCATTTTGAATGCCATCTCTGTTTCTTTTGACAGTTTATAGCAGCCAATGATAAGCTGTGGTTCTGGTTGGAGGTCAACTCAGTGGTCGACTTCTTCACTGTTCCTCCTGTGTTTGTCTCTGTCTACTTAAACAGAAGCTGGCTTGGTAAGTCTGCATCTCTCAATCTAACATTCCTGTCTAAGGGTTACCCTTGTGTAGTCTATCGACATCTAAAAAAACCCCACTGGACAGAATTCAATGAAGGTTCACAGGTGCTTTATAGGGACTCTAAAGGTGCGCATCACATTGTTGTGTTCTTCGATTTGCTTTTTAAAAAAAAAAATTTATAGGCACATTTTAACTCTTCGTATCAGTTTGCTCCATTCAGCGTTTTTATTTGAGCAGTGGGGCCATCTGTATCCTCGGAAACATTTTCTACTTTCCAGTGTTTCTTGGTCAGTCTCTGTTTCATAAATCCACCCTCACTATATAGCTTCGTCTTTTCTTGCTTTCACGGTTTTTCGTATTTTTTTTTCCTCCAATCCCCCATTCTACTGCATCTATCTTCACATGTCATCCCTCTGTTTATCCCTCCTATCTCTCTCTCACTTCCTCCAAATCCCTCCTCTGTTTCCCCATTACTGCCAGTGTGTCTCTGAGGCCTTATTGCTCTGGGCTTCAGTCAACTTCTCCTCATCATTGAAAGTGACAGAGCTGGGCCCCTCTGATGTTTCAGGGAACACAGACGCAGCAGAGTGGACGTGCAAATGGGAGTGAAAGTGACTCAGAATTGGGCTGCAGTTCCGTGTGTGGCTTTGTGTGTGTATGTTTGTGTGTGTGTGTGTGCTTGAGCTTCAGGCTTGTTGGTAATTGCCCTGTTGAGGCGTTGCACCTGGAATATCTCGCAGCAGTTTATAATTGCCATCTAATGGGCTCATTCGCTCTCACACAGAAAATGCATACACAAAGTCATGTATTTCTCCCATACACACATACACAAACACATACACACTAGTACACACACATTCATGCATGAGCGGAGTGGAAAACACCCTGAATTATGTAATGACCTACTTTTCTCAGTGCATTCAGATTTTTCCAGCCTGAATTGCTTTGTAGCTGTATCCTTTCGGGTGCAGTGCTGCTCAGCTATTCAAACCATATACAATGCTATACATTGTTGCCACACTTCATTTCAGAAACTCATCTGAATGCTATTCCAATATATTTATAAGCATGATGTTGGGCCACCACTGTGCTCAAGTCAGAACGCAAAGCTATTACATTAAACACTGTAGAAGAAATTGACAACAAACAGAAATATGAAGGCGTATGAAGCTAAAAACTGACAAAACAGTTTCTTTTTTGGTCTTTTGAACCCGTGTCATATTTTTAGCTCTAATATAGAAGTTTTTATTGGAAGACATTTTGACATGTCTCCGTAGGAAAAACACAAGTGCAACTAATATGATTAATAATAATAATAATAATGACGCCTCGGTTACTAGGTCCTAGTATTGTATGTGCTGATTCACTGTCATTCCCCAAGTTAGCCAAACTTATTTGAAAGAGAAAAGTAAGACGTATGTCTACTGCAAACATCCATCATTGTCTTCCTGGCTCAACTTTGATCTTCTACGCTTACCGTAGCAACATGTGCACACAGTTTTCCTTTGCAATCGGGCATTGTTCTGAACATTTTGTCCATGTCACCTTGAAATTATAGACTGGATTAAAAACCAAATACAGAATAGAGCAGCAAGGATTAGTCAGTTGATCGATTGGTTTCATTAAAACTTGCATACCGTTGCATCAATGTCCCCACTTGCAGATCGTTTTTTTGGTTGCAGCAGTGTTATTGTAACCGATGGAAAATATTGGCAAGACGGTCAAAATAACACTTAATTATTTGTTAATTACGAGATATAAACCTTTCACACACTCTCTATGCTGTCAAGGTCTGTGTTCTATCCCAAAGTGTACGTCCCTGGGTTCACTAAATCCGTGAGGTGATACAAAACTGGGAAAGTCTGATTTCTGAAGTGATGACGTTTCCTCAAGCTGTGTAATGAACTGAATATGGCCAAGTCGAGTAACCTGATTTCTGTTATTCATGATGTAAGGTGTCCTCATCTCACCCCAAGGAAACTCTTGGTGTCAGAGCCTTGATGAGGATGATGAAAGACTGGGAAATAGTGGTCTGACTGCTGCCTGACATTCTGCAGTGAATAATAAGTACCTGCGATCATTAAATATCCTGCATCGGGGGCTGATGATCAAATATTTGCTTTACGGGGAAAACAGCTGAGAGTGTCAATATACAGTTTTTGAAAGATGTCTCAGATTCACCTTAGATTTATTTATTTTTATTACTATTTAGGGAACCTCGAGGTGTGTTTTTGCATGGTTGACATATCAGGTGGCCTACTTCAAACACCAGACCTTGTTTAATTTTTCATGGTTAGATATACAGTATATAACCACAGCACATTATAGTAACAGACCTCCCACTGTGTAAAGTGTGTATTTACTGGACTTGGGCTTGTCCATCTGTTCAAGGCTACATAAAGTGTTGTAAAGCCTCAGTTCTAAAATTAACAGTGTAGATCTGCAGTAGGACATAATGTACCCTAACAGGCAGGTGATAGCTTCCAGATCACTAATGGGGCGCTGAAAGTGCCTGTTAATATTCAGGCTCTCAGAGGGAAGGGCAGGAATCAGGATTAGCTACTATATCCTGTATTAATATGGATATTTAGACATATAGCACCATGTTGTGACAGGAAAATAAGTGCAATTAATCAGTAAAAGTACCAAGATATAAGGCCTTATTCCTGATCAGCTGTCATATGTTAACTCATAAATGACCTCGCCACTTCCCTAAAGACCATTGCCTCATATATTTGTCTTCATGCACCTCTGTGAGGATGCTTGACAGGGCCGTAATGGTTTTTGTAATAATTGATAGACTAATCCACAATTGGTGCTGCTTTCATTTTGTTAAGTGTATACTCATCCTTAACAGGCTTCGAAATAGGAACCCAGGGTGGTTGTAAAGGATGTATTGTGACCTTTTATTCCCTCTGGATTAGTTCATCTTTTATTTCCATTCACTGCTATGGAACACACACCGCGGCCAGTGTAATACATCATAATTACAGTACCTCTGGGCTCACTCTTTCAGCTCTGGTCCTGCATGAGACGACTGTTGGATCTGTAGCAGAGGTGCACTGGTAGGGGTTCTGCCCTGCGCTGTGTGGTAGGAAGTACATGCTGTATGCATTTCAAGTTATATTCTCGCTTCCTCTGCAAATTGGACATTGATTAAGTGGCGGAGAGTGATGTGCAACTAATGTAACAGGGTTTGCTGAGTTATCCCATAGAAAAATGAATTAATCCCCTTTAACTACTTGAACTGTGCATTGGTCTCCAGATTCCTAGTGGTGTAAGATTAGCATATGGCTGTTTGAAATATGCAATTTCCTACTTCATCATTAAAAACACTGGGGACTGCAATGTTGGTTTGCATTGTTTTTGTAGTTTGACAATAAGTGGCAACACGAGTTTATTCAAATATCAAGTTACAACCTAAATAGTGTTCAATTTGTATTGTTTTCAGATTTTGTGGTGGCAACTGTATTGTTAATATTAAGATGCACTGGCATTGAGGATTTACAGAATTAGAGCAGCCTTAAGGCATGACTTTGATCCTAATCTGCTACTGCCTCCTAGTGGTGAGCTGTTATACTGTTTGTTAATCCCCTGCTTTGCTGCTGAAAGAGGCTTCAAGTACCTGACATGGGCATAAGTACATCTGCCTTATTTGGTCCTTCACCGCCGGGCAGGAAACGTTAATGTACATTCAGTGTAGGGAAAGTAATTTGTGGGAATTTTAAGCCTCTTTGCTGTGGCTGTGCTACATATTATTGCGTCACATGTTTGCATTATTATATATGCAATGAGTGGAGTTATAGTTACACTCCAGCAAAAATGTATTTATGGTGTTAAATCTATGCATGTTGTCCAGCATGAATGTCCAGTAAGAACCAGTGTTGTGTCCACTAGCTGCGTGCGTCTGCATGTGTGTGTGTAGTGCTGCTTGGCTTCCTATAATCTAATCCTGGCTTGACTGACAGTATTATCCCAGATGAACCATCCACGACTGCTGATTGATAAAAGGTTCCAGTCCTCTGCCAGAACATGTGACAGCGAGGCCATGCTCTGCCTTGCAAATCCTCAATGAAGTAAGAGTGGGCACAGAGCAGAAAAACCTTTTTTGAATGAGCATCTGGCTGACTGACACTGGTGTGTGCAAGAGGCTTTGGCATGTGTGGGAAAGAGATTTTCTCAAAGATGAACACACGTGACACAAGGGAACAGAATTTCATTGAGTTTTTCAACACATGCACGCACAAACACACAGAACATTTGTATTACTACACACACACACACACACACACACACACACACACACACACACATGTAGTGTGACAGAAACACAGATGCTTTACACTAATTGAGAGAAATGCAGTCCCCAGCAGCCTCCATCATGGCATCACCGGCAGTTCTGAGTTCTAAATTTGCAAATGTTGCTTTTCTTATTTCTTTATAGCACAAAATCCAGCACAAAATATTCAGCAAAGCAAAGATACATATTCTTTGACTGAAATGGAAGGAGAGGGAAAATCATACTGTACATTACCTGAGCATATAAAGCACAAGTACACAGTCCTGCTAAACATAATTTAAAAAAAAATGTAATCCTTATATATATTTTTTTAAATTTGTAAAATACCTGAACTACATTTACCAGGTGGTAAATGGGTTACAATTACCACAAGTGGTAACCCAGGTGGAAATGTTCAAGGTGATGTTTAAAAGTTTTATTCACATTACATTTAGCTGTGTTGAAAGACTTCCTGCCTCACTCTCTCCTGGAAATCATAGCGCCAGCCGACCAAATGAAACACGCTGTTGCCTTGAATAAAACCAGAGATTTTTTTTTATCTGTCTTTGAACCTTGTTGGAGACATTTGGAAACGACTCAACAAAATTTACAACAAAGGTCTAGTCATTTTTAGAAAATTTAATACAGAAATCCTACAAATTATATAATACAATATATGAAGTTCAATACTATTATGACTTTTCACTACTGACTATTATACGGAACTAAATAGACTTAGATGTCATTTTACTGACCGTCGGGAGGCAAACAGGTATCGCCTTAAGGACGGACACACTACTTTGTGTGGCGTGTTCTCCAAACATGTCTAAAAGTATCTCTACTTGCTCCCACAGGGCCACACAGGGTCAAACCTGAAGTCATAGAGAGGCGTAATATGTGAGAAAGTGTGCAAATGGGGACATTGACCTGCAGTCGCTCCTCAAAGACATTAATGACACTTTGTTTTATTCATATAAAGTGACAGAAGTAGTGTGAAGAAGAAAAAAAAAGAGCTTGCCTGGTTATTCACCTTTGCATATACCTGGCCAGTGTCTGCGTGAAGTGGGCATGATTGTTGGATTGATTGTCGTAGAAAGTTACAAAGATTGTCATGGAGGGTTCAGATTCTCTTTACTGAGAAGCACTTTGTTTAAAGCATACTGATGCTTTTACTCTCTAATTCTCTGAGATAATATATACAATAATATTGTGCTATTAACCAACCGACCCATGGCCATTTGCTGCATGTCTTCTCCCCACTCTCTCTCCCACATTTCCTGTCACCTCTTCAGCTATCCTATCCAATAAAGGCATAAAATGCCCCCAAAAATAACAAAAAAAAACCCCAAACATGATATGATCATCAATTATTAGGTAGTACTGCACTAAAATATTTGGAGGCCTTGTTGAAATTGCCTTTTAATTCTTAGGTTTTCTTTTTTTTAGTAAAGAATGGCTCTACAATTAGAAGTTTTTTTCATGTCCAACAAAATCTGATTTTATCGTTGAAACGACTCCTCGAGCTGCTCGATAACTACAGCTTTTCCCTCTGGAAACAGGACAATCATTTTTTGGTCAGGATTATTGTTTTTGTTCTGTGTTTTTTTCATTTTATCTTATATTAATCCCAAGCAGGGTTCAGCATATCTCTTTTAGAAAATAGTTTCACCACAGCTGTGTGTTGACAGAGACAAACCTTCACAAGGCTTAACAGTAAAGCAGTACAAGGGGCATGAGGAAGATAAATCTGATTGGGCTATAAGGATTACAGGCACTGTACCAAATTCAAAAAAAAAAATATCCCACCTATTTTAGAGCTGACATTTTGCTCAGAGAGACACAGTCTCACAGAGACGGACATGATGAGACGAACAGTAAGATTCTAGCTCTGTCAGTGACCATTGATTTGATATATTCAAAGGTGCTTGCCTGACAAGGAGCTTTAAACATTGGTGGTATCCTCTTTAACCTTCACCAGGAATTATCTGTTTTCCAGAGATGCATTTGAAATTCTAGTTTTTGGCGCACTGATTTTTAACATCTACCTTGAGAAGAAGAAGAAAAAGGAATTCCTTGGACGGGATTTAGTCTGAAACAATGATTCCTCCAAAGCTGCTTGTGTACCGGCGTACACACTGCGATGCTAATTTGGTGACAGTCCAAGAGACGTGGAGGCGAAAGAAGTCCTGTGGCGATCTTTTTCAAAACGGGTACAGGGTGAGGCAGGGCCATCATCGACAAGTGGACAAGGAAAGGCAAACAGGATTCTATCATTCTGTGTTGTCCTTTTTACGCTGCATCCTCTCCTGGGGTAAGGGTGTTAGTTTCAGTGTATATATATATAAAAAAAAGAAATATATATATATATATATGTATATATATAAAAAATATATATAAATATATGTATATATATAAAAAATATATATAAATATATATTTATATAAATATATATATATATATATATATATATATATATTATCTACAGTTTACAACCTGCAAAAAAAAGAATACATAAATAAATATATATATTTATTTATTTATTTTATTTTATTTTTTTGCAGGTTGTAAACTATATATATATATATATATATATATATATATATATATATATATATATACATACAGTATATATATATATATATATATACATGTATATATACATATATATACTGTATATATATATATACATGTATATATGTGTATATATATATATATATATATATATACATATATACATGTATATATATATATATATATATATATATATACATACAGTATATATATATATACATGTATATATATATACTGTATATATATACATATATATATACATGTATTTATTTTTATTTTTTTTGCAGGTTGTAAACTGTAGATGATTCACTTCTTGTCGCACAAACTGACAAACACATATATGAGCTGACGTGAGCACAATTACATTCCATGGGAACAGTGTTATGTAAAAAGACAATGAGGCAGGTGTTGCATTGTTCTACAGTATAATCCCTAAGCGAGCTGCTCTTTAATACATACTGAGGCTCATGTAAAGTAGGCCACATGACGTTCCTCCTAACTTGTGTCAATCCATAAATAATTCCAACACGCTCCCTAGGATGAAGGGTTTCTGTAACGTTGTCGTGTGACTCAATGCCTAAATGTTTCATCGTATGTAAAACAATCTATCTGAAGGTTGTCTCTCTCCACAGCTGCTGCCTCTCTAGAATTATTTCAGAAACCACCTACCTTATGGATACATGTCTGAACATAAACATAATGTGAGATTGATGTTAGTATCCCTCTTTCATGCTTTTGTCTTGTCTTTTTCTCTCAGGTTTAAGATTCCTGAGAGCGCTAAGATTGATACAGTTCTCAGAAATCTTACAGTTTTTGAATATCTTGAAAACAAGGTAAGAATAAAGCTTTGCTCATCCATTTATCCAACATTCATCAGTCCCCTAACTTAATATTTAAGTGCATGTCTTGAGTATATTTTATGAGGTGTCATAATTTTATGTTAAATTTAATTTGAATTTTAATTCAATTTAAATGTTTGGGGTTTTATGCTTCTTTTCATCATATTTCTATAGCATTTTTTTGTCTAATGATATGCCCACCAACGCTTTAAGTCCCACTTCAACTCTCCTGGCTGTAAAGGTTATTCTGAGTCACGTCAGGCTGCCCTGTCATGAGCTCATGAATCTCATTTTGTCTGTTATTGTGTGCCAATGTCCCGGAGCTTTGGTTTCTCTTCTTCTACGCAGCAATTCCATCAAGCTGGTGAACCTATGTTCCATCTTCATAAGCACATGGCTCACAGCTGCTGGTTTCATACATTTGGTAAGTGGGCAGACATGAGAGTCCATGGAGTCTAGTGACACACAGCACTTAACAAAATCTAGAAGTCTAATGTATTTATTAAAAGACTGGATATTGTAATGATATTTCTCTCCTAAAGTAACAATGCACTGATCCTGATTTCTGTCCTAATACCAGTTCCAGTAACCTAATATCAGTCAGTTCATGGTACAGAAACCAAAGCCCTGTTTTCCCCCCCAATTTTAAATCTGAATACCTCACTATGTAGAACAGATTGGCGTCATTGGCTGTGTCCAAATTTATGCCCTCATTCCCTCATTCACTACTCACTATGCAACAAAAAATGGATTAGTTTACTCACTAGTGAGCAGCTCATTGAGAAATCACAGGCCGGGGTGTCCCAGCACATGAAGAAACACAACGTGCAACCTGTTATTATCTTCTGTCAAACTGTCCAATGAAGGCATAGCTATTGAAAATCAATATTGTTTCTAGGGTTTCACAATTTTACATGTTGTGCATTCGTAGCTCTGTACAAACTGAGAGCAGCATCAACCTGTTTTACCACTAGATGGTAGCCTAAGCTAAATATAAAGGAATATCTACTTTACTGAATATACTGCATGACTCAACAAGGACAAATCTCATGAGCACATGTAGCTGGATTTAATTAACTTTTATTAAACATTTTTTCTTTCCTCTCCATTTTAGGTGGAAAACTCAGGGGATCCTTGGGAAAACTTCCAGAATTCCCAGTCACTTTCCTATTGGGAATGTGTCTATTTGCTGATGGTGACAATGTCTACAGTGGGCTACGGGGATGTCTATGCAAAAACCACCTTGGGGCGCCTGTTTATGGTCTTCTTCATCCTTGGCGGTTTGGTAAAATAAGGCTTTTATTTCACCTTTACTCCCCTTCTTCTCTCCTACATCCTGCCTGCCCCCATCAATAGGCTGTTGAAAATGATAGCTAAAAATGATGACTTCATAATTATGCATATTTAATAATATTCTAGCATAGTGATCTTTTTACAATGTCAGAACTGTGCTATCTGTACCACCAAACGTTGCATCATTGTCATAGCATAGTTGATTCCTTATGTTTAGCCTACTGTATCCTGTCTACTGTAGTCACAGTACTATGTGCTCCTTTGTATCCTCTCCTTATGTGTCATCCCTGTTTTTGATTAGATTACAAGCTCTTGTCTGATAATGTTGTTCTCTTAAAAGCAGTCGCGGTTTCAGGACACCCCTCCTCCCGTGTTCCTTCCCACAATTCCAACAAACACAGGGGCAGGGAGATGAGGCTTAGACTAGCCTGACTGTTACCATAGCAACAGCAGCCTGCAGTCCCCTCCCTCCTCACCGTCCTCTGATCTTGCGTCCTGTTGGGCTGCCACTAGTGCAGAAACTTGCACACGAGCATGCATGGGTGCACACACCTGTGAGCACTCACATGCTGGAGACCCCGCCTGCTCCATTTTCTCTGACAAAAAAAGAGGGTCCAGCTAAGTCATAGTTACTGTGTTCTGTATTTGGACGAGCTATCACTATGCACTGATGACCTGCAGCTGTGTGGATGTGTACTGTATTGTGGCCATGGTGATAGATTGTGTTTTTCTCAGTGCTGAGAGCTCTGGAAGTCTTTAGGCCAGTCCTTCAACCTGCTTCCTATCAGCAGCAGTGGCTGAATAATGACTTCAGGCTGGAGATATTTTAAAGCAAGGGATCATATTAAACTCACGTCATTTCACATCATTCTCGGTGGTGTATAGGTTCACTTTCCAAGAATGATTTAAGATTCTATTTACAAGGGCGCCTCTTAATGATTGACGCATTCTTATTGTAGCTGTTAGCCTAGCTGAGTAGTCGGTGAGTAATTGTAAGCACAGCCCCGCGTTCGGAAAACAGGCTGTGAGACTTTGCAAAATGCATCCAGCTCATTTGCCTGCCGAAGAAATGGGTCTTAATGTGTTTTGCAGCTGTGGAACCATCAGGTGGGCCTATTCAAATCAACCTGCCAGATCATCTGTGTTTGTTGGACAAAACATGGCACATAGGTTTTTAGTCTCCTTCAGCTTTTCAAATTCTGCTACCCATGAAGATTTTGGGTGATATCACAGACTGATTGTGGCAAAATTCTCGCCCACTAATCGTCCATCTTTAAAAAACCGGGGCTATTTTTCCTTGATAGAAAAAATACCTTTTTTTTTGGGTATATAAAGCTCTCTCTGATTTTTGTGATGTTAAGCGAGTCTCTACAGACAAGAGAGAGTTTTTTTCTTGATTTCCAAAGCAAAGCACTATTTTTCTCTCCTCAGAAATCTGCATTCACGCACCGGTTTCCTCACCACCCCGCTCTGCGCCGTAGTAGTCTCTTTTTTTTAGTCTCTTTCTGTCTTCTATCCTCTCCTTAGGCCATGTTTGCCAGCTACGTCCCTGAAATCATAGAGTTAATAGGAAACCGCAAGAAATATGGTGGTTCCTATAGTGCGGTTAATGGAAGAAAGTAAGTATTCCAGATGGTTCTGCTGTTTTTCTGTGTGCGGTAGAACCCTCTCTGCATGCCTTTTTCTTTTTTCTGTTCCATGCATGTAGGCCATGTTTGCTCGCTACGTGCCAGAAATTGCTGCTCTCATCCTTAATCGGAAGAAATACGGAGGGAGTTATAACTCGACACGAGGCAGAAAGTAAGTTGAAATCCAGACAAGGTGTGGTTGTGTGACTCAAGTGCACCCCCTCCCCCCATGAGTTCATAGTTACTGGGGGTTAGTTTACTTGATTTATGTAGAACAGTTAAGTAACGTCACAACATCAAGTCACACTGCGTGACTGGAGACCTTGGCCATCAGGACACATGTCCATGCCCCTTTCTTCTCTCTCTTTTACTCTGTCTGTCCTCCTCTTCTTCTTCTTCTTCTTCTCCCCTGCTACATATCTGCTTCTATCTTCTCTTCTCTCAGATCTTTTCCTGAAGCCATTTGTGTGCCGTTCATTTTCTTTGTCCTCTGTGAAACATCCTGTTGCGCTTTAATTTAATTTGGAAAATAGAGCTTTCATGACTACTTACACTTTGAACTGGCTGTGTACTAACCTGTGGTGCTTCTATGCAATACATTTGTGCATAATGTGTTGGCCCGTTTCTTATTCTGCTTTGACCAAGTCCCTCATTAATACTGTCTTGCCTGTAGGGATGAATTAGTACTTAATTCATAAAATGAAAAACAAAATAGTCATGAAACCCCTACTATCCACTTCTAAAGATTGGTCCCACAAGAAAATAGAAAGATTTAAACATCTGCAAATGCATTATTATTGGTGGTCTCTCTTAAGCATCATCAATCTCAATGACTATTGCAGGATACGATTTCTTTTCTTGTTTCATTTTGCTTCAGTTTGTTTTGCCTGTTTTATGGAATTACTTTTCTTATACTGCATCATTTCTGGCATGTTCTCTATGACCTGCAGTCTCATGGCTTTTTGATTGATTGCAAACTCCGTGAAAAAGCCATCTCCCTGTTGTCCGTCACTGCTAGCCCATCGCATCATCAATGCTTGACATAACTCTGGCCCTGATCTTCAGTCAGCTCCCACACCCTGAATGCTGGATGCCTCTGCTCCCATTGGAGGCTCTCAATTGCTTTTGGCTTGCTTTGCCTGCTTGGTTCTTGGTGCTCGCTTGGTTCTCATGTCTGTGTGGTGGTGGAGTTTGTCTCCAGATGCTCTTATTATTTATGTATATGTGTAACTGGCCTCTTGCAGCAGAGGTTTCAGTGCAATGCAAAGTATGTGTGACACTGTCGTCATTTGCCCCCCTATGGCTCAAATCTGACTGATATTCAGCACACAGATCGATTTTAACCCAACATTGGTATTTCCAGAACAGGGAGGGTCTTGTCTTTTCCTTGTAAAGAATAAGAATAAGAAGATATTCTTATTCTTATTCTTTTTAATTCTGTTTTTCTTCTGTGGAACTCAATATCTTCCTCAATCCTGTCTTGTCTCCCTCGCCTGACTTTTCTTTGCCAATCTTACTAAAATCTGTTTCATTCACTCCGTTCAACATAGCAGATTCTAGGGATGTCAGTCGAACGAGGCATCAGAAAAAAAATCCTTTGTTCAATAATGTTTGCCTGTCATTGAGATAAAGATTGATGAAATGTTATGTTTGGCCAGCAACCTCAGTGCAGACTTACAGATGGGTGTTGAGAGAAGCCCCTGTCAAAATCGAGCATAGTTTCTCCCACACACTTCAGTTCCTCCTTCCACGTCTCGCTCTGGTTCGATATGTGGTGCAAACATCTGGGGACAATCAGAAGATACCCACCAAACACACAGGCTCAGAGTGGCATCAGGCTCTTTGAATAATCATTTAGTTATGTATGTGTTTGGTGTTTACATATACAGGACCTGACGCAGACTGAACTGGTTTGTCATGTGGGTTTAGGATTGCCATCGGTGGTTCAGTCATTTAGCAGCTGTCAGCACAAAAACGTCTATCATGGAAATGAGATTAGGAGATTACAAGTGTTTGATTGATTACAGAGTTCACAAACAATGAGGTCATGACGCAATGTGAACTATTTTAAATGTAACCCTTTTTTGATGTTGCCTGGAAGCTGTCACTTGAAACAGGCCTCGAGGGTTATTTGGAATTGGGGGAGACACACATTGGATCCATACTATATTTCTGTTTCGTGCTAATGTTACTTATGGTACTCTGTGCAGCGTAGCATACACTCATGAGTGCAGTGAAAGCGCTCACCCTGAGCATGCTGATATAATAATTGCAAGTGTTGAATTCTGTTGGCGCCCACTGCACTCTGGGCTCTGTGGTTTCCATTACGACTCTATGGTTTCCATTAGCCCTTACTTCAACAGTGGGCTGGCACAGAAACTGGCTTAAACCCTGGCTGAACTCTGACATACACCTTTGAAAGTCCTCTGTAAGGTCTAGCAATGTAAGGCCTGCAGGCCCAGATACTCCCACACAATCAGGGATGAAAACGTTACCTAGAGCCTGTGTACTATTGCCCAGTAAAGACAAAATGCATAATACAGTACCTGCACACTCAAAGACTCCTTAATAACAACATATGGCCTTCTGGAGTCTTGTTATTGTTATTTAACTAATTCTTAGTTAGTTGCATTACTGGCCTAAGGATTAGAGCAGTATCAAGTGTGTGACCTCTGTTGCTGATGTTTGAGCTCCATTTGTTCATTTTGTATTCAGTGAATCCCCAATGACATCCTGGGATGTTTCCTTACCTCTTGTTTCATGTGCATGCTGCCTTTTTGCATTTTTCAATCTCTGGGTTGATGTGTTTTTGTTTGTTTTTGTTTTTTTTATATATAAAAAAGTGTTTTATGTTTTCTTTTTGTTGATTTTTATTTTATTATGTAGTTTTAGATGTATAGTACAATCAATTTAACCAGAGGAAAGGAATTATCTTTATGAAGCAATTATAAATGGTTGAATTATCTACGATATAACTATCCTACGATTTCAATTTGATGCCACCGTTAAGGAAAACTCAAAAAAGGCCAACTTTAAATATCAAGTAAAGCTTAATATCTCAATATTTTCAGCTCAAGTACAGAGACGTATAATAGTGGCTTGATCAGAGGGAGAAAGTAAGTTTAAAATATGACGAAGATGCTGTTAAAATCACCTACTCAGAGTGAAAGACAGGCACCATGCACTTCTGTGAGTGTGTGTCTTTTTAAATGCATTTACATCTTTAGGTTTACACTTTAGTGTGTGTATGTATGTGTGTTTTTGTGTGTGTGTGTTTGTGTCTGTCTGGAATTCATAACCTAATGTTGAAACCACACAATCCAAATAATAGAAATCTTTACATCCCCCCCCCTCCCTACCCTGGGAGAAGGACATCTGGATACTGGGAATAGGAAAACGTGACCATTGTTTTTCGTCTCTTGAAATGAGAGACAGCTTGTTCGAAATATTACTGGCTGCCACAGACATTTCAGCTCATCAGCTTGTAAGACCACACAGCCCTTTGCTCAAGTCTGGCCAACCATGCAATCACGGCTGCTCATTCTCCTAAAGGACAAAGGCGACATCTGCGAAGACCATTATGCCCCGCAACGTTCACAAACTGCCATTCTCTCAATGTCTGTCGCATTACTTCGTCATGTCTACTTCAATCGAGCCATACCCCGTCCATCTGGTGCTGCATAGGAGAGCACTCAGTGTTTTTGGACTATGGTTCTCGTCTAACATCAATAAATATCTCTGTTTCCTTTAAACCTGCCAAACTGAGTCACATTTCAGTCGTGGTCTATACAACCGGAGATGTCAGGGTCGATGTGTGAGCCAGAGCTTCCTTCTTATGTATAAGAACATTATAATGAAGGATTGAGTGAAACAAATCTGCTTTGATTATAAGAACTTGAACAATGAAAAGATATGACCGCAAGGATTTTTTTTCTAATTTTAGGAAAGAGTAACCCAATACTCGTAGTATTAAATGCAAAGTTGTTCAGCTACTCCAAAATAAAGTGGTTAATGTTTCTCCTGGTATATCCTTCCAAGTTGTGGATAAGGCCATTGTCATTGCACAGATTGCCTTACAGGTCTCTAAAGGGTAATTATGATGTCTGCCAAGCGTCCACACTAGTCCATGTCAATACACGGACTGGATTCTTGTGTGGATTCCTCATTTTGGGGTTTGGAAATAGGACTTGTTGATTTTTAATTTTGACTCCTGATGGGCAGCTCAGCTTACCACAGTCATATTGGGTATAATATGTGTCTTAAAGCCACTAGATCCACTAAATCATAACCGTATCATGGTTGAGTACTGATGTTTACAGTGTTATTAGTGCAACTTCCCGATTGATTTTAATCACAACAAAATCTCCCACTTGAGCGAAGACTTCTGACTGTTCTGCAATAACATTAAAAGACTGATATCACCTAAAACCTTACAAGAATTTCAAAGACAATAAATTTAAAAAAAACCATTTTTTTTTTATTAGTCACACTGATAAATTGTGCGAGAATTGAAAGATTTCTCTCAGTGAAGGGACACCAAAGTTCAATATTTACAGAAGCACCACACGTCTTGTTGTTGTGACAGTTAAGATTTTAATAATTTCAGCCAAACAGGCCAAATGGCTCTCATCTCATGACCATCGCCTTTGATCGCTTTGGCCCACGGTGAAGTCAGACGACACACATGGACACAACCTCAACTAAAAAAAAAAAAATCATTCCAATCTAATGTTGTGCAGTACTTCCTTACTACTGTAATCATCCCCGTGCAGCGTCTGACAGAGCCGCCGCTCTGATGCACCTCATGTTTTGCCAGGAGACCCGTCAAAAACTCCGAGGCCCTGCTCAGAATTTGAGGAAACCGCAGGCCCCCAAATCACTTTGAAAGTTTTTAGTAATGTTCTGTATAAAGCACAAGCATATTGATATACATGTTTTTGTCAACATCCATTCAGCTCAGAGGGGCTGGTTTGGCTGAAAGGACGGTTTTTAGATTGAGAACGGATGACAATCCATCCAC
Source organism: Chaunax sp. Z400 (assembly GCA_037577475.1). Lineage (NCBI taxonomy): Eukaryota > Metazoa > Chordata > Actinopteri > Lophiiformes > Chaunacidae > Chaunax > Chaunax sp. Z400. The sequence continues at coordinate 13,655,586 of CM075193.1, forward strand.
TGTGGGCTGTGTGATTATATCTTAGGTTTTCTAATGTGGTTTTCTAATGTGGAGTTAAGTGTTTGATTGCACTTGTCATACAGGATTTAACCACTTTCATTACATGGGGGGAAAATGTTCACTTTTATGGCAAGATATAATTTAGTTAGTTGTTTGCTTTGAAAAGACGTTTCCTGACATGTATTAAGATTTTTTTTTTTTTCAGTCTAAATTTCAGTTAGATGTTAGAGTGGTTCGGTTTGACTGATTATCTCTGGGAGACATGCCAGTGTCTAAAGTCATTTATGTTGCCCACTCAAGATTATTTCTTCCTCCCTTCCAGGCATATTGTGGTCTGTGGTCATATTACCCTCGAAAGTGTCTCCAACTTCCTTAAAGACTTCCTACACAAGGACAGGGATGATGTCAATGTAGAAATTGTTTTTCTCCATAAGTAAGTTATTTTTTCTCTTCCTCACCATGTGTAGGTTGGCAAGAGTACATTGTTTAAAACAAAGCACAGACAGCCTGTATATGAGGTATCAACACATGCAACTGACCCCTCTCCTCTTTTCTCTGTGTGCTAGTATTTCCCCTAATCTTGAGCTGGAAGCCTTATTCAAGCGTCACTTTACCCAAGTAGAGTTCTACCAGGGATCTGTTCTCAACCCTCACGATCTGGCCAGAGTGAAGGTACAGTTGGTGACAGGACTCGTGGAGAAATGACATCGCATTAAAGCATGTGCAGAGAATAATGAGGGAAAAGAAAAATGGGGGGGGAAGGCTGCGGCACTGGCTTGAGCTAACTCTGATTTATTTAATTATACGTGATGCAGACAAGCAGAAGCACTCAGTGCTTGAAAATGTATTCTGATATGTAGGTGAATGTTGATACATCTGTTTCCTGGTCTGTCACATGTAGATCGAGTCAGCAGATGCCTGCCTAATCCTAGCCAACAAATATTGTGCAGATCCTGATGCTGAAGATGCCTCCAACATCATGAGGTACTATATCCTCTGGACTTCTATCGTTGGAAACTGACTAGATGAGCTGTTACATTTTCCCTGTTCAATTTGCCTGTCTGTTTTTTTAAAAATCTTGTAGGGTTATTTCGATCAAGAACTACCATCCCAAGATCAGAATAATCACACAAATGCTGCAATATCACAATAAGGTAAGACGTTTTGTTTTTCCGTATATGTATGATTTGTTCTCAAATCGTCGAGATTCAAAAATGCTTCATGATCATTTAAAGCAAATGTCAGACATTTTGAATATACGCTTATTCTAAAAGTAGCAACTTGGCTTTTTTTTTTATGAGGGATCATGTCCTGGTCACGCAGACTATTCAAGATTCAAGATGTTTACTGTCACACCGGTTGCACAAAGAGCCGAAGCAAAAACTAACAAAAAAGCCTTAACTGTCATAAGGAAGATAAAATGTACGGAGCTCCCAGCCTGTCACCCTCTCTCTACTGCGCCATCTTTATGTGATGAAATAAAATGTGGTGTTTCCAGTTGTGCACAGCTTAGCTGACTGGATGCTGGCCGTTTTTACCATCCACAGATGTGATTAGTCTCAAACTTCTCATCCAACACTAATTTCCCACCGGAAAGCAAATATGCATATTTGCCAAAATGTCAAAGTATTTCTTTTAGGGAATATGAAACATCTGCCTAATTTTTTACGTCTTGTGACCTCTTCTGTCCGTCATGTGATGAAGGCCCATCTGCTGAACATTCCAAGCTGGAACTGGAAGGAGGGTGACGATGCTATCTGTCTGGCAGAGCTGAAGGCAGGCTTCATAGCCCAGAGCTGTCTGGCCCAGGGCCTGTCCACCATGCTAGCCAACCTCTTCTCCATGAGGTCCTTCATTGAGGTAACTCTCAGGACAAATATGAACTTGTCCTGTCTCAGTCCCTCCCTCTGAACAAACCGAAGTAATATGGACGTAGCATATTGTCGCGTCTCACTTTGCTTCATTGTGAATAAACTGATTTATTCAGGGATTGGAGGTGAGGTTGAGTAAGTGAATACAGTAGGTTCTCTGCTGACAGATGGACTAGATCTATCAAACACAGCACATGAGACGTTTGGACAACTTTGTCCAGAGAAAGACTTCCATTAGAGTGTTTTCAGTCATCCTGGCACATCATATATTACTGTGACATTTCGTATGGAATCACTTCAGCGTTTCTGTGGCTAGAAATTGAGGAGGTGCTTGTCTCTTTCAAAGAACTGTTCTCATGTCATAAAGATGATGGATCAGCTTATAATGACCAGGCTGATGCAGCGGCTGAACATCTGCAGACCACATTAGGTTACATTTGTAAAAAAAAGAAAAGAAAAAAAGTTGCTTTCTTCCTCTTTTCTTATCTTCACGTGTGACATTTCCATGCCTGTGTTTCTGTCAGATTGAGGAGGACACATGGCAGAAGTATTACCTAGAAGGAGTGGCTAATGAGATGTACACAGAGTATTTGTCCAGTGCCTTTGTGGGCCTCTCCTTCCCCACTGTCTGTGAGTAAGTATCACTCTTTCCCCAATCAGCAAGCCCACTGTGAGTGGTAGGTAGCTAACAATTCTGAAGTGAAGGAAGGGGACTGGGGGGGGGATGTGCGGGTGAGAAAGTTAAAGGGGCCTGAACGCATCAGTCATTTGCTTATGCTGCTCTCCTCTAATGAGTGCACGTGTTTTACAGGTTGTGTTATGTGAAGCTGAAGCTGCTGCTCATTGCCATCGAATACAAGTCTGAGCAGAGAGAGAGCAGGTTTGTATATTGGATCATTATTTCGTTAACTATTGTGTTCATTGTGGAAATAATTAACGACAGTGTGACTTTATATCTCTCCCACACATTTCTTTACAGCTTTAATCACACTTGATATTTGTGTTACAATTGATGACATGAAGTTGGTGAATGGTATTTGAATGATAGCGCGCCAATAGTGTAAATGCACAGTCCTTTACCTATTGACGCAAGGCAACGTCACACATAATAACACAACTTCTTGTACGAAGAACCTGGAGAGCACACATCTGTGAAGCCTGCACAGTCAGAGAAAAGTTTTACAACGCTTATTCCTCATTTTTGTATGTCAGAACCTTTCATTAAAGAGCAGCAGTATAAAACAAGTCGCATTTTGCCATCTTAAGAAACTTAAAAAAAATAAAAAAAATAATGAACATTCACCAAAAATGAATCACATTTGTTGGCATAATGTTCAGCAAAACGATTGAAGACATGTAACATCTTTTTGAGATATCCTGCTAATTTGGCTAACATTTGGACAGATAATTCTGACTACATGCACCATCAAAAGTCAGCTTCTTTTATCAAACCTTGTAGGTATGCTGAAAGAAGTGAGAAAATGTGGTTGCAATTTAAATCAGCTTTCAGAAAAGTATTGGTTAACATAACAATATCGCTTTTACTGCCTTTTTGGCTACACTGTGTTGTCGATTCTGAGACTCTTTCACACCTAAGTAATTTCTACACGTTTGAATTTCTTGTCATGTGTTTCCTTAACTTGATTCTATTGTGTGCCTCTTCAGTCTGTATAACCAGTGTCAGTCTCATCGCCAATAACAACATGAAGTGCTATTTTTCAGTCATCTCAAATTGCCAAATCCCACCCTCCCTTCCCCATTTCCTGTTTCAGATGTTTTTTATGTACTGGCAAGGTTGCATGGCAAATGATTCTAATAGGCTACATTTAAACTTAATTGATTTAGTTAGACATGATGACATTTCTACTTGTGTAAATATATGATCATTTATCACAGCGCATTCATTTCTATCTGTGGTCTTAATTTTTCAAACTCGTTAAGTTATTGAAAATGAAAATATACATTTTTAATGATGTTAATGACGCCACACAGATTTTCTTATATCTACAACTGATTTCTAGCCACAATTTCTAAATGCCATTTGATTGTTAACCGGTGCACACCAATAAAATTAAAACGTGTTGCAGGTACTGTATACCTCACCATTCTGCAAGCATGAAGTAACTTAACTGTGCGTCTGCACAGAGTTGCACCACATGCTGCTGTATAAGGCTGTACTGAATTGGCAGAGAAACACTAGCCACAGTCTTATTCTCCTCTTCTTCTATGTCCATGATAACTGTTTGATTTGAGATTTTTTCTTGTTGTTTACAGAAGCCGAAAGCGGTATGCCCTCTACCTTATCTTACTTCCAAAGTTCCACCCAATCTCCACTACTTTAAAGCTTCTGACTTTGGGAGTTTCCCCCAAGGACAATTTTCTATTTCACAGGCTTCTTTTTCTAACTCTTTTTAATGGTGTCCCTTGTGCTTAATGCACTAACTTCTTTGCAGGCAGAGAGAGGATAGATAAATTGGACATGTTTGTAGAAGTGCTGTTCCTTTGTCTTTGCTGTTGTCAGTGTACCAAGGCCAAACGCTCACCCTCTCCATATCTACCTCTTATTTGATCTTCAGTTTTGTTTTTACCAGTTCCTTGCTTAGTTTATTTCTCTCACTTTCAGTTCCTTTTCAGTGTTGCTCAGTTGTTATCCTACTTTCTGTGAGCTTTGCCAAGCTGATTATTCCACTTATGGTTTTTTAAATCATTGCCAGAACAGTATTTAATGGTTCTTTGACTCAGAATCAGTGAAGACATTGTATATGCATATGTCAAACCTCAGATAAGGTATCAAGAAGCACTGATAATCTCTTGTTCTATATCTTGAATTAAATCTTGACATAAGTTGATCGATTATCTGTCATTGCTGTAGGCAGTGGCTGATATAAAAGCATGTATCTTTCTTCATGGTGTTATCACACCAGCAGCACCTCACCGATCTCTTCTTCATCGTTTCACACACTAGGAAATGGCATGGAGTTGTTGAATTTGGATAGCATAACGTTTATCCAAACTAAAATTTAATGATTATAGACTATGATGTTCACAAGTGCCCCGCATTTCACTTTTGCATTCCATCACCCTCTCATGTTCTCAGTGATCTGTGCATGTATGTGCGTCTGCTTGCGTGTGCGATTGTTTAGCGGGAGAGTTTGGTCGTGAATGTGTGTGCGTGCGTGCATTTTTGTGTGTGTCGCAACCACCGTGTACAGTCATGCTCATGTGTCTCTCGAGTAGATGTTTTTAAGTGAGGTCACTTCCTGTCAGTTTGGTGTTTGAGAAACAATCCAACTGCACAGAAGTTACTGCAACCGTCTGCATCTACGTATCTGTCCCTATACCTGTACTGCAGTGGCTCTACCTTTCTGTTTGATTATTGTCCTCTTCATGCTGTTCAGTAACTGCATGCTATGACACTATCACATAAGGTGTTCTATGCCTGCCTTGTTGCTCACAATATGAGGTTTTGATGCTTTCTAAGCTCCTAATCACTTTGAAGAAAAATGTCTTGAATAGATGCACCTGTAAAATCTCAGATTTGGGCAGCAATGTTTGTTTAACTGTCTTGATTTGACCTGTTTTATTTCATTTCTGTCACTAAAACGCATGCCAGGCATAATGCCTCTGGGGGCCATTCAATCTGGTTTAATGTTAGATGATATTTTATTTCTTGCAAGAAAAATGTGGAAAGAAAACAAATCGGATCTGCATGACTGGTGCAATTTGATCACAGCCCAATAAGTATATGGATTCAATTGCTCCCTTAATATTTTTGTTTATTGTCTCCAATGCAGCCTTTTCACGAGCCCAGAGGAAAGATGGAATAAGATCAATGTTTCTGTAGATCTTCTACTTACACTTTCAAAATGAGTTCTTTAAAACACAACGATTTCCATCACATTGTTAAAAAAGGACATTGCCTCACCCACTGACTGTAGTTTCATGAGCCTCATGTTATCTATTATTGTCACAAATGACAAAAGGAATTGTCAGAAGTTCATCTTTCATCAGGGCTCAAATTTTGAAGGAGTGTGATCCCAAAAGGTTTGTCAGCTCAGTGTTCTGATTTCCTAATTCACACTCACATCATTGATGATTGTTGCCCACAGGTGACCATTAATGACCAGGGTGTGTGTGTATGTGTATGTGTGTGAGTGTACAATATATGGGTGCGGTGTGTACTCTTTGTCTCAGTCTAATTAATGGGGAATGATACAGCCAGTCACTTCCAATGCTTTTAGTCCCACTTATGATTAAGGTGGGACGCACCTGTTTTACCAATTTATCCCATGATATATTAAATTTATTCTAATGCCATTCTGCATTTCATTATATTGCCGTCTTTGAATATAATATAATATTAATAATAGTATAATAATATATAATAGTTGCACAGTTGCTACTGACTTTAATCCACCTTTGGATTTTACTACACAATTTCTTTCCCTGGAGAAAATCCATAGATTTATACAGTAGAGTCACTGAGTGGAATAAGCTTAATATTGATAAGAAAAAGAGCTGCTCATTCCCTTGCATCCCACTGTCAAAGACTAACCAAGATAACAACACTTACTGTACATTCTCTGTAGCCATGTCTCAGTGGCCATCATGACATTTGTCTTAACGAGAAGACTATATTTAAATTATGAGACTAAAACCACCCTATGGCCATTTATGCCCTTTTCCATTTATCTCTCTGTCCCCCTTCTCACCCTGGGGCAAACCAATATCATTCTGTGAATAAAACAATTAAAATTCAGTGTGCAATCATGCTGTTGCACATTGTGTCACTATCTTCCATGTGAGTATAACATCAGCAAATTGCCCAAAATCAGGGGAGCAGGTGTGTCTTTGAGATCACACTTAGGACACAGCAGAGCCGACCAAGGTCTCAACACTTTAGCAGGGATGATGTGTTGGTGCAAAAAGCCAGTCCACATAAAGGGAGTGCAGGTCCAAACAATGGCTTCAGCAAGTGTGTGTACCATTCCTCTTGATTAGCATGTTGTGTTCATGAGCTGAGTGTGGTCCAGGCGTTGATGAGCGTGATGTGTCTTATTTCTCTGACTACCCAGCATCCTCATCAACCCAGGCAACCATGTCAAGATGCAGGAGGGAACACTGGGATTCTTTATCGCCAGTGATGCCAAAGAAGTAAAGAGGTAATCCGGCCTTCCTGATGAACGACTCATCATCGGGCTGTGTTTTTTAATCACTTAACATTTTCACTGTGTCACTTGTAGAGCATTTTTCTACTGCAAAGCTTGTCATGATGACATCACAGACCCTAAGCGGATCAAGAAGTGTGGCTGTAAACGACGTGAGTAGCTGCGCCTTTATTTTGCCCCATCAATGCCCCTCCTTCCCCTCCTCTTACTCCAAATCCTACCTGTGAGTCTGTCCGTCTCATTGTACTTAAGGTGTTACTAGTTTTACACAAATATTATACCTCTCATTGTGCCATTGTTCTTTAGTGATGTGTCACAGTGTTTCTAAGGTGATATGTGACACCATCTACATTATTTATTATGTGTTTCATCTGAACTTCCATAATATTGATTATGGTATGCCCATCAGTCAATATGTTGTGTTTCTTTTCTAGTAGAAATGTATGTGTTGTCATATTTGAGTGTGATTTCCTTTTTGAATAAATCATTGAATCAGTACTTTTTGTCCACAAACAGAGAATGTATTGCAGGGAATGAAATTTACAGGAGTACAACTCAGTGAGAAATGTACAGTGGAGAGAATTATCATTGTGTGCAACTAACTAAATACATCTATAATCCTATTATCACATTGAACACTTACAGTAACTCCTTATCTCACTCCTGCATAAGGAACTAAAATTATACTTGTAGAATACAATACATAATACTAGGATTTGTAGATTTTCTGCATGAGGCAATGCTCTTATTTCTTTAATATAAAGACAAATAGTGGATATGACCCACTCTATAATATTCTCTTTACATTTAAACGCTCTAAATGAGAGTAATGCAGAGCATCGAGCTCGGTTAATCAGGGCTTTTGAGGTCACACACATGTAATGATGAATCAAAGGCTATTAAAATGACTTTTCACGACACACAAATACCCCTGTCAGATGGATAGCATCTCTGCTTTTCCATGCAGTCAGAACATTACCACTGAGGCAGGAAATGAACATGAATATAACCTGACCTATGTGCAGTAGTCACTCGTCAGGACATGTTAGCCACTGGATAAATAATTTAGCTGAATATCCCATATTCCAGCTAAAGGTAACAGACAGTCACAGTAAGCAGCCTGATAGAGATGAAACCTGGTTTTAAAACAGATACCCACCATTTCCTTCTTTTGTCGGTGCCACTTAGATTATCCAGACATGTTTTTCCTCTTGCAGCTCAACAGAATTAAAAGACCTCTCATACTCCCCTTTCATTTAGAGAAACTGTTTACCTCTTCAATACCTTCATGTCTCAGATCCCATTTATGGTCATGGAGTTATGTTCTATCCTATTACAACAGGAGAGTTGCATTTAGAAAGGTGACAGTTCCATTACTGCAATGGAATTCTGTGTCTGTATACAGTAGTATGTTCTGCTCTATCATGTTTTGTTCTCTTCTGTTGTTTTTCTCATGTTTCTTTATGATCAGTGACACACTTTTGATGTATTTCTTTCCCTGCTGCCATTGGAAAACACCACTTTATTTTAACTACTCACTGGTAGTGATTTATTGTGAGTAAAAAGAAAATGGGTGTACTATTACCCAGAGTGCAGTGCAAGTGTTTTTTTCCTCTTCAGCAAATAGTATAGTGTCTCTATGTTGCATGTACCAGCGTAGCTTCTGCATCCCTCTCCTCGCCTCTCATTTTCTACACTGTGCTCAGACCAGACCAAAGCTAAAACAGCAGAAACCAAACTCAGACTAGCATCAGGCTTCCTCATCATCGACCCAGTCAGCTGATGTTCTTAGTGGTTGGAAACGACAAATATATAGAGTGTGACTTAATCGGACGGGGCCAATGGGTTCTGCAGTTTTTCACCAAACCAAACTCATATTTGGCTTTTGGAAGCTATCTGCTAGTATTTTATCATTACCCATGATTGACCTCCTCATAGTGTCACGATCCGAGAAAGTTCCAAAGGAGCGTAATAAAGTTTGACTTGTCATATTGTAATCGGAGATTTAGAGGGGGCTAACACAAGAGAAATGAAATAAACAAGCCCCACTGAGATTTATATTGATCTGCTTTCTGTCAAAGGAAGTATTGTGTGTAGCTGCACTTTCAGAAAGCAGAAAATGACCTTGTGGGAAATTCTGTAACTCCTTAAGAGCCAGGTTGCCAAAACACAGTCAAAACAATCTGGTCTATCCTGTGCGGCATTCTCTGTGATCTCAGCCCCCTTGCTAAACTCTGGGTCCTCGTCTTACTCGTGTGGAGGTTTCAGAGACCATCAGTTTCTCCCAGAACTGAAGTGTCACCACAGCGGTCGCGTGCTTTTCAAATCTGGACAGTCATTGGGCCCTTTTTCTTTTACCTGGTGCACTGCAACACCCACCAGCATTTGTCCTAGCATTAGTTCACCACTAGATGGCGGTGCTGTGCCAGTGACATGTCCAATAATGCAACATTTAAATGGCGATGCCTTGCAGAGGACACTCAAATCCTCTGAAAACTGTTCAGCAAAAATGCAAGGACCAAATCTGTGTGTTTCTGTGCTCTGGTTTAACAATTCTATCATAAAAAAAAACTGAATTTACGTTTTGACAAATGCATCATGCTGAGATTGTTTCATCGATTTGAAGAACTTTTAAGTTTTACTTTAATGTAGTTGGGGATTTGGTGAGGACTCTGTCCACAAAGTGCGCTGTTCCAAGATACAAAGCATTCTCTACTTGTTTACTATGTTTCTTATTGCTCAGAAGATTCCGTTACATTATCATTTATCCTTGCACTCTTGCTGAATAAGGACGCTCTCGGGAGATGTATTAGAATTGTGCGTTCTTTGGGACATCCTTCCTATTCAACATAGCGCCCTGATAGCTTCTGTTTGAATATGTTGTGGAGAGGTGATTAGACATGTGTTACAGGAGATGGTGATCACACCCATGCAGACAGTTCATCAGGGCAGGTTTAATGTTGAATCTTCAGGTAGGAATGCCCTGAAATCGACACCGAACTCATAATTGCAGGCAGGAATCTGGGTATTTGTGAAGTCAGATGTCAAAGACATTTTGTCTGTATGTGTGTGCGTGTGTCTGTGTGTGTCTTGTGTTCTCCATTACTCCCCTTCCCTGTGTCAATAATCTACATTATAACATTATATTCTGTGGTCCAAATGCTCAAGCGAAAACTCTGAAGTAGAGCAATATCAGCATGCATTAATGGCCTTGCTGCACTTTTCTGCCATGCCCCCAAAACTGTTCCAATACTGTGAACAGTTAATAGCTGAGACCAAAACGACATTTTCTGCATGCTTATTACATGCTCATAAGGCACATATGCATGCTGCAGGATGCAACAGTCCCTGATGCCTTCGCCCCTTGGTTTGTGACCTGCGTCTCCCATTCTTTTCCCCGCCAGATACTGAAAAATATTTCTACTATATTACATTCGAGATCTCGTTTTCGAATGTGACTCAAGAGTCAAAGATGCTTAGAGTTTCTCTGTAAAGGTGCCAGACAGCATTAGCCTGCTGTCTCTTTTGCACCTTGGCGATGAGGAAATGGGTACCAGGGACTGTTTCTGCCCAGAGTCACAGCAATCTAGATGTGCTACTCTGAGGACTTTCACTCCCGCTTCCCTTTGGGTTCAGAGCTTCACACACACAGGCCCACACACACACACACACACACACGCACACACGCACGCACGCACGCACGCACGCACGCACATGCACACACACGCACACACACACACACACACGCACGCACAAGCACACACACACACACACACACACACACACACACACACACACACACACACACACACTCACACACACACACTCACACACACACACACTCACACACAAACACAAACACACAAACACACACACGCATGCACAAACGCTTACCATATAGATATGAAGTGGCTGCTTACAGTACCTGGACTAGGATTTTTTTGTTGTGTACCACTAATTTCATGTTCTTAATTTTTTTTCTTTTTACAAGGATGATAATTAAAAAAAGAAACATTAATGGAATGGTTAAACTTCATGCAACAGATTCTTTGAATGTACAATCACAACAATGATGCAGGCCCACTTATAGCGCTTCCCTAGTTTAAAACAAATGCAGAAATGTAATGGTGAAATGCATTTTTCCATTAATTTTGCAACAAGAATGCAGTTAGTAATGCCAAAAGAAAGACTCCCTCACCTTAGTTATTGTCAAGTATGCCCTGATTTTAGTGTGTGGAGACAATTTAAAAAGAATAAGTACAACTACATGGTAATGCTAACAGTAGAGAAAATTGTAATCAATTATCAATCTGATATCAGCTAACATTGGCCACCATCTCATATTGGTCAAACCAGATGACTAAAGGCTGCATTCTTATATATTGTTAATGTGGGTGCAGAAAAGTGGTGCATTTATCTATAAGTTCACATTTTAAAAGTTACATTTTCTCTTGGATTAACACAGAGCAACAGAAAAACGACCACCATGTGCATCTTTTGTCCAGACACATCGTTTATGCACACATTAGAGTGAAGCTTCCCTTAGGGAGTGGAGCAGTGAAACTGCAGGTTTGAATATATAGTAGCATGAATTGGCCGGTCTAGACTAGTAGAATAGTGTGATGCCATGGACAGAGCCGCCACAGCTGCATGATGGGATACAGGTACGTGATCCACTCCTTTAGCCAAATGGATAGAGGATGTACAAATATATGAAACACTGTATGAGTTTTGCTGCTGAAGACATTGCTCATGCCTCTCTACCCTGAATGCCTCCCCTCGTCTCCCCTTTCTCCTCACCCCTCTTTCCCACTGTTATAATTTTGCCTTCTGACCTGTTACAGCCTTAGCACACAGCTTGACCTCTCCCTGAGAAATTATGTGCTAACATATGATTATTACTTTATTAAATACTGTCATTGATATTGTTCTATTATGTCCAAATTTTATGTAAGAAATCTAAAACAGAAGTTAATGGATTCTTCAATAAATGTCGGCGTTTTTAGTGTTTTTATTTCATCTTGGGGCTCAAGTCTGTTGGAGCAGGTGTCTAAGGCTTGCATTTTCTGATGAAGTTGCCTTCCAACTTCCCCCCTGGATGAATATTTCTCCTTTTGCCATTAACCTGCTGCTTTTCCTCTCCTCTCATCCCAAAACATGACTGTAGCCAAGATGTCCGTCTACAAACGAATGAAACTGGCATGTTGTTTTGATTGCGGCCGTTCAGAGCAAGACTGCTCTTGCATGTCTGGCAGTGTACATAGTAACATGGACACCCTTCAGAGGGCCTACCCACTTTCCTCTGTCTCTGTTCATGATTGCGCAACCACTTTACGTGCCTGTAAGTTACACCGCCCAACACATGCTGTTCCGTGTCTGTGGTCTGTGCTCCGTGTATCGTACCATGCAGTGGTACCATACTTGTACGTGTACCTGTGTGTCTCTAATGTCGTCCATGTGGTGGGATCTGTTTACTGTGACTCCATAGTTTGTGTAGATGTGGTTTATGTTTATTTGTTTATTTATTTATCTTTCTTTTCTAACCCTATGTCTGTCTGTCTGTCTATCTTTCTATCTATCCATCTATCCATCTATCTATCTATCTATCTTTCTATCTATCTATCTATCTATCTATCTATCTATCTATCTATCTATCTATCTATCTATCTATCTATCTATCTATCTATCTATCTATCTATCTATCATCTATCTATCATCTATATATCTATCTATCATCTATCTATCTATCATCTATCTATCTATCTATCTATTTATCTATTTATCTCTATCATCTATCTATCTATCTATCATCTATCTATCTATCTATCTATCTATCATCTATCTATCATCTATCTATCTATCTATCATCTATCCATCTATCTATCTATCTATCTATCTATCTATCTATCTATCTATCATCTATCTATCTATCTATCTATCTATCTATCTATCATCTATCTATCTATCTATCTATCTATCTATCTATCTATCTATCTATCTATCTATCTATCTATCTATCTATCTATCTATCATCTATCTACCTCTATCTACCTCTATCTCTATACCTCTGTCCACCTGTCTATCTACCTCTGTCCACCTGTCTCTCTCTACCTCTATCCATCTGTCTCTATCAATCTATCTCGCTCTCTCTATCTTGATCTCTATCCATCTATCTCTATCTCTATTTATCTCAGGTTATTTCCAACTATTAATCGCCTCATTTTCTTTGATTTCTAGTTGAACTTCCGTCACTATGTTTTTATCATTTTAATTTGACATCCTTTACTTTTAATTTGTGAGTGTTATTATATATGTGTGGTGGGTAAGTGGTGGTGTGGCTCTGTGGTGCTGCTGTACTGTACAGTACTGTAGTTGTTAGACATGTGGCTACCGCATGCTGCATCAGTCATGCAGTTTTGTTCTATATCACTATTGGATGTGATGTATTTTGAACTGTTCAAGGTAAGATGTGTTACACACACAAAACAATGTGACATATTATTCAATGATGTCTTATATCTTTACTTTGAAGGCTCTTACAAACCTCTGAGTTAACACCGTTTTCAGTTTGCACATTTTTATTTACAGCAACTTTGCTTTGTTTCACTTTTTTAACCTTTGACTTAACTTGAACTTTAGTGAGAAACTCTGCAGAGATTTGAGTTCCGCTTAAATGCCAGAGAAAATCACATCTGAAATGGTGTTTTGCGGATTTCGGTATTGCCAGGCTTGATAAATGAGGAGCAGTGCACATTATATTAAACAATGTTTTTATTGGGGACACTAGTTCAGGAAAATAACTAATAACATCTCAAGCAACAGAAATGCCCTACGAGTCTTAAAGCAGTCATTAACATGGATCACATGCAATTTTGCTCGCAATGAACGCACACTACACTTCTGTGTAGAATGTCTTCTAAATAAATTGTACATTTTATTGTATAGATTCGACCTCGTGATAACAGTCGTCTTTAGCAGACTATCTCTCCTGCTGTCTTTAATAATTTGCCACACATACACTGGACCAAAGGGAGACCAGGAAATAGATGAGGAGAGAAGAGGAGAGGAGAATGAAAAACACAAAATGAGAACTACAAAATAGTAATGTGTGATTAATAAAGAAAAGACTGGTGGACAAAAGCTCCTGGAAGATTCCCCTCCCTTTACTTTCCTTTTGAGTGGATGGGAAATACTAAATTGTCCGTCAATTAGACATGGCAACAGTAGGACTAGATATCAAAGCATTGGGTTAAGACACACAGATCTGATTTCCTTCTCAACATTCTCCCACCGTCTGCCGACTCAGCCTAGATTAGTGTCAAATCTGCCATGATGAGTTTGGCTTGGCCTCTTGTAGTTTCGGCCTGCGCTGAAATCCCTCGGTACCAATTACTGGCCATTACATGGTTACTGATCTCACTTCTCTCTCAACCCCCTGTAGAATATCAGGAAAGCCTCCTCGGTCTTAGATTTCTTTCCCTTTTTAACTCTGACTTTGTCTGAACAGAGGGAGTTAAGTGAAGGAGTGCATTGGGCTTGTTCAGGGCTTGTTGGATTTCCTCTCCCCATTGCCTATTTTTTCCACCAGACTGAGAGGATAAGACCTCTTTACCCATGATGACTTCATGCTTTTGTACATCTGAGCCTGATTACTGAGTACTTGGATAATTGATTTTTTTTTGGACAGCACTCTCTCATTCAAGGCACCCGATGTTCTGATGCATGTCACATTCAGACCACACAAACACAAACACAGACACCTCTTTAATGGTGACGTAAACAGAAGGAGTTAGGAACATGATTCCAAGCACAACTTAAATATGTAAACAGAGTAGGCTACAAATAATTAATTTTTTGGGGATTTATTTTTAATTTTTAAAATTTTACCTCCGAGGCTAATTCAGAAGTTTATTCTTGCTTGTATATTAGTATCATAATCTTCCCTTTTGACCTGACCTTCATCACAATCTGCCAACTTCCCTTTGTGAGAACAGCGGGGAGTCGCGACAGCTTTTATACAATAGAGAGGCTGAAGCTACTGTAACACAGCCTTCTTTGTGTGCGTGCATGTGCAAATCTGTGGGTAACAACATGCACTTGTATCTCAGTGTCTGTACATGTGTATGCATCTGTATCTCATTGCTGGGGACCTTATCTATCCTGACACGGAAATTATGTTTGCATTTTCATTTTTCCAACCCTGCTGGTCCGTCACCAAACTTGCCCTGACAGCTCCTGTCCACCAGGCAGGCTTGCCAACCCCCCTCACCCCCACCCGCCACCCTCCGTCCTATGCCGCCTCGCTATGCCCCAGATGCTAGCCAGTTAGTCTGCTGCCTCTGTGGTGTGGGCAGATTGCTGGAGACAGATGCCAGAGCCACTGTGGGTCACTGTTTGAGGATCCGTGTCATAGGCCAGCCCTGGGCCCTCGCTGTGACCTTTGCTGCTGGAAGAGACTCTAGGAAAGAGTAGGGAGTGTCAGCAGCACACAGCTCGGTTCAAGTGCCCACTGTACCATTTCTTCTATCAGTACCAGTCTGCAGTACCTCCTCAGTCAAGGTCATATGCTGTAATTCCCAGATAATTAATTTAACTGACATAGGTGGAGACTTTGGTTAAGCCTTTTAAAGAGCAATCCAAGGGATTTGAAAGTGTAGCCTTGAACTCATGCTGAAATTGAAATTCTGATCTGAATGTCATGTATAGAACAGGTCTGTTAACAGTCGTCTGTTAGTGTGGCTGTTTTCTGTAGCGAGTGTCTTCTGTGTGTGTGTTTTGGGCGCCTACATGCACTCTAGTATGTAGCTGTTGTTTGTGTTTCCTTTGGTGGCCTTTTTTTGGTTTATTTCTACAGACCTCACTATGTTCACCACATTTAAATCAAAGTGTAAAAGGGAAAAGCATTTAACGATCTCTTAAAGATACGGTGTTTATCCTGCTGCTGAAACTGTGTTACCTCACATTTACCCCTCTGGAATTTTTTTGTAAAGGAAATAAGTCATTAGATTACACTACATTAGAGTACATTACTTTATATTTTCACTTTCCTGAAAGCATGGCTCACTCTGGGAATGTTAATATCATTCACCCGTCTGTCTTTTTTGTTTTGTTTCATCCACTTGTTTACCTTATTTGTGCCATAATACCATACTTTAATCATTACCACTATCAGGTTTTCCCATTATTTACATTTTTTATTTCATTTTTGATGGTCTTCACTGATGCTACTTCATCATAGTTACATCTGATTTCCATCCACTGCTCTTATGTTGATGTCTCTATCTCCTAATGTGCGTGTTTCATTACATCATTTCTCCCTCCGTGTGACCTGCGACTTGTCTTTGCATTCTCCTCAGCCAAATTTAAGTATAATGGATTTGTCAGATCACGTAAGTGTGTTTCTCTGTCCTTCATTCTGCTGCAGCTCTGTGTTTAGAGTGTAGATACCTCTATGTCATAATAACATAATTAGTACTGATGCTTTGCCTTTGTATTTCCTTTATTGTCCCGTATTCCCTTTAGAATACATTGATGTTGTCTTGTGTCCTGTACTGAGACAAATTAAACTTACAGTTTAACTAGTTTTAAATATCATGTTTAACTCAGACAGGCTGTTTATTCTGCTACCTCATCGAATAATTTGAACATATGTTGATGGGAATTTATAGTAATTAGTTCCTTATATATATATATATATATATATATAATAGGAAATGGAAATTATAGTATTTTGTGTTTCTTAACACCATGTAGTTCCATGAAATACTCTTTTTGTATTGTGCTGCATTTAGCAGCAGATGGCGCTACAACACCAGGGAACAGTGGAAGTCAAAAAGAGGCTGGCGTTCGATTCAAAGCTGATTGCAATTTAGGTAAATCTTTGGTAAATAATTGTTGAATGTTGAATTTCACTGTATTTTTTAAGGATAATTATTAGATTTGAAATGCAATTTGTCACCTCTTACATTTTACATGTATATTTTTATTTAATTTGTTTGGCCCTGTTAAGGATATTGATATTGAGGGCATTTTTTCTGTTTCCTCTTTGCAAATAGTTGCTGCTTCTTAGCACTTAAGTACAAAGAATTGCAGCAGTTATAATATTAGTTTTATTTTTTTCAATTCAACAGTCACAAAACAGCAATGCATGGCATTAAAAAGCTTTTTCATGCAGTTGCAATGCAAATGAAGAACAAAGCTTGCTCATGCAGCAAACACTGTAAAGACCAATCCAGCTTAGCTCTCACACTAAGGTAAACATTTTTAGTTGTTATTCCTCTGCCCCATCATCCAGTTTACATTGGGTCATGGAGATCCGATTAGGCTTGCATGCAGGACAGTACCATCATGTGATTAGCATTTCAGGAAGGGACAGTTGCCGTCTGGGTTGTTCAGGATGCACAGTGGACCTGCCAGGGTGGGTGAGCGCTATCTAAAGCTGCATGTGTTTGACAAGGGCCAGATGAATCCAGGAGCTATCGCTGGCGCCCCGTGAATCAAAGAGGCAGCTGACGGCCGGCATAAACGTCTGTTTATTGCCCGGGGACACCCAAGCATGCTCTGTCCTCCAACCAGCCAACCACCCTTCTACCAAAGAGAGGAAAAGGGCTCCTCCTCTCCCATTCAACTTTACATACCTCTCAATGCATCCAAATACACAGGTTGATTCTGCAGCCTTGGTCCTCCGTTGGATTGTGTGTGTATGATGGGTGAAAATCAAACTTATGTGTGTGTCTACATGCACAGAGGATATATTTTTATATTAGACACAGTAGGTTGGACATACTGTCAAAGTTACAGTAAAATTAGCCTATGAATATTCAGATTGAGAACAGAATGACTGCATTTTTGTGAGAAAATCAACAACATTTCTAAACACAATCCAAAATCAATCTTTTGAATATTTAATGGTTTGGAATTATTAATATTATAAATGATTAGATTTAATAAATGATTAGTTATTATAGCTTTATATTTGTTGAAATAACAGCAGTGTGATAAACTTGATTCTTGAACTGACACACTATCTGATTGGATCTGACTGGTTTTAGCCAAGCTGTGTCTGCTTTGTTCTACCAGAAAGCGTTAGGCAAATGAGAAGGAGAGCAGAGAGACTTCTTATTAATTCATGTTTGTTACAAATGCAAAGTAAATGGTGATGTGAATGATGAGGGGAAGAGATATTGAGTTCCAACACCACATTTGGAAAAATGATAAATGATTTCTTCTTTTATCGTATGATTTTTTTTTGTGCTTTCAGAAATTGCTTTATCAAAACTAAAATAAGGAAAGTTACAATCTGTTGAACAGAAACAAGTGTTTGATCCTTATTTTTTTATTATATATGTTTATTAATTCTATATGTATTTTAAGCTAGTGAATCTCTGTCTTCTATACCTATTGGCATGTTAACATCATACATTGAAATAACACAATTTATTGTTGAGATTTCACTGAAATCTCTTGTAAAACAATTCATAATCGAATACAAATAGAACAAAAAATAATTTATTTTGCTATAGTTTAACACTATAGTTTAAATACTAATAAATAACTAATAAATTAGCATCAATGCCAACTTTTCTCTCACTTTTTATTCTCCATTGTTTGACAGTAATGGATGAAGTTAGACCGTCTTTTCAAAACCGATCGATTAAAACCACCGGCTGCACCTCCACCTCCATCATCTCAAATGCGTTCCTTCCCAACACCCTGCACCCTAACCAGGACCCCCTGGTCATCCCGGGTTCAATCAACATCCCCCTTGTTAATAACCGTAAAGGAAGCCTGCTCCCCATGGGGCCAGTGCCTGGGGCTGACCCCTCTAAAGTGCGCTTCAGTATCTCAGGTCCAGGAGACGTGGTGGCCAGATCCCTGGCTGAGAGTCGGCTGAACCGGGCCCGCAGTCTGCCAGTGAAATACCGCTACCACCCCAGTAATGCCATGCTGCTCGGTCACAGTAGGCACTGTAGGTTGCCCCCTTAGCGGGATGTATCAGCCCGTAACTCTGCCTGTCCTGTCCCCTCATTTTGTCTTGTTTGCTGCATGATGCTTCACTCTCCTGGAGCTGCGTTGTTGCTCCTGCTGCTTTGCACGGATTTGCTTGCGAGTGCAGTGGCTGCTACTATCTACTCTACATCGGGAACTTCAAAACTGAGGAGTGCTAAAACATGTGAATTCAGAATCGACGCAGAAGAGTTGCTTATTGTTTTCCTGGAATATTGCAAGAATTATGAGTCCTGAGGATAATGACCTTTGGGAGCTGAAATAAGAATTTAAATTTTAATTCCCCCAGTGGCTGGAAAGCATTTAATTTGTGTGAAAAGTGTGAGAAGGCTTTTACTTTCACTATATATTAAGTTTAAACCAGCCAAATCAGGTTTAAGGAGTCTGTCCAACAGTATGGCAAGGAATGCATATTTTCCGATGTGTATTTTCAAAGTACATTAGAGAGAAAATTATTTGTAAAGTGATATTAGGTATTCCGAAAGCCCAATTGCATAAAGGAAATGTCAGAGCATGACATTTTATTAGAAAGCAAAGCCATATTTCTTATCTTTTATTAGCAGAATTATGTGACAGCCTAGGATGGGTTCTCAGACACAAATTAATTTCTACATGCTTGGAATAGTCAGGGCTTGTGGCGTGCACATTAATTTGCACTAATATCATGCTGTGTTATTGATTTCTAACCAAAGGACTAATATGGGTTTGAAGATCCGGTGCACTTGGCATTTGCACTGGGAGAGTACAGAGTGGATAAGAGTGTCTGGGTGCCTGCCTGAAAGCTCTCAAAACTCGGTGACAGTTGTGTAGATCAGACTACTGTTAGCTTGACTGAAATCTTCAGACGACTGGGCCTGGTCTCACTCTAGCTGCTCTTTGGCATCCTTTCTGTCTGACTGGGACTAAAGTAAAATTTGAAGAATAGTGTTTTTCTCCATTTCTCAAAAACACATAGTTGACAGGAAGCTCAGCTTGAAAAATAATCTTGGGGAAAAACGTTGCTATAGCTCAGGGTAATTTATTTTTCATTAAATCTTTTAAGACGTCCTCACCTTTATCTACTGCAGGATGATGTTCCCTATTCGTAGTCCACTAAATCTGTGTCCCATCTGTTCAGTGCTAAGTGTATTCCTGTCATGGAGGTACAGTAGACCTGTAGAAGAGCAATCGTGCGCTGTAGAAATGCAATGATGGGGTGGGGTTCAGATCGTTTTAGTAAAGATATAAACCCGCTCAAGATCCATCTCCATAACCCGCATTTATCTCATTGTCATTGCTTTTGCCCATGCCCCACTGACAATGATGGAACCATCACATTGCAATTAACGGCGTAGGTCAGCATGATCACTCCGATGCAGGCTGCTAGAGGTCCAACCGCCTGCACAGTTTAGAGGGAGTACTGAACAGTCGATGTAGTGTATAAGTTTGTCCACTCCTTTAACATCAGCCCAACTACAGCGAAACATGAACGCATCATAAACATATAACATCATTTATAAACCCATTAATTAATCAGTAAATTAAGTAAACTATTTATAGTTGCCAGTGCCTTTATCCTTATTGCGGCCTCCCCCACAGCCGTATAAAAGTGCACCTCAAATAGCAAAAATACAGGGGTTTGGGGATGTGAGCCTTCTGTTGGTTTTACAGGTTGCAATTTAAAAAAAATGTTTTTCTCCTGTCTTTTTCTTATTTACCATTCGTTACTAATGCTTTTTCTTTCTTTTCTCAATTTGACACTGAATTATTAATTTTTCTTTTCTTCAGTTTTTTTTTGTTTTTTTTTGTTTGCAATGATTGTGATGATTGTTGGCTTTTTTATTTATTTTTTTTTTTTTTAAATGTCAGGTCCAGCACACGTTTCCAACCAACCTGTCTCTATTCTGACATTCTGTGAATGTGTTTACAGTTGAAGATGAGCATCCATCAACTCTCTCACCCAAAAAAAAGCAGCGCAACGGAGGGATGCGAAACTCGCCCAACTGCTCACCCAAAATGATGAGGTAAGAGACGTTGATTTTATTCCCCTTCCAGCCTTCAAATGTGGAGTGAGAGGAAGTCAGATGCAGGGAAGACGGGAAGGGAGGGATGGATGTGTGTGAAAGATACTTCACAGGCCTGTGCTGCTGATGGTGAAATGGTGGGAGTTTGGATGGATGGGAGGGGGCAAATTAGGGGTGGCAGAAGAAGTATGTATGAAGCTCTGCGAGAGGAGGAGTGAGGAGAAGTGCCCTGTTAGGATCTGGCTGTTTAGGATGCCATGCTGTCAGCTGTTAATGACAGAGCTGAAATAATATTTCTGCCATGAAAAGCTGCTGTGAGGAGCTGTTTGAAAACTCCTCTGGCTTTAAAGTCCCAGCTGTCACCTCCTCCGGGCTGGTCCACATGTGCTCCTTAAACAATGCTGGCACTAATGACACCAGCAACCAATCAGAGGGACCTGCATGGTTACTTTGCCCTGAGGCCACTTCTCTATTGTGGGAACCCCTGTGAGCACTGTTTCTAGTACTTAAGGCCATATGTGAGATGTATCATCACAATCAAATATGAATTCAAAATATTACCTTCCTTTTATCCTGTCTTGTGGAATTAAACTGCTGTTAATTGATTTTGAAAGATAAAAGAGGAAGGCTTTCATGCTCCTCTGGCTGTGAGTGAGGCGGGGTTAGCAACACGACGGTGTCGAAAATACAGGGAGGCCGAGCTGTGTGGTTTGGGATGGCAGCATGAAGGCATGGTGGAGGAAGATCTAACAGGACAGGAACACTCATAGCTATGCTGCCCTATACTCTTAATGAGAGTAAGTGTCATGGCCATCATCTGTATGACTTTACAATTAGAAGAAAAAAAAAGAGAGCTGTGTGTTGTTGTTTTTTTTCCCACACACACTTTGTCACACATTGTTTATTTATGCACTGCGGTAGTAGTAATTTCTGCAAATAAGACGAATAATGAAATATCTATCACGTAACTTCGGTGTTTGGTTATTGTTGCGCTGTCCTCGCATTCTAGCAGATGCCTTTGTATTTTGGTCCTGCTGGCTTCCCTTAGGCGGCATTCCTCCTACTGCACTGGCATGCCTATGTGATTTTGTCCAGAATACTTGTCGGCCTCCCCCTCAGTTCTCCAGAAAACAAGAACTTAATAAGCCTTCGCACATGCCAAACCATTAGCGCAACACAGAGTCATACCCTTCAGTCTAGTTTGCAGCGGAGCATCCTTTTAGATGCCCTCGCTCAGAGGGCGAAAACTGCTACAAAAAACAACTAGACATTGGCACATATCCAGCTAACTGCTTGCTTAAAAGGCTGTTTAGTTTGCCTAACTTAAAGCACAAAACCTTTTCTTCTCCTCCTTTTTTTTTTTGCTTAGGAGATGGTCCCTGTTTGCCATGTAATATATGCATCTTTGCTTTGATTTCACAGTGATAATAATTCTTGCGAGTTATTTACTCAGTTTTGAAAATGCTTCAAAGTGATGTCAGAGTTTTCTCTGCTTTAGGGGTGCTTCTGTATTCTGCTGGCTCTTGGGTACTGGGATGACAGGTCCTCTGTTATAGGTGCAGATTTTTTTTCTCCCCCAAGTCTTAGCCCTCAGCAAAACATCAAATTACTCATCACCGTCCACAGCCGCAGTCCCACTTTCAGAGCTGCCCCTGTCAACATATAGCACTATATATATTAAACAGCTGTGCTTTACAAGCTGGATTTTATGCACAATGAAAAGTGATTGTTTGAGATCGCCTTAGGGATACTTTATTGTACAAGCAGGGAGGGGGAAAACACAGTAGGGAGAAAGCAAGGGAGCGAGCTTACGTATCAAGTAGGGTTTTTACAGGACTTGCAGCCTGAAGGCCTTTGTAAATAAATAATGATCAACAGATTGGCTGTGGGCTTTTGAAAAGCATGCCTTTGTCAGTTTGCATGATCGGGAAAATTTTCAAAGCAAGAGGCTGCCTGCGTAGTCTGGCAAAGAGGGATTGGGGGAGCACGCCCATTCCCAGCTTGTGATTGCAGAGTGATACACTGGAACAGCTCAACTCTGTTTGAAACAGGGAGGATGAGAGGGGTTGACACACTGGAGTAAGAACATAGAGTAACGGAAATATCCTATAAAAGGTACTTCTGATAAAATATAGTAGCTTACGGAGAATATTTGCAGTGTGAATTTGTTCAATTTAGGAATTTAAAAAATATATATTTGGTCCAGAAACCTCTAATTAAGGATATACTTTTTATGTAATGAATACTAATGAAATCTGGAAAACAAATATTTCAGGAATTTGTTTAGAAATTATAATTTAATTATAAATGCAATCTAATACTTTCCATCATTTAGAAATCTGTGTATATTTGCACACATTAAGGTTGACATTTAATCACAGTTTGCATCCTGGCTGACCTATCCTTAGCATGGCGGTGTTGTTGGCATTACACCATGGCATTTACACCATTCCCCACAAACCTTTCTGACGGGTCAGGACTGACAACATGCATCCAATCACAGAAGATGTCACAGTATCATCCGCAGCTGATATCCCTTGGGCGTGGCACCGTGGCTCAGACGTCATGTCTGCTCTCCCCGAGTCTTGCAGACGTCGATGGAGGTGTGTGGAGCCTCTGACAGGCTGCCAGTCACACGGCTGACAGCTCTGTGAAAGATAGCTGTCTTGGCAGAGAGAGCTGGAGCGGCAGCAAGCCTGCATGCGCCAGTCAGCCCCTGTGTGGAGGCGAGTGGAGCTGAGCAGATTGAAGTGACGGGGGCTCTGTGGAGTTGATTGGCGCAACACGCACCTCTGGATGAAAGATTCAGGCTGAGTGTAAAAACACTAAATGCTGTCAGTGTTATTATCACCTGCACTAACTGACAGAGGGAAGAGAGGTGGAGAGAGAGGGTGGCTAATTGACAGCTTTTTAAAAAACTTTTACTTTTCCTGCAATGGTATGCAACCTGAATGCAGGCTGGAGGAAGAGGCAGCATCAAAGCCTTGTCAGTGAATGACAGTGTTGACAGAGGATAGAGAGAGTGATACTGAGAGAGATGTATGTCAAATTCCTGAAATGTTTTCTCCCATATTACTCTAATGTCTATCTCTCTGCAGCTCCCTGTGTCTTGAATCGGAATAGTGCGGTTTTAACAGAGGATTTCATTATTTGGTTGAATTAGAGATAAATTGCATTTCCTTTGCTGTTGAACAAGGAGTATTTATAGAGCCACAGCACTAGTTTAAAAATTTTTTTTGTCCTGACTCAGAGGTTTGGGTGAAATTTTCTGGATTCCTCCCAGAGGAACTGTGAGAACACGTCTTTTATAAGTGTAGGAATAAGAGCAGCGGTATAAAAGGACTGTCAGGAGCCCTTTCATGGTCACTGTTACACCAGATAAAACTCATAGCTCACTGCTGTGGATTAGCTCGTTTCGTTGTGACACGCTGTTGAAACATTAATGGTCATCAGTTGGGGAAGCAAAATGTGATTGGGCAAATTCCTGAAATATTTAAAGTGTGTGTCTGTCAGAGCTTTTACTATTTGCGCCGCACGGCGTCAGGAAGTGAGGGGGATGCTAAAAGCTGGTAATTGGTCGTGTGTTGTCATGCCATTCAGTCAGTAGCACTCAAGTCTTTGCTGTTCTGTGCACCACGGCGATGCACCAGGTTCTTTTAACTTTACGATGACTGGGAGAGAAGGACTGGAGTGAAAGTTTAACCATAAATGGGATAATTAATTTGCAGCATGAATACGCAGTTTAGATCATCCACATTTTACAGAAATGGTCTAATAAGTACATTGTTGTGTTTTCTCAGTCGACATGACCCCCTCCTAATTCCTGGCAATGAGCAAATCGAGAACATGGACATGAACGTGAAGAGGTACGACTCAACGGGGATGTTTCACTGGTGCCAATCAAAGGACATCGAAAAAGTCATCCTGGTGAGTGGGGAAAAGAACCATGTAATGAAAATATAATAGACAAAAATGGCCCCTCATTATTGTATTGTAACAGCCATATACTTATATGTATTGAATGTTTTTGCTTATGTCTCCAAACAAAGATACTGTTTTAGTTTAGGGCATTCGATTATTCTCTCTCAACATGAACTCCATACAGGAGAGAAGCTTCATTTTTATGTCTGTTTTATGACAAGGTCCTGTTCATGCATATGGTATGTGCCTAAAATCTTAAATTTTTCAGCCTTATTGAATCAGGCTGGAGATAGACGCCACGTATATTGTCATTGGTTTTGATCGGCACAATTACTATTTTCGATTATTCAATAAACCGCTTATAATTTTCGTTTGAAAATGTGTGTTTCTCACCCCGTTCCTCTCTGCTCCTCTCGCACTGTCCCTGTCTCCCTCTGTTCCCTGCAGACTCGGAGTGAAGCCTCTATGACAGTGCTGAGCGGCCATGTGGTGGTCTGTATATTTGGGGATGTCGCGTCCGCTTTAGTGGGGCTGAGAAACTTGGTGATGCCTTTAAGAGCCAGCAACTTCCATTACCACGAGCTAAAACCGATAGTTTTTGTGGGTTCGTTGGAATACCTGCGGAGAGAGTGGGAAACTTTACACAACTTCCCCAAGGTCTCCATATTACCTGTGAGTGCACCAGTTCACTGCCATAGGAAACACATTTAAACCAGAATCTCTGTTCACGCTAGCAAAGCACTGACATTTTGAGTTAACATGCACATTGGAATCCTGAGAGTGATTGTCACTTTGATTTGGTCACACATTACTCAATTGAATGATCACTCAACCCCCTCCACATCCAGAACAGTGACACATCCTACATAGGCAAAGTGGAGTTTATGTGTGTTGCAGCTGCAGTGCCCATCACACATGGCGAGGCTCGCTGCCTTAGAGCTTGTTAGGCCTGGCTTGACTGATGATCAGAGGAGAATCCCAAACACAGCCCTCAGCACAGGCTAGCCTTTAGATTAGTCCATGTCTCTGACTCTCCAATGCCCAGTTAGATCAGTAGAATGTCATTGCCTCAAAACAAGAATACTTGTTAACTAATTTCGCAAAAAGCTCCACTCACTCACTTCTTAAATTTGTTTTTCTCTCCCATATCTATGTCTGCGTCTCTCTCTCTCTCTCTCTCTCTCTCTCTCTCTCTCTCTCTGTTCTCCTCACCCTGAAGGGTACACCATTAAGTCGGGCAGATTTAAGGGCTGTCAACATCAACCTCTGTGACATGTGCGTAATACTGTCAGCCAATCAGAACAATATTGAAGATGCCTCACTGCAGGATAAGGAATGCATCTTGGCATCACTCAACATCAAATCTATGCAGTTTGATGACAGCATCGGGGTCTTACAGGCTAATTCCCAAGGTAAGGAGCGTCCTATTAGACTCCATGTGCCCAAAGGGGACAGGTTGTGTCAGGGAGAAAAGACAACAGTCAAAGATGGGGGGGAAAAAAAGAAAAAAAAAGGCAGGAAAAGATTTTTTTTTGGGAGGGGTGAGAAGGCCACACAGGATGGATGCAGTTTGTCATGAAGAGAGCGTGATAAGTCCTCTTAATTGAAATACTCTAAGTGTGTTGTAAGTGGCATCTACAGTACAAATGGACTTTTATGTAACTCCTGAGGAAGCGTGCACCCAAAATATTGTGCTGACTGCTTCATCAAGCCTTTGAGGAGTGTTTACCCCACATCATTTTACGATCATTTCAGTCTTGTTCCTGGTAATTACATGCTGCTAAACCTCCTTGATAATATTTTTTAATGATGTAATCAACATGACTGTGTCATTTGATGTTGTTCCTCCTGATCTGGTGTCTGGCGCATCGTCTGGAACAGATTGTTGATGTTTGCAAACACACGAACCTGGCATCCCATCAGGCCTCATCATCATTAAGCAGCGAGTACAAATCACCAGGCAGGCCAATTCAGCTGCTCCTCATTAGTCACAACAAAACAGTGACACATGCACACACACACACACACACACACACACACACACACACACACACACACACACACACACACACACACACACACACACACACACACACACACACACCCCTTCATGTTTGAATCTACTGTATGTGCACACAAACAGGTAATCCTCAGTTTATGATTAGCCTGAACGGCATGGTATAAGCCCTGAGCTCAATTCTATCTAGTGCCACCGCGGTGATTGTTGTAAATAAAAATCAGAGTTGAAGGTCTAAGAAGCCATTATCTTTTAGTGCAGAACACTTCCACATGTTTTAGGAGAATGCCAATGCTGTTATTTATCCAGCCTTGAGTGAATGATGCGCTGTCGATAGGAGTGCCATCGAGGAAAAATAAGCAAGGGTAAATCTTAGAGCGCGCTGCTCTGGGGAGCAGTATTCACAGAAAGTCACCTGAATACAGAAGCCCACTAGCCCACATTCTCGCCCAGGATCGATGGATGGAACCTATTGTCATCAATAATTGGGTCTTACATCAACTACCCATTTCAGTGATAAATACTTCACTTTCGAAAACTCGCACACACCACAGCGACATGCAGTCACGCGTGCACAAGAAAGCACACGCGCATAGCCCAGACGCTGCTATTGTATCATAGGTAATACTTTGGGGATCCCTTCCTCCTGGCGATGCTCCCATTCAGACACTGTCTGTGGAATTTGAAACAAGGAGGTGCAAATGAATAAGTAAACATGCTCTTTCCTGGGGGAGAGCTTCTCAAGGCTGCTGTTGCATGTAGTCAACCACAGAGCATAGCTGTGCCCAGGGGGCTACAAGGATAAGGGGGTATGTAACCCAGATCTTTCTTGCCTATTGTATGTTGTAGCTGAACAAACAAGGCTGCAGCCTCACAGTAGACGAACACACACCGTGTGCGATCAGGTCGGTTTTCAAACTCACTTCTCTAGTTTGGGCAAGCAAGGGAATGTTTTTTTTAATTGTCAAAATGGAACGTAGCAGGTCTCTATATTGGTTATGAAACACATTTATCAAAAGGTAGGTAGTATTTTTATGTGTTGGATTCACTTGAGGAAGATTCCTATGATCAGGGAGATAAACACATTTTTTGCTTCTCTTGTACTCTGGCTTCCTCCGAGGAAGAAACAGCTCTCTGTTTTGATACTCACCCATGCACATTGCAGCTTTTCAGTTGTGTGTAACCTAACAGGTTTTAAAAGTAGCTTAGCAGCAGGCCTCGTGTAGCCCCGTTCTGCTGCACACAGCATGCAAAAAACAGAAACTGTTCCTCCACAGCTCCGCTCTGTCTTCTTGTTCACTATCATACAGTAAGAGCAGCGTTTTAGAGGCAGTGCCCAAAAACTTGCTATCGCTATCTAGTGGAGAAAACATCATCCTTTATGGACATCGACAAAATGATGTTCGCACTGTCTAAGCTTGTGCTCCCTCGTTGACTCAAAGTGTCAAACCTCTGCTATTTCCAAGTCCAATAATTGGTATAACAAGAGTTATGATTATCCATGCTTCAGTTCAGTCTGTGCCTCTTGCTGTGTACTAAACTATTCGGTGTCTTCTCTGTTGCAAAGGGATGGGAGATCTCTTTTGTAATGTAAGCAGCTCATTGAGTTTGTTGACAGGAAAGCCACACACACACGAAGAGATTGCAATCCTTTTAAAACTTTGTGACCTGAATATATTCCCTGCATTATGTTTCCTTGGTGGTGGCACTACAAGCTGGCATTTTGCTGTAGTCAGCACTAAATGATGGATGTCAAAACACAGTTGATGCATTATGCATATAGCATTTCAGATTTAAGGTGTTTACTTGTCACTTTGAGGAAATGCAAAAATGTGAAGTCATGTGAATTCATACTCCTGTCACTGTTACTTGTATTTCATGGTTCTCAGCCACGCCATTTCCAATAAAAGGTTTCCAGTATCCACTTCACCAGTTTTATTGTAACAAAATGAACAACATATAAAATTTATGTCTCCCCATTGATGGAGGGACGCGAATGCTAAATATGTCTTAGCTGACCCCTAAAAGCACAATATCTGTATGGCAATTTTTAGGCAGGTGCCTTCTTCACTCAGCCTTCTCCTCCCCTTTCTTTTTTTTTTTTTAATGTCAAAGCACACATCAACAACTTCATGCTGAGTGAGCTGACATGCACTTTGTATAATGGTATTGATACAGCGTTCCAGGTCACAGCTGCATGTTTATGATACATCTAAACGCACTTATGAGACATGCAGTTCTTTTGGTTGGACTGTGTCTCGCTTGTCATAGAGAAAGAAAATCAATCACAGTATTGCCCGACAAAGCTAAAAAAAAAACTAAGACTATAGATCAGAATTTGACTTTTTTCATGCCTTGCAAACTATTCTGCCATAGAAATGTGTAGGCTGTAAAATGTCAGATTTGCTGCAGGTTAACTACTTTACAAATTATACAAACTGAACTAAAACTAAATAAAAACTAAAGCTAAAACTAAAGTTGTTTTATTTCCCCCTCTTTGATGAAATTACATCTTTAATACTTCATTCAATTATGATTAAAAGAGAACCTCAACTAAACTCTGTAGAGTTTATTTCCACTTTCGACTCCTTTGGGAGTAACATGTTTTAAATGTTACTGTAAATTACTTTATTATATTGATTTCAATATAAATATATGGTAAATAGTAGAAGAACAGACATAAACCCAGCAAAATAGAGATGTATTTCAATCTTATCCCTTTGAATGATCAAAATTAAATTAAGAGAAGATTTTTGTTGGTAGATATTATGTTTGGTTTGATGGCGATGATTCGGGATGTAAAATAATCTGATATAAATGTAATCTTAGGAAAAGGAAGGCTTTGCAAATTTTGCTCTGCAGTTTGTGTCCACCCTTAAAACTTAAAACCCTTTTTTTCCCCTCCCTCAACTTTACTGCTTATGTTCAGGTTTCACGCCTCCTGGAATGGACAAGTCATCTCCAGACAGCAGTCCAGTGCATGGCTTTGTGCGTCAGGCTTCCGTCACCACCGGATCAAACATCCCCATCATCACAGAACTAGGTAAAACTGTTTTTCACCTACCTCGAAAAAGCAAATGTTGCATGATATACCCAATAACATCTGATCGATTCATCATTCATTTGCAGACATAGCTATGCAGAACTAATAATCCAAGACTTAAGTCATGCTGCTATACCTAAAATTCCAAGTCATCCAAGGTCAAGTGGACTTAGGAATGATTGCTGTGGAATTTCTGTTCATTTTCATAGATTCAGAAGCTTTGACCAACTCATTCAAGTTCATAGTCATATATGAATTATTGGATCTGGGTAGCTTTTGTTTAGTGGTGATAATGTTAACTGCAAGGACTGTAAAATATCTTGCTCAGAGGAAACTGTGGACTACAGTAACCTGAGGATGTCAGATGGGCATCTTTAGGACTATGGCTGCATCTCCTGCAATTTGTCCACTAATGCACAAGAGAAACACAGCCTGATGGAGTGGATGATAGAGGGGAAAAAGAAAGGGAATGAAAAGGTAGGAAAAAAAACTGCCTTGGTTGCAAAATGGGTCCATTTATTAATAACAATGGCAGTGGCTGTATTCCCACTGGGTGGTGGGGACTCATGAAACTTTCAGATCTCTGAGGGGCCTTCTAAAGCAGCAGAGACTGGCCACTCTGTCTCCCCTGACCCAATTAGGGAGCAATGGAGCATGAGGCCAGCTAAGAAAAGGCCAGAAAGAGAAAGGAGCCACCTAATGTTACTTGTAACGGGGGCAGCCATTACCTGCATAGAGGCTCTTCCATTAGACCGCTAACTGCATACGTAATCATCTCAACTAGATGCTATCTGTGTTGGGAGTCACCAGTTGCTGTCCTTAGAAGCTCCAGT
This sequence comes from Chaunax sp. Z400, assembly GCA_037577475.1. Taxonomy (NCBI): domain Eukaryota; kingdom Metazoa; phylum Chordata; class Actinopteri; order Lophiiformes; family Chaunacidae; genus Chaunax; species Chaunax sp. Z400. The sequence goes on from CM075193.1 coordinate 13,686,448, forward strand.
GTTGAATGTTTGCTTACCCATAGCTAATGATTTTCAAAGCACACAGCTGCTCTAGATGCGATAACTTTGTCCTTCAGGTGAGGAGGAAGTAAGAGCATACCGAGGAGAGATTGGTTGCATGTTTCACAGGAAGCACGTACAGTAATTATATTGTCATATGTCCAGTTTACAGTGCCAGGAGCAGATTAAAGTCAAGTCGAAGCGTAAGAACACATTTAATCTTCATCCCTCTCACTGTCTTACCGTGAAATGATTTATTGTTATTGTTGGGGTATAGTGGCCTGACAGCTCAGGTCTCTAATCTAAGGCGCTTTACTTTTAGATTGCCGACAACCATGAATGTCTCAGAGTAATTCTGGACTTGACACGAGTCGTCTGAGGCAGCGAAAAGCCTTTATTGCAGTGTTTGAAACTGTTTCAATAATGACACCATTTCTCCCCTTCCCTGCACTGTCTCATCACCATTAGCTAAACCTGGCAAACTACTGCCATTGGTTTCACTCAGTCAGGAAAAAAAAAGTGGAACCAGCATACAAATGATAACAGAGCTGGGTAAGCCGAGCCTTTGTCCTCTGCTGCCGCTCGTTCCCTCGCTCTGCTGCTCTGTTCCCCATCAGCTTGTCTCGATTTGGCTGCAGTCAAGGCCCTCCTTGCTACCACGGTTTCACTTTGAACACATTTTTATTCTTTATTCTGAGTGAAATTGACTGTCTTGTTTTGGCTCCCTTAATGATTTTTTTTTTTCTTTTTGGTTTTTTTCTTTCTTCCTCCAGTTGCATTTGCAGAGCATCACTAGGCTTTTGATCATGCTCAGTCTGTCCTTGTGGCTGTTTTCATAGAAACTCCCCGTCTGCCCCTCACCCCCTCTCCCCCCCTCCAAACATCACACACACATCCACTCCCCCCCCCTCCCCAAATCACTCCTATGGCCCAGACCCGTTTGCATCAGCCCCGTGCCTCTTTGACTGACATGTATGTTCCACAGCGCACAGGAAGCCTGGGAAGAAATCACATATCAAAAGCCAAAAAATCTCAAGATCAAACTATCTTTTAAGCTGTTTATTTATTTTGAAATTTATTTTCCTGTTTCTTTTTTTCTTCTTCAGACTGTATCTCTGAAGCTTAGATATTTGGTGGAGTCAAACAAAAACTAATGTGATGTCATTTTTCTAGTAGCATTCCTTCATAGACCCTTCACTGTCTGCTGCAGCTAGGAATACAGTCAAAGGAAAAAAAGACATGCACTACAGGGGGCACTTGGTGTTTTTTTTAATCTACTTCCAATTAAGCCCATGCACTAGAGAAAAAAAAATCCTTATTATCATTTCGGATTTGATTATCTTTATTTCCCTCTCTGCCCTCGTTTAACAGACCTCAATTATTCTTAATCATAAGATGAAAAAAGTGTGTTGTTACCTGGCTTTAATTTGTTTTTCAGGGCACAGGTAAATATCAAAGATGTATTTCTGTTAAGGTGATGATGATGATGATGATGATGATGATGATGATGATGATGTGACCTACACATTCAGTGGGGGAAATTCTGAAAAACATAGCATGAATTTCTAAGTGCATGATTTTTCTTCTCGTGTGACAAAATGTGAGCCATTGTTGAAGCCTTAATGTCACCTTAGTCAAGGAATACATTAAGAAATACCTACTATGTGCTTTTTTAATTAAATCAATTAAATAATCATGTTGTATAATTCATGCTGTCCACAGTCTAGTCATAGTCAGGTAGCTTTGTATTGTAGTAATAAAAAAATATATAGGGGATACTGTACTAAGGAGAATAGATGTCAGATTGATTCATGATTGGAGACTTCTACAATGGTCGTCACTATGTATGTTCAATATGATATTCTTTGTCTAAATGTATGAAATGCACCCTGCATGCGATACACAGTATATTTAATATTCAAAATCCCCTTCCAAACAGCTTTACAGTGAGTGGACAGAAAACGTATCCAGTCAACTGTATTTTAGGGTCAATCAAAACATCAGCGGAGAAGAAATGATGTTCGTCTTTAATCTCATATTTCAAGCTCAAATCCTGTTTGCTTGAGTCGTCACCGTTTACATTACCACGATGTATCCAAATCTTTCCAGATGTAATTTAAAAATAATTAAAAGTATTCCGTATTTCTGAACTCTCAGGTGTGTCCATGTCTGTGTGTGGGTGAGGTGGTTGTCTTGTTCACAGTGCCCGTCTCTAACTCCCTCTCCCCCCTCTCTCTCAGTGAACGACTCAAACGTTCAGTTCCTAGACCAAGATGATGATGACGACCCAGACACCGAGCTGTACCTCACCCAGCCCTTTGCCTGTGGCACCGCCTTCGCCGTCAGTGTACTCGACTCCTTGATGAGTGCGGTGAGTTCTTTTTTTTCTTCTTTTTTTTTTTGTGGAGGGCTTTTCTAGACCTCAAAATTTGTTTTTCAAAATTCTACTTTCGCCAACACACATTTTATTGTTGTGATTTCCTGATTATTTTGTGCTTGAAATTTAACAGAGTACTATTCTACACACTGGAGATGCACTGCTGCACTGGCAGAAACGTCAGGATTAGTAGGCAACTTTGAAGCAGGTTATACTCAATAGATGGACCTGAGAAGAATTGAGATCTCAGAAACCCTTGAAAGTAGTGACATTTTCTGTTTTCTTGGGCTTTTTGGTGGTTGTTTCAGATTAATAAGGGACAGATTGGATCATCTAAAACTCTGAGGTGCTCCCCCAGTGGAGAAAATGGGTTTCAAGGAGGCAGGAGTTGGTAAATGAAATGGCACAGTACAATAATCACAAATCACGGCCAGCTTCACTGACATCAAAAGGGAAATTGTTGGCATCACTCCTCATCACAAGTATTAATTCCACTTTCAACAGCCTTATTAGATGTATTAAGGAACTCAGTGTTGAAGGTTAGCGTTATGGCGATGACACAGCAAAGAAAGAAACGCTCTTTCATGTTTTAACAGTGTCATTGCTGCACTGATGATAAGATAAACGAGAGGCTGGCGAAAAAAAAAAAAAACCTCTTAAAAACCTAATTTTTCCTCCTCCACTTGTCATGACCACCTTGTGGTTTTCCCTTTGCTGCTGTGATGGCTTAATTCCAGCAGCCCTCTCGGTGAGTGAGGGGTTAGAGGGGCGTGCAGAGCCGAGCCGAGCAGGGAGTAGAGCAGGCGTCAGCTGTAGTCTGGCACTGGTCAGAGGTGAAGCAAGCTAATGGACAGTGCTCATCCATCATGAGGCTCTGCATGCCTGTCAAGGGCCTGGGGAGAGGAGCTGCCACTCTGGCTCCGCTTTGGAGTGACATTAGCTGTCTTCACGCGCAGAAAAAAACAGGTCCTGATTTCACTGAAGGACAAGAGAAGCCCTCAGACATCATACGCTGTGTATGTATATCAGTGTTCCGACAGGAAAGATTAGTGCATAGCAGTATCTTTTAATTTAACATAATGATCCCTAATATATTCTTTTATCAAAATGTCATTTTTTTACGATTGCACATCTTGGATCTGGGAAACGCAGCCTTTCACTACACATTATAATAATGAATGGCACAAATAAAGGTTGACTTGATTAATTTAGTTTTTCTGGCTGAATAATGCACAGGGAATACTATTGTGTTACGACCTAGAAAGTAGGTCGAGTCAAATCAAAATTCCAGTGCCATCCGTTGGATTTGGGTGGATGCATAAATCTCAAAAACAGATATCAAAAGAAGTGAACAATTGAAACGAATGAATGAAAATGGAACGTTTTAAATAATTGTTTGTTCTTGTAAATTAAAGCTACTGAAAAAAATCATCATATAGGAATGATGATCAGAGAGAAAGTTCCCTCTCCACATATTCGGGCCTGTGCTTTCTTCCCATATCCGCCACCTCCCTACTTGTGACTCTAATGGCATCCCCTCACTGTTCTCCCCAGACGTACTTCAATGATAATATCCTCACGCTGATTCGGACGCTGGTCACAGGGGGAGCCACACCAGAGCTGGAGGCCCTGTTGGCTGAGGAGAACGCTCTCAGAGGAGGCTACAGCACACCGCAGACGCTGGCCAACAGAGACAGGTGTCGCGTCGCCCAGCTAGCCCTCTACGACGGACCATTTGCCGACTTGGGGGTAAGTGGATGTTTAAGCCGAGATGACACGTTTTGGCACTACCCAGCAGCACACATCTGGCTGCCTCCGCTCCTCGCTGTCCTTAATCCGATGTGAAGAGAAGTGATCACGCGAAGCAGGCCTCAGTGGGTGGAGAGGGGAGATGGCTTTAGAGAGAACACTGAACACTACCAAGGAAATTCCAAGTTTAATTGGTTCCGACCTTGTTTTTGTTTTGTTATGCAGAACTTGCAATAATGAAGTAATTTTGTTTTTTGCCAGATGAATTATGGCATAATTCTGAAGCACTGCTGATTGTTACAGTCTGCTTTGCGAACACTTGGTATTTGCTTGCAAGCAAAACATCCTCAGCAGGAAACAACATTGATTTCCAGTCCAACTTTGCAGAGAATTTTCTTCCTTTTAGTTCAACCGATCCTGATCGTAATGGTGATGTATCACTCACTGGTGTTGTCTTTGTTCTGTTCATCAGGATGGCGGCTGCTACGGAGATTTATTCTGTAAGGCGCTGAAGACGTACAACATGCTATGTTTTGGAATCTACAGATTAAGAGACGCTCATCTCAGTTCACCCAGCCAGTGTACAAAACGGTACAATCTCTGTCTTTGCTCCATGTCAAATTAAACATGTTGATAAAATAAGATGAGCAATTAGGTTTATACACAGAATACGTTACTAATCACACAGGGAAATTGATAGTATCACGGCAGCTACTTCACATAAATCACAAAAACAAATGAGGTGGTTGGAAAACAATTACAATTTAAAGGCCAAATTGTGCAATAAGTAAAATATACTAAATTAAAGATGAAAATATAAAATACAAACTGACACTCGAGACTAAATCTAAGACTATAATGTTATAATATATCCTAAATTCTCTAAATTCAGTATATTTTCTCAAGTATATTTAATAAATTCATACATTCTTATTTATATATGAATCTAGTTTTAATAAGTAGAAACTATCAGTTTTTTCCTCATACAGTCTTTTAAATGTCCAAGAGATGAAGAGTATTATATGCCTTTGCTTCTTTGTTTGATGTAGACTATATTCTTCTTCTTTGCCATGATCGTTTAAGTTTTACCTTTCATACTTCTGTTTTTTTTGGGGCAGGTATGTGATCACGAACCCTCCCTATGAGTTTGAGCTCGTGCCCACAGACTTGATCTTCTGCCTCATGCAGTTCGACCACAACGCAGGCCAGTCCCGGACAAGCTTGTCCCACTCCTCCCACTCTTCCCATTCCTCCAGCAAAAAAAGCTCCTCCGTCCACTCCATGCCGCCCTCCAACCGGCAGAACCGCAGCAGTAAGCCCCGGGAGGCTCGTGACAAACAGAAGTATGTGCACTCACGCGTCCTGTCGAGTTTTATTCTGCATGTTGACTGTTTTATACCTGACCTGTATTTTATAGGTGTGTGTGTGTGTGTGTGTGTTTGTGTGGACTGTGGTGAATGCATACACTGACAAACGCTGTGGTACTGTGTGTTTGTGGCTTGTTTGTGTGATGTGCTCCGTGCCCATGCCTGTTGTCCGTGCGTTTCCTTCATAATCATCTGCATGTGTTCTTCACTTTCCCATCTCTGCAATCACAACATAACATTGGATTGGTAAATTCAGTTTATTAGACTCAAAGCCCGTTGAGACTCTTTTCTTATAAATGGGGTCTGTGGCAGTATAAACAGTAAAACCACTTGTTAGGACGGAGCAGCCATTGTGGTTAGAAACAAGTTTGCAATAAAAGTATCCAACACAGCCAATAAAATGACACAATGCAACACAACACACATTCAGTCTGGTGTGCAGTCTATGTGTCGTATCTGTCCCAGTATTTAGTTGTTTCGTGTCTTAACTCATTTGTGTGGTAAATAATTGTTGTTTTTGGGTATTTGTGCACATTTGGCGCTCATGATCAGTAAACCTCGATCATGGATGTGTGGTGTTGAATTTGACCTGCTGTAGCAACACATTCGGCTAACTGTACCGCTAGACTGTTACTCATAAGATCATCCCTTATTAGCAGCGTTGATGTTTTCTTCGTCATGGTGCATCTGTACTGCTTTGTTGCATGTCCATGTTGGTAGCCCTCTATAGCAGGCTTTTAGTTCATGTTCTGTTTATTATTAAGATTATTTCAAATTTGGTGAGATATTTGTTAAATACTCCGTATTCGCCCTCAAAAGATGCACTATGAACTGATTTTTCCTCTGGGAGAATAAAGTAAATAAACGTATGACATATTCTCAAAGCATGCAGATTTGTTATTATCTCAATCGTGTTGTCAAATAGTCCAATAGTGTTGTATCGTAGATAATAAGCCCTCAATACATCTTCAAATTAAGATGTATGATGTAACTTCATACTGTAGCAGCGCTGAGCATTAAATGGAGTATTTCAGTCATTGTCAGTTGTGTATTGACTGTAAATACCACTCACTAGATTACTTACCTCTCTTTCTGAAGTGCAACAAGGATGAATAGAATGGGCCAAGGTATGCAAGTTAACGATTCTGCATGACTTAGCAACCTGTATCTGGGGTTCTTATCATAACCATGTCCTGTTTGGATATTGTTATGACAAGGGGACTTTGTTTTATTTACTATGTTCTTCAAATGCTAAGGAAACCGTCCCCCAGTTTAAGTTTTGCTTTCATCTGGAAAGCAAAATGTCTACTGCTGCTCTTGCCTCCCCCCCCCTGTCATGATCAGGAACATCTCCACATTGCATGAGGTTGTGATGACCCCCCCCTTTTTCATGCTTTCACTTTAGTTATTCACTTGCTGATATGAGTTTTCTTTTCCTCCAGACAAATCCCTCTGTCATTTATCATGCCCGTTAATGATTTATTTCCACTTGAGATGGTTTGCATTGTGTGAGAGGTCTGTGTTAGTGCATCTTCCCTCGTATTGAATGCTTTTAGACTACTGCAGCAGACTTTAAGATGCCATACTTGCTCTCATTGAGTAAAGAAGGTTATTATTATTATTATTATTATTATTATTATTATTATTATTAGTAGTAGTAGTAGTATAAAGCACAGAGTAACAACATGTTGCCCAACGTAGCTCACATGTAGGTCAGGCTGATTCACATCCCCCCTGATGCAGCCAATTGCTTACTTCTTCACAAAACTTTAAGAAAGTGTGTCCAGCCCTGTGCCATTGGTCACGCCAAGAAAGTGGGAGGTGTGACTGATTTAAAGTCTAAATTGAAGGGGGATATGAGTCTGTAAGTCCCCTCCTTGTAACCCTCTGCACCTGATATGGTGGTTTGAGGCGACAACACTAAGTTCACCGTATCAGCAGCAGACTCTGGAGAGAGATGGCAGACATCTTGCTTCACCTCAGGCACAATTCTACACATCAAATGCCTGTGCTGTAACACATGGCCCTGCAGCCTTAAGCATGCTGACACACACACACACACACACACACACACACACACACACACACACACACACACACACACACACATGCGCACACACAAGCGACACAAATTAATCTCCACATATGCAAGCATGCATGTACATGAATACACACACTCACACACACACACACACACACACACACACACACACACACATATATAGCAAAGTTAAAATTTGATATTACAACTTCACCCAAAAGGAAGTGACATCTTGAATGGCATTGCGAAAGTGCTGGGAGAGAGTTTACAAACTTCTGACAGCACACACCCTTACCTTTCCTCATGCCGTGGTCAGAATGTGTGCCTTCATAACCCACTTTAACAAGAGAATGGCACTCAGTAGAGCCTTTACCTCCACCAGGGCCCAGCAGTCCCCTTTAATTCAATTAATCCAAAATCAAACTCATAGCCCTGTGGAGAAATGCCCCATCTCGCAATCTTTAAGAATGTGAACAAAGAATCAATAATAAAGGATCCCCTTTATCCAGATCCACACCAAAATTTAAAGGGGTTTATTTTGGTCAAGGACACATCCTTCCACCAAGTTTCATGGAAATCTGTTCAGTAGTTTTTGTGAAATCCTGCTAATAATCCAACCAACAAACAGACACTGGTGTAAACATATCCTACTTGACGGAGGTAACAAAGAGATTCCCTCCAAAATGACACATCCAAATCTTCCAAATAACATATAATGACTGTCAGCATGAGAGTAAAGCAAACTGTAAAATGTGCTTGGATTATGTATAAAGCATATATTTAAAGGGCCAGCTCAACCAAATTACAAAAAAAACACCAAAAACACAAACATATTCTCTATCTTCAGATTTACGATCCAAATAGTTCAATTTCTTTTGCCCCATGTCTTGAGAAATTTATCTTTGATATTTCTGCCTCCACCCCAACATAATGGAAGTGAATAGTGAATTGCTTTTGGTGAAAAATCAAAAAACAGCAGCATCCCTTTCTAGAACAATATCTCTCTTAAAACATTGATGGACTGTGCAGATTGCACAGCTGGATTGTTTCTGTGGTCCAGTTTTACTGGCCCAAGTAACTGTGCAGACACTAGCTGTGATTTGCTAGCAACATATGCACCAACTGGCATGTGTGTCATCTCAGAACTCACCAGGAACTTAAGCTGATTGGATTATTTTCCTTCAATCTTTCTCCTTTGTCCCCATTCATAGACAAGATGGAGTCATAAAGACTCAGAATTTTGCAAGATTTTTTATACAATCTTTGCCGGATTTAGTGCAACCCCAGGCAAATTCACGACTCGTCATACCCTCCACTTGCGTCTTTGCATTGATTTCATGTACAGCCGTGCCATTTCTAAAATTTCCTTCAGAGTGGATCTAGTTTAGATAATCCACAGAATCAGCTCAAGAGCTTTTTAGGGACTATTTCCACAAAGTAATTCCATTCTTGTGTGTTAACTTCAGATGACAAAAGACCAAAAACCAGGGATAACTCCTCACTGTGTGACTAGATAACAGGAGAAACACCCAACATGACCCTGTACTATACTGTAGAGTGGAACAATACCCTTAGAATGATTTTTTTGGGTGTTTTAAAATGAAATCATTACACAGCAAATTAGAATTCTGACAAATTATATTCATCTGTTTACGCAGATGGACTTTATTAGTCAATGCAACCGTGACACTGTTATTCAAATTGGCTCAGGCGCCACCAGAACAAAACTTGATCTGGACCACATGGTTTAAAGCAAATTAGAAATAATGCATTGCAAGTCTATTACTTAAACTGAGGCAGTATGGTTGTAAGTAATCTCATGATGCATACTTTTTCAAACTAACTCTGCCTTCTCTTCTTGCTCTCTTGCCTTGTCCTCTTCAGAAAAGAAATGGTTTACAGATGAACCAGAAAATGCCTACCCACGAAACATTCAGATCAAGCCCATGAGCACTCACATGGCCAACCAAGTCAACCAATACAAATCTACAAGTAGTCTGATTCCACCAATCAGAGAAGTTGAAGATGAATGCTGAACATGTTTTTTTTTTTTTTGCCCTGACATCTGTGCGCTATTTTAAAAAAAAAGACGAGAAGAGATCACCCATGGAGGAGTGACGATGATGATGACAGGGATGTTGAAGACTCTTCACTCATTCTTCTAATCACAGAATGGACTGGAACCTAAACTGGAAGGGACCTCTATGTGTATACCTTTAATGTTACTTCCATGCTCTTGGACATTGTTTATTTATTAATATAACCATAATGATGTACATAATGACAATCAAACAAGGAGTGTACAGTCCCTTCCCCCTAGCACTTTTTGGAATTGTTTTAAGAGTTTAAAAAAAAAAAAGACAAAGTACTTCCTGTAATTCTTTGCAATAGTTCACCTCTTCATGTGACCAGACTACACGGCTGGTTATCGGAGGATGGGGGTTTGCAGCGATAAACTCATATCATCTCCCAAAGATCCACCCAGATGTGTCACGTCAAACCAGCTGGGTTCGTCAGCTTCATATCTCCTGTGTGCTTCTGTTCTATTTGCACTAAAACTGTTTCAGTTTCTTTTGACAGAACAAGTGGAACCATCGGATTGCCCCTCTAAAAGACATCACTGAGGGGATGAGGAAGGAAGGAAGGAAATGAGCGAGTGCTGCTTGGCTTTCTTAGAAGTACTAAACTTGTTCTTAGGTTGTTATACATCATGTCATTGCTTCAGGTTTGCCACTTCACAGTTAACTCGTCATGTTGAGTGAGAGCATTCCAGTCCTGCCGAACAAAATCATCTTGCAAAACAGTAGGCTAAAACCTGAGTGGTGCAGTGTTTGTGTTTGCTGGCTGACAGAGAATCCTGTACCTAAATGTCTTCTGCCGATACGTCAGATCATAAAGCCTGTGACTCTGTTTCAAGCTCCTATTGCATGATATGTGCCTGAGCCTCCTCTATAACAGATACAGTGTGGTTGATCAACCTGAATACATGGGAAGGATGCATAAAGCACCCAATCCTGTTTTTCATGAGTTTGGGAGCTTTTATTAATGTGCAAGCTGTGTGTGTGTGCGCGCATTGCCACTTGTCTTTCTGGTGTCGCGCTGATCAGTGCTTTCATCGCCTCCATCGGCTCTGACAGAACAACATTCGGGATCATGGCTCTTAAAGAAAAAGGTCATGGTAAAAAAAAAAAAAAAACGGAGTAGAAAAGTCTAGAGGGTTTGGATCTACTAACAAAAACATGTTGCAATCAAAAACCAAGCCAAAATCCACAACTATGATTGAGCTAACAGAAACAGCAGCTGCATGCTCACTATTAATGCTTTGCCGTGATATCTGCGGCCGAATTGGGATCACAGACAAGAGTTGTGCATTTTTTTGAATGTTTTTTTTTCTGTTACTTAAAAGTTCATGTCTGAGGAAAGAAATGCCACGTATCGCATAAAAGTGGGCATAAATGGGTCCTCCTTTGATAAGAGCAACTGCCTGGCACAGGGTTGGCACAGAGGCAATAAAGAGCTTGGATGTTCTCTGTTGCCAATCCAGATGTCACACGCCTCAAAACTCTCAGGAGTTAAGCTGCTGTCTTCGGTCCTCTAACTCGGGGAAACGCTCAAACATAGTTGGGTGGAAATGCAACACTGCTACAGACTGCCAGTAAGGACACTAAAGAGGAACCTGTGTTCTTTATGCTAGCCTGCGTGCAAGTGTATTTTGCACATGTTTAGGCATTGATCCAAATCCAGCTATGATAGTGATGGAGGTTTACTGTGGTAGCCTTGTACTCCTAATACATAAACCTCCTATATGTAGTTAACATACTTATTTTGTATCCATGAACATAATCAATTTTTACTTATTTTTCTAGACAAGAGAAACAAATGAATATTATTAGAGGAGATACAAAAAAGGTTCTAATAATATCTTTAATTACAACTACATATCATGACCATATCATCATTTATTTCACATTGTACTAAAATAAAAGATTATTTTTTTAATCCCCGCCCATGTAACAAATTGGTTCACTCAGAGCCAATAAAACCTGCAGCTGCATAAAGCTTACATTGTGAAACCACCATCTTCAGCCCGGCAGCTCAGCTCTGTTGAGTGCTTGTAGAAAAAAAAAAAATTAAAGGTTCATCTGAAGCCTTTTTTTAGGTGCACAGATGAGCCCTGTCTGCTGAATAATGTGTCTACTGCAAAAGCATGCCTAGCTGCAAACATATGGTTGGAAATATAGGTGTAAAGGAATTATATAATGGGGGATAAAAGAGCAGATAAGAGTAGTAATAATCACAAGAAGATCACAGTTGCTCCCTCTGTGTGCAGGCCAGAACTGAATGACCTTCATTAGACGTATTTGACCTAAATTAGGTCCCTTTGTGTGAAGGAAGAGTGTGTACACTACAGCAAAGTGTGCTTGTGTTTTCCACAAAATATGATTTCTAATATGACAGGGAGGAGCTGTGTGTTTATTGCAGTGATTATCCTTAATAGGCTGTAATGAAAAAGTAATTCTAAAAAAAAAGAGGAAATTTTACAATATTAAAAAGAACATAATATTGTGCTAAATATGCTTGTGTAAATTCAACCCATTTTGTAGACCATATTTCTTTTTTCAAACAAAACAATGTGAGCTTCAATGTCCGTCTATTGGGTGTGGTGCAACTATACTGAAGCCTCATACACATTGTCCTGAAGTGAACTTTTGAACTGTGATTACATGGTTGTCACACTTTGTAGCATATAGATTTCTTTTCAGACACTATGTGTGTAAAATGTATGTATAATTGGATTGTTAATGGCAGACCTTCTAGCCTCAACAATAAGGAAATATTCATATTTAATAACGACGATGACTCATTATACATAGAATCGACAAACTGATTGTGATTTTGAAAAAAAAAAGGCAAACATGTATCTTAAAATGAAAGATCCTGGAATTTTTTTTAAATGTGGAGACTATTCAAATTAAAGTTAAGCGGAATTTGATCTGGTTTGTCGGCCATCACAAAGATGGAAGGTAGCACCAATTCAGCAAAGGTTATCAAAAGAGAGAACATCCTTAATTTTCCTGTCCTTATTACTTTGTGTTATTACAGGGTTTACATTCCATTTTGCCAGCTTGTCATTTGTCACAATCTTCCACAACTGCTTCTTATTTGTTTACAGTGTATTTTTGAGGTACTTAAACATAGCATTTGTTCAGAAATAAAATGGTACATGCTGCAAACTGGCATAAACAAAAACTCACAAAGTAATGCACCATTTGTTTTCATTACACTTGATTAATGTGTAATGTTATTAATGTTTTCTACCTGAACCCTCATTGTCCAACTCGTTCAGGCTCTCCTTCCCACACCTTGTCATATGTGTCTGTTTGATGTTTTAGGTATTTGAATCGTATACCTCTAAAGTTTTTAGAGTGTCTTTGAAGTGCCATGAAGAGTTTAGTTGAGCAAGCATCCTTCAGTCATTCAGGGACACCAGCTCGCTTTGAGGGAGCTGAGTCCAAGTGTTTTTATCCACTGTGAGAACAGTCTTTTGTACTGACATGGAGAACATCCAAGCCATCAATGCCTCCATGCCAGTATAGTGCCAGGCAGTGCAGGAGGTCAAGAGGAGGGCCCATTTAAGTCCCACTATAGCGACAAGTGGCATTCAAGAGGCCTGAAGGAACTGCGGTCTTGAAACCACACATATCACCTCTGCTGTGTGCTTGAATAAAGGTTATCGGGTTGTGTCATGTGGTGTAGTTCAATATGGATGACTGAAAGATGCACATAGAAACCCATGCCTGTAACATCAGATGTGTTGTTATCCACTGAATGAATCAAAGACTATGATGTGTCATATGTTACTGTTAAAGTATTTTGCATTATTTTTGTTAATCTATTTTTTGCTGTAAAGGATGGATATAATAACTTATTTGCTGGGAATTGTACCAGACATAATAGAACATATAATACTTATAGGGATGGGAGGTGGGTCTCAAGTCTTAACAATACATTAAAATTGCATTCAGCAATTTTTATGTTTTTTTTTTTATTTTTAAGAAAAAATTTTGTTAATATTTTTGGCTGCCTATTAGTTCAGGAAGAATTCAGGACATGGCTCCTCTGCATCACAGATATAGGATTTGTCAGCATGACGTCAATGAAGCAGACAGGGGTTTGACATAGTAGTCTAATTAGTTGGGATGGTTTCCAGATATGATGGTTAAATGGGTTATTTGATGGTGCTGAGTTGATCTACCTGACTCTGTCAAATATAATCTGCTGATAAATATATTGTCTTGTACAAAAAGTTTGTACATAGATTGTACATGGTTTCTTTTTGTATTTTCTCAAATTAAAATGGATGTATTCGTGTTCTAAACCATGAAATTCTCCTCTCTTTTATTCCAATTAAAAATTATATTTCTACCGTTATTTTACTCCTTCGGTCTTAGAATAAGCAGTGATGGGAGTTGCAAATACATTTTCTCCAGTACTGTGCAGTACCTGAACACAAATTACTCGAGTACTTTAATGCAACATTTCAGGGGGAATATACTTTTTCATATCCTAAATTTATATTACAGCTATGGTTTCAAGATACTTCCTTTTTTCTCATTTTTGAAGCAAAACATATGATCAGTGTTTTTTACATGTTGCATTTTTATAAATACTTGACTATCAGACATGATGTCTGTCAAAATTAGTGCAGCTCTGACATGCAACAACATTAATGGCATTCAAATGTCTCTTAAATGTTATTAATAAGAATTATTATAAAAACAATGAATCATCATTACTTTATTTGATATTTTTTAAACGATCAATTCTAAATAATTTCATAACCAAGACTCCCCTAGAAGAAATCTCAGTGGGACCTTTCTGGTTACATCAAGGATAAATAGGCATAATAGGCAGCGATTGACAGTCTGGACAAAAAGATTCACACTCAAAGTTCATCTACTTCATTGGAACCATGTGGGTGTAGTTTGATTACATATGACGACATAAAACAACCACACCACCGTCACCACATTATGGTTAAAATATTGTTTTATTCTGATTGGTTGCAGGGACTTGCATTACATCGCATTTTCCAACTGAGCCCTGCCCCTTTCAAATGAGTGAAAAGAGCACAGAATTACAGTTTATATAATTTGCATTTGTTTGCACTAATGGTGTAAGTACTGTACAATACATACTGATGCATGCATGTAGGTACGTAGGAACAATAAAAACTTGAAAAAATGTAGCCTGCCATTGGTGTGTGTGTTTTTTTTAACTAGCAGATACCCATTCTGTTATCACAGGGTACAATATGACCTAGTGAGCAATAAAACTGAACATCTAGGGAAAGATGTGATAAGGATTTCTGCAGCATTTTAAAGGATAGCAAAATAAGGATAGGAAAACTACATACAGTACTGCAGTTAATTCTTTAATAGGTTGAGGTACTTAACAAATAGAAATAAAGAAAGGTGCAGTGACAAGAGTATTGCATGGAACATACTGTAGATCTGTAATTTATATGTTATAGTAAATATGACTGAGAGGGCAAGGACAAGCTGTGGTAGCGACTTGTCAATCACAAGGAAATAATGCCCCTACAGGCATACCCTTCTGTATTATCAATTTTACTCTAAATGGGATCATAAGTTACTAAATGAACATAAATGAATGAATGCTGTATTAAAGAATTGAAAATAGTAGTGTCAGCTTGGTCAAGTTAATTTCATCTACACAGCTCAAAAGCTCACTTCCACATTGCCTCACCTTTGACACCAATAAGCTCCATTCATATTGTATGGTCAATGTATACAACATTGTAATTAAAAGGATTTTCAGAAACCAACAGTACATGTGGACTGACACGTACCATGCTCATCATACACCGATAATACAATATACTTACACTGTAAAGAACTATGCTGTGTTTTGCGGGCCATATACTCTTAAGGGGGTTACAGAAAATTGTGTTCAGTAAGTAATAGTAAGCGTTTCCTGAGTCTGAGCACTTCATCCATCACTGGGATTAACATTGATAATATCTTACTGCTGGAATTTACCCAGTATATCAAAAATCATCCTAACTTTCAGGGCATTCCCGTCACACCTTTACAGTGTCAACAGACAGGTGCTGTAAAATTGCAATTGACCCAATGCCTGACCTTGACTATTACCAGGGGAAGCCAGAGCTAATCCCCACCCTGCAGAAGGGGCGAGTGACCCCGTGGTCCAAGTCGCACCGTCAATCCGCTTATCCATTGAACTGGCATTAGTCTTGATTTACCTTTACTGACATGCTATTAGCTGCTCCATCACTTTCACCTGTCAGACTGTCTGTCAACAGAGATCCGCATTGATGGGTGGGAATAGCGTTTGAATCCGTCAACATTGGCTCGTGTATATCTACATGGAGACTTGACAGTGGATGAGCAAAGGACATCATACGAGGTATCTCATTGTGAAGTCACGTCAGCGCTGTGGTGAATGTTTGTGCATCAGGTCGGGATGTGCAGCATCTCAATTTTAATGTGGATTGGGTTTAAAGATACAGTTATTCCAGGGGCAAACGATGCATTCAGAAAGTAATCCCCTTTCCCCTATTGGAGCTTTAAGACGTCTAAGCAAAGTCTGGACAGTAAGATAAGCATGTCATTAAACAGTGCCGGAGTTAAAGGACGTTTAACCTTTATGTAATACAGCAGTTTTCCAACTGAAATAATCTGCTTCTAGATCCACTGCACTAAACGCTCGCCTGTGTCAAAGGTGCAGAGAATCTCCTGAGAATCCTTCAAACATCATGACCAGCACCAATTTCTAGGTGTTATGATGAGGCAGGACGACATCTCAGACGCTGACCCACTGCGCTTTCATAGCTGGAAATCAGTGGACATCTCATAAGTCTCTGGGCCCTGCCTGCTCCTCCTCCACACTCCACAGCTGAAGTGTGCAATTTCACACTCCAACGTCAAACAGACGGTCAGAAGGAGAATGTATGACCCACCCTGGCATCTGTCCTCATTTCTCTCACAAATGTGCAAACACTATTACCCTTGGGTTATCTTAAGCAGTGTGGTGAGGATTCGCAGGCTCTCTCTTCTCTTACCCTCGCAAGACACACAATCAAAAACACGACAAGCAACAGGGACGGAGGGGGTAAAAGACAGAGCGAGTCAGAGGGGGAAAGCGATGGAAATGGAGCAGATGTTTGTGTAGCCGTTGATTTGTGGTGTGATAAGGGGGCTACACAGGCAGCTGGAATTGATGGCTTGTTAGTGAGGACGGGCCCCTCTGTGAGTTGTTTTCAAAATGATTGATTTACAATAAAGTGGCTCCGGGTGTGTGCATGCAGGCAGAACTGATGCAGATCGATCCCACTGAAATTGATTGATCAGCCATTTAGCTTGGCAGTGTGTTTACCGAACGAAACTGAACAGGACACTCCTCAAGGCATCCCCCCCCACCCCCCTCCACCATAAAGCAAAGGAGAAATGTTGCCTCTGGGCCTGCCTCATTACCTTGGCATTGGCAGCAAAAACAAGCCATATCAGAATATGAACCATAAAAACGTAATCATACAGTGAGAAACACTGGCATAAATGTTTACGATTGTGTACTTTATTCTGCTATCAACGTGTCCTTCTGTGACTCGGAGATACTACGCCTTTGGAAATAATGACTTAGGTGCTGTATCCCTTATCACAGTGTCACATTGAGACTTGCACGGGGGTCGTAGACATAACTAATTACAGTGGATTTCAGTAAACAAGCAGCGCGCTCTCAGTAATACTTAAAGCTGACACAACAACCTTTACCTGCTTTACTATTATTGAGATGACTGTCATACATAATGTAGAATAGCCCTCAAGTGGTAAAGTGCCTCATCAATGGACAGTGTCTTTAGCAATTTTTTTCCAAACAGTGCCTGCAAAGGTCTCCGTGTGCATTTGATAAGGAGTTGTATTGATGATGATGTTTGCCATGTGACCTCCGTGACTTTTTCTCACTTCCTCCCTGCCAAAACAAACCTCTCCAGCACTCCGCTAAGGACTTACATCACCTGTCCTCAGACGCCGCATCCTGTTATTTGGATAATTGCCAACAAGAGCAGGCTTTTTCCATTTTCACAGCAGCATGCAGCGGCGGCATCGTGTTCCTTATTAACAATTTTACACACTTGGTCGCCGTGAGAGGGTGTCAGTATGCCAATATTATTTACGGTCTGCTGTGTGGGCTATTCAGGGGAGGCTGAGTGTTGCTGATTGGTCTGACAGAAACTGACAGTACCAAGAACCTGAGATCCCTGCAAATCGACTCAGCAGAGTGTCTTCTTCTCAGGGCAGCATGGTGTGTTTGTGTTTGTGTGTGTGTCTGTGTGTGTGTGTGTGTGTGTGTGTGTGTGTGTGTGTGTGTGTGTGTGTGTGCGCGGTCATGAACCAAGTGATGGAGCGTAACGCCGTTCATGTGCGTCTGATCACAAACAAAGATAATATTTCTCTTCAATTTTAAACACACTGGCCGATAGAAGATTCATAATTTGTGTAATTTAGCTTTATTTATCCATTGAGAATATCCTGTCCATTGATGTCATGATGGGTCATTTATAAATCAAAGAGCTGGGATGAGGCAGGTAAATGCTGTCTTGGGGAGTATTGCGCGCTCTCAGTTAATCCATCTAATCTGTAATGATTTTCATAACTCTGATGCGAAAGATGTTAATTATTGCATTTCCCTTTGATCCCTGATGACTTCGACTGGAGGCGTTAAACATTCAAGCATGAATACATGCACACACGGCGTTACTCTGCATCACCTCAAACGCATTAATATCAGTATGTGTGGCTGCTTGTGCATAACAGACATGTTTGTGTGTGTGACTGAGACACAGTGCAACACAGAGAGAAAAATAGAGATCCAAAGACTGAGCCCCATCCCAATTTAGCTGTGATAATAGTTTCCATGACAATGAGGCGTGCTCAGCGCATCAGTTGTGGCCCAGATAAACAGTGATCCTTTAAGAAAACAAGAAGGTCATTACAGCTGCTTGTCAAATCAATGCCCTGTGTGTCCAAGTTGATTAAGACATCTCCCCTCAGCTCTGACACTCCGTCAATACCACCATATACACAATGCACTGGTGGGTGGGTAGGGGTGACGTGGGGTGTGATGTTTGTGGTGGAGGATTCATGCGTTGTGTGTGTGTGTGTGTGTGTGTGTGTGTGTGTGTGTGTGTGTGTGTGTAGGAGCGTGGAGCGTGGTGCACACCTGCTTCAGCACCGCACATGCAAGCACGCTCACAGTGCTTAGATGATTGGAGTGAAATACCCATCAGTCAGGGAGCCGAGGTGGACTAATGATTCCCTGTGCTGCCTATTAGAACTACATGACAACTCAATCCTGCTCTCGGAAAGAGAAATGGAGGAGAGGCAGTGATGGGATGGGAGGGCGGGGGGTGGAGCGGGGAGGTGAATAATGAGACAGAGGAAAAGAGGAGGAAAAGAAAAAGTGACCTTGTAGCGGCATCGTTTGAGTCCGAATTAAATTGGCAAGAGCAGCTAATCTTTACCTGTGGGCGATTAACAGAATTAAAAGAGAACAACAAAGGCACAGGGATTGACTCTCCTCTTTTTTCTGCCTGCCACTGCCATTTGAAATTTGTGTCCAATGTCCCCATCCGGAAAAGTTGGTGCATCTTCTTCTGTAAGTTTGCTGCTGATGTTTGGATTTTTTTTTTTTTTGTCTGACACACAAACGATAGCTTCCTCCTCCATTTGCAAATCATCATTCTTATATATCTAATAATACTGGGATATTAATTTAATTATCTTATTTTATTTGGTCAAAACTGTAAAAAAATTTAGCTCTGCCATATCAAAAGTCACTTTCTTCACACATAGAGTGTAAAACTTTTTCCCTCATTGTGAAATAATGGAATGCTATTTGTAGGCAGTGAATTACTTCAAGTTTAGCCTCTGCCCTCGGTTTCGTAGCCTCTCTCTTTTCACAGGCTAATCAATATGTTTGGGAAGGCAAACAAGGTTAGGCCTATCAGGCTGTCTGAGAGAAAAAACAACAACAACACTAATACCCGAATGTGAAGGTTCATGGCTGAAGTTTACCCACACATAGAGGAGAAGAAGCATAACAACCAATAAACCTTAAGCTCAGGGACATTCAAACCGACTCTAGCGAGTAGCTCAATATTTTGTGCTGCCGGCATTAAATCACCATATGCATATTTGAAATGGTGAATGATTTGTGTAGGCTAGTTTGTTATGAGAACAACTCCGCCTTGACTGAAGTAATATTTAACTTCAATCACAGAAAGTGTCAACACACAAAGACAAATAACTTTCCCCCAATCTCGGCTGTGCTGCTCTATTATAGCCATCTAGCCATTTTAGCATGGCTCTAATGATGGTGATGTTGGTCTGTCTGTCAGCCACTTTCATCCACACTGAAACACCTCAACAGCTGTGGATGTTTCAGTCAAAGTTCTACTCTTAGATTCTGTATCCATGAGATGTTCATAAGATGAACGCTCGTGACTTCCTCTGACTTTTCCTTTAGCGCCACCATGAGGTTGACTTTCCAATACTTGACCAAATACCTGCAAAACAAATCCCACCAGCACCAGCTGTACTTTTTTTCTTTTGTGCTAATTAGAAACACTAAACTATGATGGCAAACATTGTCACCTTATTTTCTAATCAACTGCATTTGCGTGAGTGCATACCCCATAGCAGAGTGTGTCGCTTGACAGCAGACCAATGGCAGCCTATAGTTCACATCACTGTAACTTCATCCTATCTCTAGTCACCTGTGGCAATTAATATCATAGCCACGAGAATTATATAAGTAATAAAACTAAGATACTGGACTCTAGCCCCGCCGCGGGTTAAAATGTTTCACAGAAACATCCAACTTGACCAAAAGAAATGTGGAAAATTTGCAGATTTACAGAAAATTGCCATCCCTGTAACTTGCCACACTGAAGAAGACAACCGCAATAAGCTACCTTTAAATGCCGTCCCCAGAGAGAAGAACTATATCCTTAGAGCATGAACTCCCTACCACTGACCACCAATATTACTTCCATAAAGACAAGATTGGCTGCAGTAAATCGCTGCTCAACTTCAGACTATTCATGATTCAAGGATTTCATTTGTGCTAAGCCATACCCAGGGGAGGCCAGCTGGATCTCCATGTCTTTAGGAATGGCCCCAGAACAAATCTCTCTCACCTTTTCCTCACAATTAGTCACAGCCGTGCGTCAAAAATTGACTGCTTCTGTATGTCACTGTCATCGGCCAAGGCCGATTCGAGCCGTTTGGGACGCTGCCCTCCAGAGGACCCCAGAGATAGGATCGGAGTGCCGCAGGAAATACCACCAAGTCTGACATGCAACACAATACACTCCTCCCTCAGGTCAAACCACTGCAGTGCCTATAATGTGTGTATTCATATGTAATGTATGAACATTGTTTACAGTTCAAAGGCATTCATGGGAAATATTCCCTAGCGTTTTGAAGTGGGGGGGGGGGGGGGGGGGGGGCGTAATTTCCACATCCACAGGGCTTCCCATGGGGATTCACAATAAGAGTCACATACACTGCGGCAGCCAGTTCTGCGACAGAGTGTGATATCATTCGTATAGGTACACATCACTTGGCTCAATGTACAGTACACTATTACTTGTTTGTTCAAGTATTCTCTGGTGCCTCAATAGAGTCATACAAAATTACCCATGTGTGAAAATCATCCATCTCTCCTGAGGGTTTTTGCTTGATGTTGTTCATGCCCAGTTGTCAGATAAATTCACGATGTACAAACACACATAGCCTATCCACAATCAGCATTTCTACCCTTCGGACCTTGTAGAGAACGGTAAATGCCAATATATCCAGGAATTTCCCAGGAAATGTTCGATTGTTCAAGTCTAGCGTGTAAAGTCAGCGGCTGATGTTTTATGTTAAGTATTAGCTGTAGGGCCTTGGGGTGCGAACATTGAAATGCAAACATTATGTGTCCTCTGTCATATTCTGGATAATTGCTGCATGTTCTCTGCCAAAAGTATGTACTTGTTTTAATGGTGTGGTCGCAGAAATAAAAGAGAAAAGTGTCTCTTTATCTGACAACATGCAGCCATTGGTAAGTATTGTATTGTACATGTTTCATCTATTAAATATGTTATTGTTAAAGGAAAATGAAGAAAATGGGATTGTCAGGAACAAAGGGTCAAATTTTCACTCAGAATTTGCATCAAACAATGTTTCACTCCAAAGCAAAAAAAAACAAACGAAAACATGTTGCATTGTTGTTGTACAATATTTAGCGGTGACACTGACAATAATTAATATTCATGAGACTGTGACTTTGTAGCCCCTCAGGATGGTTAAATTAATTATGCTAACAGGGTCATTTAACTGCTTTATTCAAATCAAGCAATTCTCGTGCAATAAATGACACGATAATTACGCATGCAATCTAAAAGGTTGACAGTGACAAGTGGAGGAGTGACACGCTCATCTCCATAAAGTACAAAGCACACAGACATACGCAATAATACAACACAATAAACAAACACACAAAAAAAAATGCAGTAAAAGTAACCTTTCCTCTCAACGAGTAGTAAATATGATTCATTTCCAGGTGTTATTATTTAGCCTAATTCATCTTCTCTGTCAATGCACATGGAAGGGTTATGGACATGCCAGCCAGGTGGCTGATTTAGTTAGTAAAATTTTCATATCAAGGCTTGCAAGGCGTGATTGGAGTCTGTAAGAGTAACGGGAAATCATACATTATGTAGGCGAATCTGACACGACCTTGAGACTTCTCAGCACAGGCCATATATTACCATCAGAGCGACCTTCCTCTCCCGAAGATACATCTGATGTGTTTAAGGCTGTTTTACAATGCATTAGAGGAGCTTTACATGTGCTGAGCACAGTTTATTTGCTCATACGTTTCACAGGAAGAGTTTAGTGTCAGGCTGATGGGGACCATTCACAGTGACTGAGTCACTTGTCAAGACAAATGAGCCTGCAGAAACAGGCTGAGGCGGTGGATAATGAGCATTTCAAAGAAAATTCCCACTTTTCTCTTTTTATTTTCTTCCAATATGAAGCACATTTACTATTCCGTGAACCCTTGCTCAGTCAAGCTAATCATGTATTCTCACCTGCTGCAATTGATTGACCTGCATCTTGAAGACAAGAGAATGGATATAATTTTTCCCACCGAGTGATGGGGCGTCAGGATCAATATTCTCACTGTTGGTTAAGCTTTTGCAACCTTTACAACATCGGCTCCATCGATCTCTCTCACATAATTGTCTTCATTTTCAAATCAAGTTTTTTTCATACTTTCATACATGCCAATGACATTTGGAGTGCCTCCCGGCCTTGCTATAACATAGAGTCATTAGCATGTTACATTTATTGTCCACGTCTCCCTCCTTTTACTTTCCACCCCTGTGCTATAAACATGTGGAGGGAGCAGGGCCATGTTGTATTTCCATATAAAAAGCCCCATAATTATAGGGGGGGGGGGGATAAAGACAGTTGTTCCCCTTATCAGACAAAATGATAAGGGAGTACCAGGCCCAGTGAAAGAAGTCCATTTTGATATAATTGGCAGTGGAATTATTTATGACATTAATTGCCACATTATCGACTGGCTGTCAGCTCCTGTGTCAGTCTGTCGATCTTTCTTAGCAGAAAGCACAAGCTCAGCCTGGTGCCCAGTGACAAGCTAATTACTACAGCACAACCCTGTATGACAAATGTTACTCATCTAAGACCAGGCCCGGAAATAAGGGCCACTTTCGCCCCTTTGGTTTCTCTGGATCAAGTGAGATAGCAATGTGCTGCCACATGTCTTCAGGTGCATGAGGGTGATAGTTTGCATAAGTCAGAGAGAGAGAGAGAGAGAAAGAGGGAGGGTGTGTGGGAGGGGGTTTCTAGAGCCAGGGGCAGACTTAAATCTAAATCTCAAACCATCCTGTTTGCTGCTCTGCTATCAGTGGCCAGTTGTCATTCATAAAGACAAGCCTTTTTTGTCACTCTGCCACCTTGTAAATTTGCATTAGCTCATGTCAATCAGTCATCAGGCTGTGGGCTGATATATAGTGACAGAGTGATTGGTCCTTATTTTTTTTGACAGTGAGTCACATGTCAATGTGTCTTCTGGGGAGGCAAATTGCGCTGTGCCACCAATGTAATATATAGCTGGAAGCATTTCAACAAACCCCAAATCTGAGAATTTTGTAATATTTTGTCACATTTAAAATACAGAATATAGCATGTACTACAAATATGTTAATTAACATGGTATACCATAGAATATATAGTTATGATGTCGTTTATGGGTCACTTTTAAAAGTAGTTGTAAGCAGGAGGTAAAACAAATCGGATATAGGCAACAAATCGGAACTGGGCATCAACACCTGTAGTGTAAAGACAGCCTTAGACGTTTAAAGGGAGAAACAATTGAAGGCTGTTTAGTGTGTCAATTTATGCCAATTTAGTATGTCGTATGAAATTAGCTAAATTCATGTTTAGCATTGGATTTTATCGTGCATACACTTTCACAGGCGTAATTTATTTAAAAGATACAACAAACAAAATTAAAAACAAAGGCAAAATTCCTGTGCACAGAATTCCAGCTGAGGTGTATGCAAGCCTGGATGCACACAGAAAATGTGCACATCCAGTTATCTCTCCGAGAGGACCAACAGACACACACACGCTGGCTGGTAGAGGAGCCTGCAGGGCAACTTTGGCAGAATGTCACTGATCTGTTCTGATGAAGTGGCGTGCCATTTGTTCAGCCAGTAGAATCCCAAGGAGCAGCAGCAGTGATGGAGCTTAGGTCAAGGAGGTCATGGAGGGCAGCGCCCACAGGTAGAACTGCGGGCTTACACCCTAATTAATCTACTGTTTGTGTTGCTAGGCATCCCATTCATCCTTCACATGCACAAGGTGCACGTTGAGCATATGTCAACCCGCTCCAGCACTCTCCACCCATCCCATAATGGTTTGTGTTGGTGTGGCAGCTTGGGATGCGTCTCTGACGAGGATAGGAAGTGACACGCACCAAACTCGGTGTGTCCCCCAGCCAGCTCCGGTGACTCGGGGCCTGTCAACTTCGGCTCCATCAGTGGTACTGGCTCAATGGCAGTGCCTTTGACACATGTCACAAAGTTTTAAATGTCTGCTCTTTTCAGCAGGATGGCTGGGCGCGTGTCGCAGCCAGGGGAAGGATGACATTTTGTGTTGTGCAGGGGGGAACTTGTTGTGGCTCCCCTCTTCCTGCCTCCTCCAGCTGTCAGCCCAAGTTTCCTCTGAGCATATCAAAACACAGACAAATAAACCTTGTCAGTTTGAAACGCCGGCACTAGTGACCAGGCTCCTGAACGTCATGTCAGCTGGAATATGGTCACACAGTTCTGTGGGAAGTGGAATCTTGTAAACCACCCCAAATGTTTAAGATAATAGTTCAGAAAGACATAAACAGATACATAGTGGACACACATTGCATGAGGCTATCTCTGACCTTTCCTTCATATGTCTGTGGGTGACTAACATGTTGGATTAAATCTCAAAACCTTTTTATTTTTATTTCAAATCAATAACCAAAATACTGCAAGCCTCATGCCTCAATCTCATGACGAACCTTTATTGATTTACTTCACATCTAAAGAAGTATAGGTAACGTTATCAAGCCTCATGACTTCACGTGAGATTTTCCATCAGTCTTTTTAACCATGAAGTGTAATGACGAGTAACATATGGCTATCAAAATGTTTAGCGGCTCTCTTGATTAGCTCACTGGAAAAAATACTAATGTTTGATCATTAAGAAACAGTGTATTGTGGAAAGAAATAAAAAAAATACCTTAAGATCTATATTAATTTGACAAGAGACACAAGTTAGTGAATTCATTTTAATCACTTGAAGAGATCGAGCGAGCAGAATTTTACAAAAGACATTCATTGGTGTCAATATGTCAGATTGGATGGTTGCCTTGAAAATAAAATTGATGTAAGAAATGTTGGCACCTTGCCTTTGGTTTGTTATAATAAGGCAGTAAACATCACAATAAACGCGATATCCAAGAAAGTATTCGAAAATGTAAACATTTAAAAAACAATGATACTTTCTGAAGATGATGTCTTATAGCTTGTGTATATGTATCACAATGACGGGAATAATGAAGGGAATATTGGTTGAGCAAACACAGTTGGAAAAACAGAACAAAAATGATGATATGATACCTGAAATGCATATTTCGTTACATCTCTATTCTTCATTAAAGCTGATATTGGAATGCACTTAACTTTAAAACGGGAATTTCATGAAATAACGCATGCGCTAACGTATACAACAGTAACAGACGGACCAAATTTATTTCTCAGCTGTCCTCAGACGAGACACAATGATAAAAATGATTCAATATAATTCAATAAAATTATCCGACACCAACGTAAAAAAAAGGAAGAATGATTATGCTGCAAGTTTGGGCTGAAACCTTTTAACCAAGCTGAAAAAAAACCTTTTCGGACAACAGTTTTTGTTATGTCTTAATGTTTTAAACAGCAGTTAGGTGTGTGAGTGTGTGTCAGTGTGTGTGTGTGTGTAGAAGAGAATGAGAGAGATGAGTCTATGTCAGGCCCCAGGTGTGTGACCGTCACCCCTTTCACCCTTGATTAGTGGGGATAGGGGATGGGTGATCCATCATGGGTGTCAAACAAAAGGATGCAATTGGCTGGGTCTGTTTGTCACTGACTCTCTCTTTGTGAGAGAGAGACATAGGGAAAGAGAGAGAGAGAGAGAGAAAAACAGAAAAAGAGAGACGATTCTCGCATGTGTGTGTTGAGCGAGTCTGCAGTTGAGCGGTTGCTGATGCTTACAGGCAATCTTGTCAGTGGGGAGTGTCATCTCTGCCTCTGACTCTATGCTTGGAAGCAGAGGCAGACCCAGCTCAACAAAGAAGGGCCCTAACTATGGGGCTGGGATATGAACTCAAAAAACTGCCCTTACATAATCATAACAAAACCTGTTGATGAAGTTGAATTTTTTTTCCAGTGGGAGATCAGGCGACTCAAAAAACTATCAGTAGTTTTAATAAATAGGAGATTGATTTCATCCTCTTTCCTCTGTTAATACCCATTGTCAGTCATGTCCCTCTTTACGCCTGACCAGCCGTCCATCAGAGTTGATCATTCCGGATGAATCTGTTGCCTTCTGAGTGCTTGCCGTAGTAGACGTAGCGACACTTGGTGAATACCCCTAAAAACAGAATTGAGAGAAAGTTGTGTGAGGGCTCATGATGGGTAAACCTAAACATAAACACTGAAAACATTTATTATTCAAATTACAAATGATCAATTTCAAAGTGTTCACCTCCGCTTAGAGAATCTACTGTAGACTGTTTGACCATGTTCACACCTGGCTACTATTATGAGCATGTAGCATGAATACATACAGACCATATGTGATTGGATTATTGTAATATTTCATTGACAGACAGACAAACTCCCATCTTAGCATTCACTGATCAATACTTTTAATGATATTTTCATCGTTTGGGGGCATGACCTCTACAATCAGAGAGGTTGCCAAATGATCAGTATGATAGGAAAGCAGAAATAAAGACATGTTTCTTTTCGTTAGCAATTCTTCACCAAACAATTCAGATTAAGCAAACTCATTGACGAATCTTGTGAAAACGGGTGGAAACAGTGTAATTATGAAAAGAAGTGTTTTGTTATTATTATTATTGTTATTATTATTGTTATTGGTTCACAAGCCAAAAAGGTCGGAAAGCCCCTTGATGAACGATTAGAAGTGAAAATACGAGCCTTTCTGATTGCTGGAAAGCATATTGTTTAATGCTAAAACATCAATGAGGCTCTTCCTCATAGAAAATGTAATAGAAGAGTTTGTTGGCTGCTATGAACTCTTCTCTTTCATTTACGTAGCATGTGCAGAACTCAGAAGTCTAGTAAGATCCTAACTACTAGTAAGGCTATTTGTATTGTCAAATACAAACTGGGTCTCATAGTAAGTAAACCAAAGAACAAACTGATGCAACAACACAAAGATGCCAATGAAAGTTTCAAAACTGAAAACAAAGTTGAACCTTTTGTGAGCTAAATCTCTTCGTTGGCTCTTGAGAGCACAGACTGTAAGACTAATTAAGAAATCATGTTTGTTTGCTACTGTACAAAAAGCACTGGACTGTGTCTGTGTCTGTGCCTGGTGCTTGTAGGGTGATGAGAGGTGCTGCTGGGAAGGATGAGCATCTTCTTCCAGAGAAAGACCAGTTTGGCCTGAGGGCAAAGTCTGGACAGTAACAAGCTCTTAGCCGCCCACATAAAGTACACCTACATTCACATCTGCACTGAACCATCACAGCAAGCAATTATTCAACTATCAGCAGGCATGGCTGCGGCACGTTCATTTATCTATGTGTATGTGATAGGCTCATAAAACACACGAGATGCAACAGGTCAGTTTAGTTGTTGAAAATGTACCACAAAGATGAGCAGCCTGCAACTTTGGAGAGGACTTTGATTTGATCTCTTATTATGACCAGTGAAGCAAAGTAGAATAATTCGTCTGATTCCAACTGAGACTAAACTGCTGAAATGAGTCATACAAGCAAAGAACGTTGCATTAAAGTCAGAGAGGCCACTTTCACTTTGTACTCCTCAATGGATCAATCCAAGATGGCCACCAGTGCTTCCTTGTAACAGGAGGTGTTCCAGGGTGAGGGCTAGTCAGAGCTCTATGGCTGGTTTGCCCTGGTCCTGACGTCACAGCGCTCCCATTACCATGTGATGAATGTGGCGCGTTGCGGCTAGGTGTCACCTCTCACTAAATGAGGCAAGGACAAGTGGCAATAGTCCTGTCAATGATCCTCTGACAACAGAGCAGATACAGCTTTCACCAGGCTTTTTAAATAGACATCAAGAGCATTATCGGAGCAGGGGGCAGGCCAGAGACAGAGCAGGAGAGGAGAGACTTATGGGTGAGGCGGTGTCGTAGAGGAATGAGGAGTGCTCCAAGCGCTAAGTCCAATCACATAATCCAAAGAGGCATTGTCAAGGGCGGGGAGAGAATGGCAACTAAGTGACAGGAAGCAGAGACGGGGACAGAGATACTGGTGCCATATTAGTGCCAAGCATATTCTGATGCCACCCTCAATTCTAACCAAGCCTGACACATCCCTCTCTTTCCTCCCCACTCTCTCTGACTCTTCAAAGTAGTCTCTACCGAGTCACACACACACACACACATACATGCTCATACGAGGCACGCAGACTTACACACAATAACACACATACCAGTCCCTTGCAGCAGTAGTGGGTGTTCTGTCAGGCGGTGGAGCAGAACAGCAACAGCAGCAACGGTAGCGGCAGCAGCAGCAGCAGCAGCAGCAGCAGCAGCCCACAGGCCCGAGGACAAGCTCAGTCAATCTAAATCTGGACTTTGTAGTGGAGCAGTGCTCATTTCCCCTCATAGCCCTGCTACTTGAGGTGATCCAAACACTGAAGTGTGAGGAGCTGTCACCTCCAATAAAATCCAGGCCCAGCTCCATGCCTGCCTGCTTCCCCTGGTGTTTGAGGGATACACACACGTGTGTGTGTTTGTGTGCGCATGCTTTTCTGACAGTGAGGAAGTTGGGGTGGGGGGTGGGGGTGGGGATTCCAGCTGCCATGATTCGCCTGGGGATATAGGTGCCACGGCTGGAGAATGGGCTTGACACCAGAGGACTTGGGGTGTCTCACAGCACTCTGATCACATGGGCGCCGGGGCCTTTCACATATTCACAGCTTACCCGATGAGTGGGGCCCTTAAAGAGCTCACCCACTGAGGTAACAAAACCAAGGCAGCGCCTATAAGACATTACCTAGAGGGCATATATTTGTAGGTTGCAATCAAACCCTTTCAAAGATAACCTTCACAGATGGAGGAACTAAAGCTAGAGGCCCCTCAAGCCTTAACACTCTGCTGAGCTCGTCTCAAGCTGAGAATAGAGGAGGATTGGAGGGGAACAAATTCCGAGATTCTCCGGCACCAATCGGAGAGGCTTTGGCGATGTGTGACCTGTAACTCTCCAGCAGCATTAAAAAAAAAAAAAAAAAAAAAGAAGCTATATCTGTGATCGAAGAAGAAGAGGAGCAATGATTCACGGGAATGAGCGGAACAAAGAACTGAGACGAGGTCTGTTTCCCAGAGGGTGAAAAAGTGCATACATGTGTCTTAATTTTCCGTGGAACCTGGCTCAAGCTCGAGACACTTTTCAGTTCACTGCATCCCTTTCACAGCAAGAGCTTGCTCTTATTATGAGAGAAACCAGGAGGAAGACGGGGTGGCTGGAGATAGAGAAGGGAATAAGGAAGTCACACTCACTCTCACATAACGCCGTCCGAGGCCATGCTCATGTCTGTGGGGTTCCGCCTGATGAACTGATACTTAATAACAAGTGGTACAGTGCCAAACCCAGTAGTCTACAATGTCCTCTGTGTCTCCTAAGCCACGAATGAGCACGCTTGGATCAATACCCACCCTCTCGACCATACACACATTATCACAATCACATACACACTTTCATCTCATGCGCACAACCACAGCACCACAGTGAGAACAGTGGGAGCAGCCATTAAAGTGACACATTAACAAAGTGATGTGGAGGCTAATGTTTCCATCATGCTCTAGTAGAGGAACAATCAGGCCTTTGTTGTGCATATGTCACGCAGCACCTTGTTGTTTTTAAGAGGGGTATCTAACCCTCTTGTCTTTATTAAAGGACTGGAAACAGTCTATATCTCGTGTTTTCCTCTTGTTCAATGCTTCAGTGTAGGTTCAACGTCAAACAGTCTGCTCGTTTCTGAGCTGATTACCCAAAGCATGTGTCCTCTCTACGGGGGCTTGATGGACCACAATGTGAGTAAGCCAGCTGCACAAAGCCTCAACACATATGGTCGCAAAAGTTTTTTTTTGTGTGAACAGTATCTATATCTATCTATCTATCTATAGAAGAAAAAAAGAAAAAAAAAACCTTTCTATATATATGAAAAGGATAATCCAAAAAATGTATGTATGGCAAAAACCAGCTCTATAAATTACCGATACCAAGGCCATTAAATCACTACTGCAAAGAAACAACTGAGGCTCCTTACTTTAGGTCTGTCAAAGGTGCAATCACTTATATTTTATTGCCCTGTTGTACAAAATGACCGTAACATATAAACAGAGGTTTAACAGAGGTTGAGTGTCAGTCACATCTCGTTCCTGGGATTTCAGGATGCATCTCACGTTCTTGGCTCTCATACTCCGTACGAAAGACATTTCAGTTCATGCAGAAACTGCTTCTTCGGTATCTGAGCAGATGCATGCGTCATAAAATCTGTTTTTTCCATTTATCTTCTGTGTCTAAGATTATAGACACTTGAGAATAGTGTAGCCAAGGCATTGCATTATCCCAGCAAGTTAAAGCATAGTAAAGTATTGCTAATATACTTCAGGAGGACTACTTCACTTGACTCCACCGAGCTATTGCTCACCAGGCAATGTCTTATTTATCTTGATAATGACAGAACTGCAGATTATGGTGATTTGGGTATTTTTCTACCTCAAGAGAAAAAGTCAAAAGTATAATGTCATGACTGTGAGAATACAAATCTAAAGGAGTAGTAGTAATAATAACTGTGCTTTCCAGGCTGTGAAAACTCTTAGATAAGTCAATAGCCTACTAACAGTCTAACAGGTAAGAGTCAGATGGTGTAATTGATATAAGCTTGTCAGCACAGTGGCTTATAATACAGTAGTACTAATGGATATTCTGGAGATCCCACAGCCAATACTGAAATACTGAAAACCCTTTGCTTATTAGGTGAACGCTTAGTCAATATTGTGATATTTAAGCATTTTTAGGTTATTTTTCAAATTCATCACACACTCAACTCCGCCACCGGGGCTTCTGTTCGTCCAAAGGTTTCATGCAATATTAACACACAGAGCCTACTTAAAAAAAAAAAAGTCGGCATGCAATCAGCACATCCACAATTGTGCATGCATACACATACCCTTAGAAGAGAAAGAGTCAGAGAGAGGAGGGAGATGGAGTAGGTTTAATGATTGTTCCCTGCATACAATCAGCTTGACTCTTTTCAAGGGCCATCAATATGTCACAGAGAGGCACATACAACGGATGTAGCTTTTAACATCAAGGTTATCTATTCTCGGCTTGAATCCACTCCCTTCACCCCGAGTTCCTTATCCCGCCTCCTTTTCATCCCCCCCCCTCCCCTCATTTCAGCTGTTTCCACTCTTTCTCCTCTCTCTACATTCTTTACGCTCTTATTTTCTCTATTTGACTCCTCTCTCCCCTCCCTCCTCTTCATCTCTGTCCTACCCTCTAGTTTGACCACTTAGCCAACAATTCTATCAGCGCTGCCATCCATCAGGGAAAAAATGCAATGGGGGGAAAAAAAAAAGCCAATTAACAAGGCAATTACACTTTCTGTATTATCTCCTACGGCTGAAATAACACTGACGGTCAGGTGGGGGGATGGGGTCAGATGGAGCTGGGGGCAGGCATCCATAAGAGTTGGCGCGAGAGTGACTTATGAGTTTGGGGTATGGGCTGCTGTGAGCCAGGACTATTATTGTGGACATGATCCATCTCTGGCTGTCCTTTTATCAGTTCAGCCCAACGTCATGAGATGGAGTCACCACCTCCTCTCTATAAGGAGGACGGCAGATAGATTACCCCCCCGTGTCTCATAAACCAACAGCCAGTGGACTGTGATTCAGTCGAGGAGAGGTGGACTGGCACACACAACACAAAGTCAGGATGTTTGAGGCCAATGAAATGCCCACTGAAATAATTTTTTTGACTAAAGCTGGGCTCATTTGGACTAAACGATGCAAGCAGGAGCGGGATGTAAGGACATTATCCTGCATGTTCAATCCACAAGTGCATTTCCACACTTCATTCGAACGTATACGACAGAAACACATAAATAAAGTGTAAAAAAAGTGGTTATACTTACTATCTTGCCCTACAGGCAAAGCACCAACATCCAATGCTTCCCAAACATCAGTTTACTGTACTTTCCCTCCTCCAGGATCAGATCTAATATCCTTACTGTCTTTACAGTCCATGACAATGGTCAAAACACTATTGAATTACTGAATTACTTGATGTCTACTCTATACTGTGGGTTATCTAAATAAAACATTTAAATTCCACATAATTATCAACCTTACTGTAACGTTCACTCACAATCTGCTCACCTTACACACACACACACACAAATGGAAGAGCCTTGTTGTTAGTGATGTGGCCAATTGAACCGATCAAAACCAAACGACATTGACACACAATAAGGTGCACTTAAAAGCTTAAGCCTAATCTTAAACTCCAAAAATAGAAAAAATAACTTGTGGTGGGTGATTTTTGATGTGTTGTGGTTGGCCACCATGAATAAATTAATGTCTGGGAAACTTGGACCTATGTGTGTGTGAGTGTGTGTGTGTGTTGGGGTTATAAGGGGAGGAAGTAATAGTTTTGTTTATGCGAAGAGCATTGATGGCACAAATATGAGGATGTTCTTTTTTTCATTTGTATCATCCACATTGGTCACAAAATAAGTGAAGGCTTAACATGACATCCTTACTCCATATTTACTCTCCTCTGTCAATATGTATACCATTGTAAGAGCTGACTCTCTAGGGTCTCAAACAGAACTCCTGCATGTAACTTTGATAATGAAAGTGACATTCGTCCCGTTCCAATCAAATAAATATTTAGTCCATTAAACATAAATAGCTGTCATTTTGATGCATGCCCTGGGCTCAGCTTCCCTGTTCCCCTCCCGGCTGTTTACTGTGGCCAAACAACTGCAGCGCCTGCATGTTCTTAACTTCAGCGTATTGATTAAACTTTTAAATAGCCGCCATATAACCCTGGGACATCAGGAAGATTAATTTGCGTCAATGTTCATCTGTAATTCATTAGCCATTTACAGTCTCCACATCCACACATGCTATCAGGGAAATGCACCCTATTTTTCACCAAAGCGCAGAGAGAAGGAGGGATAGATGGAGGGCAGGAGCGACAGGAAGGAGGGGATTATACTGCAGATTATACTACATACAACAGAAGAACTACTCTTAAGTAAAATGACAAGACATGCAGGACAGTGAAACCACACATTAAGAGTATACAGTAGGTACAGTAAATACAGTAAATGGTGATATTTCACAGAATAATAAGGAAAGCTACCAACTATTGATTATAAATTGCATTAAAAGTCTAGGCTTAACAAGCCCCAATAATGTTTTATCTGTCCATGCCACTGGAGGAATACAACATAACCTGTTCTTTCTATGCTGATGATGCTTGGAGGTCAGATTTTCCGAATACGTCCCACCATGCAGCCTGGCATTTTGTATATTTCCTGTCAGTCAGTCAGTGGTGAGTCACCCATTCAAACATCATGTCTCCACCACAGTGTCTGACACAGTGTATACAGACACAAGCTTGAGCTTTAATTCATGTTATGTTACTGTAGATTAGTGGGGCGGAAGAGTCCAAAACTAAGATCGAAAGAGAGGAGGCGGAGAGATTTAAGAGCCGTGTGCATGACTCCGATAAAAGCAACTCACATAAAGAGGGCCAAAAAAGGATAAAGAAGCGGGAGACAGTGTGTGTGTGTGTGTGTGTGTGTGTGTGTGTGGGGAAGGAGGATGGAGAGTTGAAAGATTTGCTGTTGCCACAGGCTGATAGACTGTCAGGGGAAGGTTTCTGGGTTGTGGCTCAACCAGCTCTGATCAATACCAGGTTGATTTTGCCACATGATTCCTGATCCCCCTTAAAGTGCACCAATAACACCTTCTGTGTGTTTTTAGACGCTTCAGGAGCTGATAGTGACTGTTAGGACTGTGCGGATTAAAGTCATTGTTGATAGAATAAACCCAAATTTGATTAACGCATAGAAGAAAATATAAAAATCAATAATAAGACGCGCAACGGAGTGTACTGCATATTGATACTGTGTATTGGTTGTGTTAAGAGCTTTTCGGGAACAGTGGTTAATCTATGAAAAAGGACACTCCTTCATCGTGAGCTGGCTAAACGGCTATAATCAAACACTTCAATTTGAGGATGGCATTTTTCATTGGTGAGTGAATCCCAGTTATAACCAGATGAATGATCTTTGTACTTCCAAATTATGAGGATGAGAAGGAAATTGAATTCTGGGGTACATAAATTTTGACTGAAGAAAGAGATTACCGTTGTGGGGGGTCTAATGAAAAAGAAAATGGTGAAATTAATTTCAGTGACATTTATTCCACATGGAGACAGGAGAGAACACTGGTGACAGTAGCTCTGGAGTCTGGAGATAAGAGGGAGGGTGTTTTAGGGTGGGGGACAATTTACAAAGTCCTCGGTCCCCTTGGACCACCTCTAGCCCACTCGCGGAAAACACAGACCTTGGATATGAAAGAAAAAAGAAAAAGAAAAACTCCTGTAAGCACAATAATGACAAGCTGGTTATTTATGGCCCGAGTTATTGAAAGGGTTCGTCTACCCTTAAGGGCACATGAAACCACTAATGAGCCAGTAATCATAAGAGCTCATTTTCTCCGTCAACATGTGGATCACAAATCACCACTCACGCGCACCACACGGCCTGACACTGATCGATTGTGTTCTTCATTATACCCAGGATTTCTAATTAAAAGAAAAGAACAGATAAGTGGTTCAAACCTCTGACCGAAACAGAAAGCAAAAGTGAAAATCGCAATTAGAGGTTTGGCTGTGTTCAGTAATGGTGCCGTTAATAAGAGCGTCTGGTGAGTCACTCTATGGAGGTTTAATCACTGGGACAGGATTCAATAACAAAAGAGCACAATATTAATCACCAGAGAGTGATAACTTCACTGTTCATCTCTTTGACATTGGAGGAAGGGATGAATTAATGATGCTCTCCATCTGAACACATTAAATAATAATTATCAGGCAAAACAGCATGAAAAGGACTGCATAATGAACCCCATTGTCAGGTCAATTACAACCACATAAAACTGTTCAAAGGGAAGTAGCTTGTTTCTAGATAGGCAAACGAGGAAGGACAGCAGCGGCTTTATTGGTGGAAGGTCCTGGGCAACCCTTTCCATCTGATGTCGGGGCTTCAAAGGTGTTGAGGGTCTGGAGGAGTTTATTCTTAGAGGGCACCGAAACTGTCTGCCTGAGCAAGACTACTGTAAAAAGCTAGAAACAGTCAGTGAGGAAAACATCAAAAGTGGTCAGCAAAAGAAACATGACACGACAATGACAGCGTTTTGCTGGCTCTAAAGCAATGTCAGTCGCTAAGTGTCACGTTAACTAAACTCAACTACACAAACAATGATGGAGTTCACGCACCGGTGAACAAAATGGCACCTCGCTACCTGTCAGAGGCGATTTCCATCACATCAAAGATGGCCAGCAAATTTAGCCTTGAGAGGAGCTGCTGCTGGAGTTTTACACGTACATAAAACATGCGCAGATTATACAGGTGTGATATTTTCTGTCTTCACCACGCCATAAAATTGCCAATGGTTGTTTGAGCAACCTTGTCTTTCGCTAAGGATCAGGCACATGGAGTTGTCCTCTAGCTTCTCTTTTGGAGCTAGACATCAATTACTGCATGGCTGCTACCACTCTGAGACACTCTTAAAACAAACAGCCTGGCAACCTCCAGCACGACACATATCAATACTAATCTGACGTCTAGTTCCACATACATTCCCCTCAGACCCTGGCTGGCTGCACCTGCCTGACCATAGTGCCCAGGATTGGCTGTACTCCTTCACACTTCCTTCCCCTGCAGACATCAAACGCTTATTACTCCCCAACCTGGCCCTGCTAACTGACTGGCCTGTCTGGGCCACACGGGGACCCCATTATTAGAGTCATTTCAGTGCCCATCTTGACGCCTGTTAGGCAGTTCTCTTCCTGGGGCTCCTGCTCCCTGCCTGCCCGACTGAGTGCCTGGCCAGCCAAACAGTGATTGGACATGACATGGTGACAGAAAACAGGGGAGAAGGGCAATAGAAATAAAAGAACAGAGAAGGCAGCGTGAGGCGGACAGAGAGGAAGGTGGGTATGTTCGCCGGGGCCCTTGTGGCGTAGGGTGCGCCCATCAACACAGATGAGCGTTAGCCAAGAGCCGCATGTCACAGTGATGGAGGGGTTGGATCACTCACATCAGGGCTTCATCTGACTGGAAGATATCAATCTCCGGGCCTAATCCAAAAGGACGTGGTAAAATATCCTTTAACATTGCTCTCCCACCCTGCCTTTGTGTGTCCCCTGCTGAAAAAAAAGTGTGTAACCTTCATTGTTGGATCTCAATCGACCACACTCATTTTCACATCCCATTTCCTCCGTCTGTAGCACTGACAGTCAAATTATGATGGAGAAAACAGTACCTTGACATATGGCATTTAGCACAATTTGTCACTATATGGGGCACGAAAAGGGGATGAAAAGGCACAAATGACTACATACGTGTGCTCTCAAGATGAGGGATTTTACCTTGATGTTAGCTTGATGTTTCCTCATATTTGTGGATACCGTGTTGTGAAATCAAAAGTGAATTAAGCCAAGCCAAGAAAATGTTGTATTGATTATATTAATATCTGTATTGACACGTTTTTTTTTTTTTTTGTAAAGCTGTAGGGAGAGAGTATTAAAGACTGAAGCCAAGTGTGACTTAAATTGTTGTTATTTTATTGATGGTTTAGCATTAAAAAGAGATTTACAAAGAGGTGACACACATGCGCAATATGTCAATGCACTGTATTTGTGAATACACAACCTGTGTGTACTCATCAATTCCCGTGATTGCTATTTGCCTGGATGAAAATAAATTAATTGTATCTATTGATTCATATGTACAGCAAAGTATAGACATATACATGCTGTACATGCATGATTCAAAAATGAAAAACAGGGTCAGATGATACCAATATTCAAATACTGGCCTCCAATGAATTAATCTTGCAGTGAAAATAAAAATAAATACAGGTGCCTCATTTCAACATGTATTTAAACCCTTTACACAAACTGCATTAAGAGAAAAACACATTTCAACTTTCATTTAGATTTACCAGTCCGATGGATGGAATTAATGTTAGCTAACGAGCTAGTTAATTCATTCAAGTGAACCAGCCGGCATCATGACAGAGGGCCACTGTTTAACGTGTTTAACTAGTGTGACCGTACAGGAGCTATTTGTCAGCTGATGTCTGGGGGAAGAATGTCATTGAACTACCAGCAGTCCACTAGTAAACGTCTGTAGTTACCCGCGTCACCCTTCGGTGGATTCAGCTGCCTGCAAGGTTTGTTGATGTAATCACAGAACGACTGCGATGAGCAAAGAATTGCAGTAAGGATAAGATCATTCACACACCAGCAATGACGCCAGTGACCAGATGAGACAGTCAGTGATCTTGGCGTTGTACGATATCTTTGCGACACCAAAGTAGAGTAATTTTCTGGGCAGATGTTTCACAACTTTTGTTGTATACACCTCAAAATACAATGGGCCTAAGGTGCCGTCAAACTGAACGTGAAGCGTTGTTAATTCTCCAAGGCGCCGCTCGCTCTTGTGAGACTGAGCGATATCTCACGTTCACATTCATGAGATGCAAACTGATGCGTTCAGTACACCATTCAAACTAAAAGTGAGTGCATGTTTTTTAATGCACAACACTGCATATTGGTACTGTATACCTTTAGGGCCTCCTACCAAGAGACTGTAGCTGCCAATTAGCTGATTGGCTACTTTTACAGAAATGCTGATTTATGTGTGTGGTTCTTATAAATATATATATATAAAAAAAATACTTTTTAGTGAATTACAGATGCTGCATTCAAGCCTTATGTGACCACTGGAAAAATTATTTAAAATTGTATGTATGTATGGTGGGAAGTGAACAACCGTGTAAACCGACAACATGCAGTCAATACAAGGACGAAGTGATGAAAAATCCACTCTCTGCGACATCCTGTGCTGCTCAAAATGACGGTTGTGTCAAACTGCATGTCGTCATTTCCTGCCAGCATTTAAACTGATGAACTCAAAGTAGCCAATCAGGTGTGAGGCAGAGTTCAATGATGGCTTTGTGTTGTGTGGAATATTTCATGCCTCTCTGGGCTCCCTGTGCCCCATTCAGACGAATGGCACCACCAGTAACTCTACTTCTCTTAATTAATATGACATATCCCCTGTTCATATGCAGAGAGTGAGGGAGGGGATGGAGAGATGAGGGTATGAGGGAATGATTAACTGTGGATCTGTCCTACCTTGTGAGAAATGACTTTGCCTCTTCTGCTTTTCCCAGTCTCCCTCCTTCTCTCTCTTCGTTTCCCTCTCCCTCACTCTCCTTTCCCAGTGTCTCTCTCTGGCTCACTTCCTTTCTTTCTGCACCCTCCCCTATCTTTCTCTCTCACCTTATCGCTGTCTCACTCTCTCTTCCTCTTGCGGCCCCTCTCCCCTCCTCTCCTTTCCCCCACCCCTCCTGACACTTTCGGACTGTCCCCAGCCCCCTGCACATTTCCTGACAGGTAGAATAATAACGCTCGTACATCACTGCCCCGAAAAGTCCAATAACCTAAATCTTCACTTGCCACACACCCCAGGACTCAATTACTTTATTGACATGTAATCTTCATAAGGGGAGAAATATTGAGCATGTAAGGTCAGCTGGTTATGAAGACATATTATCATATTATCTGCATGAGGGTTGTAGGGGCTAGGACCTGACAAAGCTAATTATAATGCTACATGTTTCAGAGCTCAGAGCGTATTATCTGCTTGGCTGCTTGGTTGAGCCACAGCTGAGGTATAAAGGAGGAAGGGGATGAGATTTCATACCTAATAGGGGCTGGGTGTCATCTCAGGGCATGGGAATTAATGAAGCCAAATATTATCGACTGCACATCACAGCACTAATATCCTTGATTTGTTCATTGTATTTGTCAAGATTACCTCGCCATAGTCTAATGGCTAACAGCATATCACAATATAAGCTGACCAAGGAGACAATTTCTAAAGCTGTGCAATAACAAAAAAAGCTATTCCTTCGATTATTTTATATAAAAAAAGGTACAAATAAGCTCTTAGTGTTGTAGCTTGAGCTGTTTCTCAGCCAAAATGTCACAGAGGGTTAGTGGTGGAAGGAAGGACAGGCGGTTATCTTAATATCGTCCTTTAAATCTATACTGCAAGCTGCATAAAGCGAAACAATTAAAACAGGCAATGATGCAAAATATGTATATTCAACTCAAAACATGTTTTTTTTTTTTTTTACCATTAGGGTATCTTGCAGAGGAGGAAAAATTACAACCAAGCTTATTATTTCAGCCAGAAACACAATGGATCAGAGGGCAGACAAAGAAACATTTGGCTCGCCCTGAGACATCGCATCTCAGGGTCACAGTGTGCAAACAAAGAATTCCACCGCCAGACATGGGAACATGTTCATTTCACTTGATCTAAAATCATGCCCTGTTTTCCCTATCGCTGTTACTCAACTGTCCAAATCCTTAGCTCAGAACTGCTGCTGCAGAAAATACCTAAAATGGTGTGGAGCGGTTGGCCAGTGCTGCCAAAGGTAATGAGTTAACACTTGGTAATGGTGTCAAATGGAGAGACATATCTTAGCTTTCTTTCAAGGGTCTCCAGGCGCTCAACACTGCAAAGAATGGAAATTCTCTATCTATTTGCATTTATTGAATTCTCAATCTTTCGGTTTCATAATCGTGGTCTTATATCCCCCTGAAGCACACGTATTGCAGCAGTACAAAATATTCAGCTCATACACTCAAAAAAAACCCCAAATACTGCATACAGTTATTAAAGAATTACATCTTTCTGAGCAGCTGTGATACAGTTTGATGGGTACCAAATTCTGGAGGCTTAGTTTTGAATGTCGTCCTGAGGGAGGGGAACGAAGCAAACAGACATTTAAATCACAACAATCTGGGATAAATTCATGCATTACTAATTCAACTATACTAAAGTGACTGAGTCAATCCAATTGTCTTGCACTGCAGTGACACAACATGCCAGAAACTATATGCGAATCACATTATGCTTGTGAAATAAGTTGCTTGCTCACATTATCATGACAGAGAAACCTGCTCTGTTTGTTTAAAGGGACTTAATCAGCAAATCAAAGTGACAGATTAAAAGGTTGTTTTGGACTTCCTACCATTTCAGTGACCTTGCCCTTTTCATTGTGGATGAGCAGAAATGTGGATGCCAATACAGAGCATAAAAGGCTCCCCTTTATATATTTAAGATAGATAAAATTCACGTCAGACACTCATATCCAGTTGACCTTATGGACTTTAAAGCAGGGCTGCTGGACAAGCTGACTCACAAAATTTGCAACACAGTGTTTGGTTCAGCTTGGATATTGCCCATTTAGCTGGATAGTGAGTGTGGTAGTGTAGGGTACAATGTAGTAGTAGTAGTAGTAGTAGTGTATAGTGAAGTAGATGGAAACTCAGATGGAAAGAATGCAATCCCATGAATAATCTAAATGCAACATTTAACATAATGTCTGGCAACAAATCAACAATAAACTCCATTTGTGTTGACTGATTTTGCAGCCTGTGCTTACAACTGAATATGAATTGTAAATGTAAATATAAGGCCTTCCTCTGTAAAGCCTGACTATAATTTAACAGAAAAGAGCAGAAAACTCAGACAAACACAATAACACAAAGGAATGTGATCATGACAGTTTTACGACGGTTTACACGACGGTTTTAAACAAATTGCTATTTTCATTTATCAAATTAAAAGTACACTTTGGTGGGCAGTAAAATTGTTTGCCCTCTGATTTTCTCCTCTTGGCCTATCTTCTCCACTCCAGCCCCCTCCCCTCCTATCCAATGATCTTTTAACTTCCTCTCCTCTAAAGTCCTCTCTTTTCCTCTCTTCTCCTAACCATTCATGAAATTATCATTTTCAAAAAAAAATTTGCAAAAGCTATCCAAACAAACCAAAGAGAGAGCATAATGTTTGACATGATTGTATGCCTCCTCACAGCACCTCCACCAACAAGACTTGGAGGAAGTTATGTGATTGGTGGCACCTGTTTGTTTGTTTGTTTGTTTGTGTGCTTGCAAGCAGGAGTATGATGATGACGTTTCTCACATAATCGGATCTCAAATTCGCTTGAGGGAGGTATGCACTCTCTGAGTGCCCTCTAGTTCCAATATGTGATTGCCATTAAAGCCCGTCCTTTAACAAGACACCAGTTAATGTTGCTGTATACATTATCACTGGTGGCGCCTTTTCTCACTGCATATTAGTGAATCCATGGCATGTATAGCTCAGTTACAATCATGCCTGACATAAAGGTTCAGTGATGTACCACAGCTGTTAAGCCATGCAGAATGTGTTGTCACCCTGCATGATAAACAAGCCACCGAGTGAATTGGAATCTAATTTGTTGGAGCCATTAACCAGACTAACATTAAGGCATGTTTTCATCTTGACTGATTACTGCATGAGATCAGTTATACCCTGGAATTATGAACTGCAGTCAACTCAAAGTATAATTTATTAAAAAACACCATGATTAAGATATATGATTCTACATAAACCAGCAAGGCAAATATATTTAACAAGTCCTGTGTATAATTTTGTTAATTTGCTGTTTCATATAATCTAAAATATTAGTCATCGTGTATCTCTGCGTAAACATCCCTGGGAACATACAATAATTACAAAGCTACAAAGACTTATTGAGGGCTGGTCCTGTCTCCTTTTACCATGACAAGTTGTTCAGCATCTGCCGGAACGTTAGCAGCTATTCATCAGGATGAAGGGTAGTGAGCGCCCTCACACAGACGGACTCTGCCTGCTCACAGAGTCATTTGTTTCATGGGGTACTGACAGAGAAGAAATCTGGTGAATCCAACATCCATCCTGCTGTAAAAATATCCAAACCCATCTGGCAGCTAACTCCCGTCTTAAATTACTATGATGTACTTCCACCTTTGGAGATCATGAAGGCTACAGAAACCTGCTCCAACTTCTGACTGAAAGTACAGCTGGAAATCATGGTGGCAATTAATAATATAGCAGCTGCATTAACAATACCAAACCATTTCAGAGCTGATTCTACCATTCAGACCTATCTACTTGGGGTGATTTCTGTTCTGCTACTCTCTTGTAAAATGACCAGAAATAAAAAAGAAACAACAACCAAAATGACATTTTTTTCTGCTGAGAAAATGCTTCAAAGCTTGTAATCATCCTACTTTTGAGCTGAGGGATGGAGGAGTCTGATTTCAGGCTAAGTGCTCAAAATGCATAATGCTCATTATAAAGTAATATACTGTAGGTGTTCTACATGTGCAGCAGCATCGGTTCAATTTGCATAGTGACATTAGCTTGACAACAGCTAGATAGAAAATGTCTAATTTCATCTGAGGACTCCGTGGCATCAAAATGACTTTGCTTGAATCACTTTGGTTAAAATCCCAGCATACCTGACTATGGAAAATCAATTATTAAAGCAGTATATCACAGAGAGAAATATTTACTTTTCTACCACGAGCAGGAAGAACCAATAAACAAATATCTCGGAGTAGCTCAGAAGCTGACAGTTCCATCTTTTCACTTTAAGTTTTTGCTGTATACATCCAACATC
The DNA here is from genome assembly GCA_037577475.1 of Chaunax sp. Z400. Lineage (NCBI taxonomy): Eukaryota > Metazoa > Chordata > Actinopteri > Lophiiformes > Chaunacidae > Chaunax > Chaunax sp. Z400. The sequence goes on from CM075193.1 coordinate 13,729,726, forward strand.
ACTTTAAGAACTCAAGACACTCAGGAGACGCTCCCTGCTACTTCAAACGGCAAGGTAAAAACAATAGTGTCAGAGTGACATTTCCCCAAACCCAGCACAAACAGAATTATTCACACACTGTGAAAGAAGTGCCATCCGATAACGGAGATATAATGACAGTTGGTGGAAGGCAGCTTTCTCAAAGCAGTTTAGAGCTGGCGTGTCAGAGTTCGACAGCTGAGCCTGTCATGGCAGCTGAGGAGGTTATCCTGGCATTTTAATCTAGCCTGCTTTTGAAGGAGAAAACAGTGAGGTGATTTCCAGGGCTAGTAATAACAAGGACAGGCCTGCATCCAAAAATGAGAAATGATCACTTTGGATGCAGACAGTGCAGTGTTATGTGAGGCCGCGGTGAAGGATTGCAGGCCCAGTTCGCCTCGTCCCCCACTCCCCTCATCCATCTCCATAGGCTGGCTTTCATGGATATTCATGTAGCTGAACCAATCCGCTCCTGGGAGGAATAATATCACATCATCTGACTCGCATTAAAGGAAGCATTTCCTCACACATAGAAAAGATTATACTATTGTGATGCACTGTGATATGCAAAAGAAGCTGCCTTCCCAAAGAAGACAGTGATATGACTGTGACTGAATTTGTAGGTTGTTTATTCAATACAAGCCTGGGTTTATCAATTTAGCAATTTGTGTTCTGTTTTTGTCACACACACCACAAATGCAGATGCTTACACATGCACGCATACCTGTCAACGCACATGCACATACACGCTAACTGAGTTCATGCATGCATATAAAGCAACAAACCACCACCCACACGAACAAATAATTTTCTTCGATTTTAGATCCTGCATCAGCATGGTGCACATCTACTAATAACTGTAGGCTGCCTTTTTAATCCTGTCGAGCAGCAATCTTTTTGCATGCTTTCCATGGGATTTCTTAATTCATGTTGTATTGATCTATGTATATCTTTAATGGTTTAGTTCCATGACTAGCGAGGCAGCTTTTACATTTCCATGCCAGCAGTAATGTCACTGCAGCAAATATGCAGCATAACTAAAAGCTGACGTTATAAAGTTGACAGGACAGAAGAAACATCATTAATCTTAGTCAGCTCTGATGGACCGCAGGGTTTATCAGGATGGTGGCTGCTTTACTCACCTTAATTTCATTGCTTTGGGAGTGTAAAAGAACATGTAACATTATGATGAGGTCGTAAAATGATCTTGTCTGCGTGTCTGGATATTGAAATAGTCATGAAGTTAAGGTGCCTTGTGCATAAATGCACACAGTGTCTTTCTTAATATATAGTTTGTATAACATATCAAGAAGCCATGCTAACTTGGCTTGGAAAAGTTAGCAAGGCTAACATGGCGGGAAACATGTTTCAACTAACGGTTTATTTAGCACATTTGGATTATTTAAACACAGATAGTATTTTGATTATTTTTCACTAAAAATGGAGAGTGTGAATCACAGAAATAAAATGTTATATCTGAAATGTTATGACTGTTTCATGGCGATTATGTTCCAAAGCACAAATTCATTTCTGTCGGGAGGAGCCACATTATCTGATTTTGTGTGAATTTAGCCGAATCGTAAGCTTTATCCACGCTGCTGTGTGTGGCTGGCCAAGTGTGTGTAGTTCAACTATGCCCCTGGCCATGTTCAGACACAGACCTGTAGCTTACAGAAAGCACAGGTGGGCTTGGGTGTTTTTTACATGTAGCAACATCATCATCAGAATCCCATGTCAGGTCACATAAGATTAAAGGGTTTTCGAAGGGCTTGGGAAAATGGCATTTTGACACGCAAACTCCAATCAATATTTAAGTGCTCCTCTTTCAATACATACCCTATTAGGAAGCTACAGAATGACATAAAAACTTCAAAAGTCTATAAAGTAATGGACCTGCTCTTTACATAAAGAAAATAAGACTTTGTACATTTAAATTTAAACTTTGACACGGGTTAGTAAGAGGCATTTTTGTTACATTTAGAGTAGGCTATTCTGGACTGAACTGCACCTTAAAAATACTGTCCTTTGTGTCTCTGCTGTGGTGGTCAGGGGGGAGGTTAAAGTTCAGTGAAGAGGACTCATACAGAGGACACGAAGAGATGAGGGCTGTGCAGAAAAAAAATGCACATAGTGCAGAGGTTTAAATTCTTCATGTAAGCCATTGGGGTGCCATTTGATCGACATTTCCACCATAATGATTAAGAATCATCATGTTAATGCCACAGAATACCAATGCGTCTCACAGCAGTTGGATGTTTCCATATTATGGAGCTGCATTGTTCTGGTATGTTTGTGATGAATTGACCTGCTGGTCATAGCCTTTGTTTGTGTATAATATGTGTAAATAGGGTGACTTACTATGCATGCCTCATTATGCACTGAAAGTTTTGCACTTTGGCAGTCTATACACTTTTGTAGTTTTTTTTAAATTTTCAGTACAGCCCTGTTATATATTAAATTGAAATGCTTACAATATGTGTTTTAAGTCCTCCGTTGCTGCATTGTTATATCTGTATATAAATCAATTCTAATTCCAACAGCAAATCAAATGCTTTATTTTATATTTTTATATATATATATACAATCTGGTATCTGTTGCTGTTAGAGGCCTGTAATTATCATCCAATCATTTCATCAATCATATTAGACTGGAGCCATTGTCCTCTATAGTTTGAATTTTTGTGGCTTTATGTGGAAGAGGCGAATGCAAAGGGCCACCACAGACCGATCTTCAACACTTCATCAGTCTACAAACTGGAAAACACTGCAAAGGAGCATAACCTCCATGCGGTGAAGAGTTTCTGTGGAACATTTTAATGATCTCAGCACCCGGGAAGAAGGCCATGTCTTTATTTTGTCATTCCCCCTTTTAGAGTATGGTGCAGAGGCTCAATCAATATAAGATCACTGTACCAAGTTGGCAGTGACATCTGTATTTATCTTTCTCTGACAATATTTCATCATCTGTATGTATGTCAATGTTGTCTTTTATGGTTTATTATAAACAGAAAGCAGCTCTGCAGTCTCTCTGGACCAGGGTGGAGGAAAAGCTTACACACTGCTCTGTTCGTATGCCTCATTTCAGTTGTGTGAGGGCCAGTATAAGTCTTTTTGTTTAAGAGTGATGTTTATCAGGCGACAGATCCTGCTGGCATAATCATTACAACTCTGAGTGAAATGTCTTGCAGAGCATGCAGACGTGTCTGATGGCAAACGTCAAAAAGGTGCTCTGTCTTTTCTCGCCACATTCAAGGGACGACATTTCCATACTCATGAAACAAGCAGTCCAAAGCAGGATGGGAAGCTTATTGGCAGAAAGATGAGAGCTTTCATCGTCACTACAGGGTGTCATCAAACAGAAGGGAACAAAATCACTTGTAAGATCAACCGAGGAAATGACTTCAGGGTAATGACGCTGACGTCTGAGGTAATAATCAACTAATTTTGCAAACAATTCCATAACCAGCACAGTTTAAATAACAAGACTTTATGAAAAGTGCATATTTGAATTCACGAAAGCATTTGATCCATGCAGCTGTAAACAATATCACCATCTCTGGGTTATTAAACAAGCAAAAATAAACACTGGGGAACTCTATCTGTTAAAGCCATTTTTAATTTTACAAAGTCTGTTGCGCAAAGACCATTAAGTCATCAGTCAAAACAACAACCTTTTCTTTCATACTGACAGCAGCTAAGTTTCAACACTAGCAGTTTAGTCATCCATTAGTCATGTATCCCATCCAGATGTCGGGTGGAGGATAAGAGGGGAGGATGAGATAGCAGCAGGTGTGGATCTCTCTGAGCCCAGCTGAGCTCTAAAAGGCAGTGCTTAGCACCCACAGCTCCGTCATCTGGCCTCTCCCCTGCCTCCGCCAGCCTTTCGACAGCCCATTCCTCATCATTTACCCCTTTTTGGCAAAGCCCAGAGTCCTTCTAATGGGCCACTCTGAATGCTTCCAGATGTTTGTTTATTTGTTGTGCAGCAACTAAAAACAGTTTACTCTTAGTTTGGATCTTTTCCCGTTGCTTAATTTTTTGGGGGCGCTAGGCGGAGTGCAGCAGGAGTTGCAATGCGGATCACCCCGACATGTAATGAAAGCAAACAAATATGAGACACTCCCCAGGGTATTTTTCTGTTTCTTTCTTCTTCTTTTTTTTTGCTTTGAAAGCTGCTTTCCTCTTGGGATTGCAATAACAGTTGTGCACAATTTAAGATACATACATACAAAAGTAGCTGGAAGCAGGCCCAGAACAACAAGATTAAAAGGACCCAAGGATCATACTGTAAGGCAGATCTCAGGCATTTTTCCTTGTCTGTTTACTCTGCTTGTACAAAGATATCCCTTTCATTTACTGCTGTCACTGGTGAGGGATGGCCTACTCAAATTTAATCTGATACTTGGGGAAAAAAAAGAAAAAGAAAAAAGCAGTTACGAGAGCCTGGCCTATTTATTGGAATATACGGCGGAAATGAAAGGTATTTCATTAAAATCTCCTCCTTGCACGTGGATGTATCAATCAAGTCAGACGCATCTTTTTTTTTTTTTTTACATACTTCTGAAATACAGTTATAATTAGATCTATGAAATAAACTTGTGAATCTCACTTCAAAAAGTGTCATTCTAAGAAAATGACAAGACGGTAATAAATAACTTAGCATATTTGTTTGCATGTTGAAATGATAAATCATCACGGTGAGGCGGGAGAACGTGATGCGTGACTGGCGTGTCTTAATAGAACGGTAGAGTCGTCACGAAGACGCTCGGCACTTACGGCCGGGACTCCATTTTGGACTGCTAGATTTAAAGTTGAGCTGACAGTTGGACCAGCAAGGAGAGCTAGAGCCAAGGTGACAGTAGTAGAGGATCCTCAGGCCCCTCTGCCAGACTATATACTCCACTCCACTCTGTGTCATGCATTCACCAAGACACAGTGGAGCCCCCACCATCCTCCTTCATTTTGTCTAGTGTCGAGCTCTCTTTAGTTTTGACGCATTCTCCACCAACTAATGCTGGACTTCTTACTGCATTGTCCTCTATCCTCTTGTCTTCCCCTTTCAATCTGTCTGTCTGCTTTTAGAACCAGTCTATGTAGATTTCACTATCCCTTCTCTCAATTCCCGGTCTTCTCCCTGCTGCCTATAGTTTTGATCTGTCTCCTCCAGGTCGACGCCTCCACCAACCAAGATAGGGGTTGGTGGAGTTCTTGTCCTTGGTTTCCACCCTTCTCTCCCTGGGCAGTGACCTGCCAGCACTGCCCTCCTCTGGGATCTACTAGCTGCAGTAATTACCTCTGGCACCCAGGCGGCTCTGGGGCTTCCACACAGGTGACATGGTGGATGGGGGTGGGGGGGTAGGCACAGATGGTTGAAAGGAGGAAAGGGAGGTTCTTTCTTTGCAGCTGACAGGGCAATGTCAGATGTGCTGCTGATCTACCTGCTACTGCAGGAGTTGGGATAAAACTATACGGCCTCCTTTGTACCCCATTAAAAAAAAAATCTACTTCATTAACCCCTAAAACAAGCACTGTTACTATCAAATACATATAACATAGATTTACAAACACTTAAATATATTGTGAGATGTCATAATTCAATATACTTTCAATAAAGGGTACCGAGTGTTTTTTTCCTCATTATTATAGGACCAAACAAAAGCTCACAGGAAAACACAATATAGCTTATCACAGGAGTACCTTACTGTTTCAACAGATTATAGAAGCAATCTGTGGAGTAATTTTTTTTAATTAACCACGCAGATTGAAATGTGAGAGTCGCATTGAACTACATAAAATCATGGAGCGTTTGTTTCATCCCTATTGTCTATGTCCTGAATTTAACTCGGCAGGACCTCAGTTGTTTGGAATCGCTGTCTGAAAAATGAGGTTTGTTGTACAGCGCTGCTTTGCCACAGCTTTGTTCTCTCTGAGAGAGTAAGTTACTGTGACCGTCTCTAACGAATAAAGAGCACTCAAGTATGTTTAAGAAGTGTAAATAAAAGAGAGCAAATAACAAAGAGCTGAGGTAGGAGCTGGAGGCAAGGGACATGAAGAGGAGGTGAAGGGCGAAGATGAGGGCTGCGTTATCTAAGACTACAGCACTGCATCATAAAAATAACAAATGGAGACTGTCATTGCTGCTCAGATCTTAGACGGAGGGGAAAATATTTCACGTGTCAGATCCCCTCACCTTTAAATGGACTGTTCTTAGCCAGGTCTGATTTTGACAAAGCACTGGGCTCTCCCTGTCCCTATACATCCGGTGAGGGCTGCCGCCGTCCAGGCTTTCAGGACATAGATCTGTCCTTGGCACCCGTAAACGGAGGGTAGAGATCTGCTGTGCTACCACAGTGGTGGTCGACTTATCACAAGTGTTTTGCATTGTGGAGGCAGTGATAAATGTCTCAGGGATGAGAACTGGGGAGGGGTCTTTCAGAAACCAACCTGAGAAAAGTGGGTCTTATTGTAAAAATCCAGCCTCCGGATGAATACTTGGTTTGGATTTAAGACAACTCGTTCAATTAAACCGTGAATTGAACATTCAGATCAATAAAAAAAGCAGACTGAAGATTCAGTTTTTAATCTTTTCTTTCTATTAGAGTGATTACCCTTATACACTTCAATTTGTAGTGCTCTTCTGATTCTTAAGATAGTCAATTATATTTTATATTTTAGTGCTATACATGAGATTTAAATTGACAGATTTGATGATATGTCTGAGGATCCAGGTTAAAGTCACCAGCCAACGTCAGTATGTATTAAATTCTTATTATCTAACTTATGGGTACAGTACAATAAAAAATGATTGCCACTGCTTTTTACTTAGACCTCAGCTGAGGAGACAGCAGCAAAAAATAATTCAGAGCGTTGCATCTTCTTAATGATATATTCTTACTAGAGTGGTTGATGGTTAAGAAGCTGCTGCACAATTGCATCACTTGGAAAAGACAGGGTCATTACGGGAGCCAATCGATGTCTAGTACCAACAGATCAAGAATGTTTCATCTTTTTTATGCACTGCGTCCTCCCACACACACATTCAGATCAGAGTTAACCTTGATTACTGAGATTCATTATTGCTATGAACACATCACACAGATGAGATCAATACGAATAGATATCATAACTTCAACACAGTCTCGAGGTCAATAGATTCCCACTCTGTGTAGCTGTTAGGGTTATGACTTGTATTTACATAATCCATGTGCCGGGGTTTTGATTAAATGTATGATGATGTGTGTTGCGTCTTCATTTTGAATATCCGCACAGGTCCAAATGACCTGACTGTAGTTTCCTTACCTTTGTGGTTCCTGGCGTCTCTGGATCCCCGGGGTAGAGGAGTGTAGCGATGAGGGTGACTCTCAAATCCAGACTCATTGGGTAACTAGGAGAAAGCAGACACAAAAGAGAATTAATATTTTAAGGAGAAAAAGCTTGACACGTTTTAAAACGTTTTTAAAAAAAAAAAGTGTCATGGTCGCTGACTGCGAGTGTCATAAATCCTCAGGGATTGAAACAGGAAATGTTGGAAACACCGCTCCTGTTTTATGACATAATGTGGCAGGTCGTGTTTTATTCTTCCTCACATACAGAGCTCCTTTCCTGCTTTGATGATCTGATCTACGACGTGGTTAGGGAGGAGAGGTCTTAACCTTCACTCAACCATGACCTTCTGCTGTGGTCGACTAAAGGGCAGACGTCACTCACTCTGAACAGCCGAATGCAGCTCGGTTATAAGAGCGCAGTCTGACAAATGGCACAAAATGACCTCTTTACACGGGTTTTAAGAGTGTAAATCCAATTTGCATTTAAAAGCAAACTGGTTATTCGATGTCCCATAATTGAAATGTGAAGTAAAAATGTTCATAGGTTCCTGTTCCCACACTGAACGTTTGATTATAAGCACAGAGTAGGTTCAGAGTAAACAAGTGTGACACTGCTGCTTTCACACAAAGAGAAAACAGAGGCACGATTCTCAGAGCGAGATCCCAAACAGGTCAAGAGTTTATTGTGTTGTTGTTCTTTTGTGCACTTTCAAGGTCCAAAACATCCTCTACTTTCCCCTGGCCTTTTAGCAAGTGGAGCAGGTAGTTTATCATGACACAGTGATATCTGATGCCTTTGCAGAAATACTTTCCCTATCCCCAGGAAGGAATTCACTGGGCTTTTAATCATAGCAAGAGACTCAACTGACAAATACATATTAGAGATGGTTTAGAGCTGCATTTTTCCCACTTTCATTGTTGTTCCCCTACATGCCCATGCATAACCTTGAGAAATGAAATGGTCTGCACTGTTAAATGGAACCATATTCTTCATGGGCAAAGAGAGCACTGTGAATTGAAAACGATCACATAATGTGCTTTCAGATAGCGTCTCTGAAAGGCATTAAGGTCTGGCCAGCATGTGTGTCGTATTAAACTAAAGGGAAAAATGGCAAAATAAGCCTGTCTCGAGACCTCACTACATGTATGCTGATGGGCCATGCGTTTGAAGGAAACAGCTTGGAATAGAAATATTTTTACAGCAGACGTGCTGCTCTCAGCCTCTGGAGTGGCTGAAACCTGTTAAGAAATATCACAGATCACTCCCTGCATGTAGCCTGCAGGATGGAGAGTAGGAGACGAAGTAAAACAACCTGAAATAATAATAATAATAATAATGATATATATATTTTTTATTCAACATTTGCATTTTGTCATTTGGATTAGATATTATCTATTATTATAATAATGGTTATCATAATGTTAGCTTATAATAATTGTGTCTGACAGTTATTAGAAGCTAACAGAGCCACTCAAGCATTATGACAGGAATTGTGGTCCCGTCTATTTGATCTACCTCTATGATCTTCTGAATCACCATGGACCTCCTGCTTGCCTCATTTCTTGGCCTGCCTGAAAGATCACAAGCATGAGCCTCTTCTGACCTGCTTGGCCGCCACAAAAACCCTCCTAATCCTGCTGCTTGCCCACAATTATTCTTCCTAGTTGCAACATTATTAACAGCACCACCCACAGACTATGTCAGGGGGGGTGTGTGTGTGTGTTACAGAAGAAGAAGGGGAGGCAAGACTGCTGGGGGTTTGCTGGATAGACTGCCTCCACACCCTGGTTTTGGTCCTATGGGACATCTGTCTCTTTGCTTTCAGAGACACCACCCACCCAGTCCCCATGGTATGCACAACACCACCACTTCACCTCCTCAGTATCATGCTTGCTGATCAAACACTTAATCCATTTAACATCTGTGGTTGCCACTTCCTGTCCTATCCAGCGCAACCATTTTACCCCACCCACAGATCATCAATCAGCCAGCTTTCCTCTTGTCTTGATCCTCCCTTTTTCTCCTCTCAGACCTTCCTCTGCACCCCTCCATATGTGCACCCTTTCACTTTAGTCAATGACCTGTCCAAGGGAGGAAGCAGCAGTGCTTATGATCAGAAGCATGTGGAACAGATGAAGGGGAAATGCGATGGATTGATGACTTCGATTATTCAACGCTGCATGTAAACGGATGACGAAGACTCCGCTTTTATAATATTACAACCATGAATACGTGCATGACAGACCTATATGATGTTGAATTTTATTTAAAACTAAAATCCAAACAAAATGAATTGACATTGAGCTCCTCTTTTATGACAGTAGAATAGAAACAGGCCACTCTTTAATTATTGCTAAGCTTTATGGGACCTCCAACAATAAAGTGACCCAATTTCCTTCCTTCCTGGATTTATTGCAGAATATAGAAACTTTATATGTGTTGAACACTTCAAACAAAGTTCAACTCCAAAAGAAGTAGATAAACACAAAAATAAAAAGAGCAGATGAGCACATGATGCATTTCACTGATGTTTTCAGAAAGCACTTCATTTATGCACCTATTCTCTTTTCCCCCCTTTTCTGTCCAAAATCCATCTCTCCCTGTGTTCCTCTCGTTTTCGTTAGTTGTACCTACACTGAACAGAGGGAGGTGCTGCTGTGTTGTCTATTTAACATGCTCCTGGACCCTTTCCTCTCTCCCTCTCTCTCTCTCTCAGTCTTTCTGCTGTCCAGATTAGTCTGCTCATCAAGCTGAGCATTGTTTTAATTTGCCGGGCCCAGGGCATATGCTGAGTGTTCACATAATTATTGTCTCTGTGCAATGTGAGTTATCATCACAGCTCATGATAATACGGCACAAATTTACAGGCTGGGGAGAACCATGGATTCTGTGATGATAAAGGTTGGACAGAGGGGAGTGGAAAGAGGGAGAGAGAAATGAAGAATGTGTGTGTGTGTGTGTGTGAGAGAGAGAGAGAGAGAGAGAGAGAATGGGTGGTGGCAGAGAGAGGAAGCTCTGTTGGATGTCATTATGAAAGATGATTCTCGAACTGGATAATACATCACACCAGTGCTGTCTGTCTTCTCCTTTTCTGCGTTGTTATGCGAATAAATGCTGATAAACCCAGAGGCAATAGTGATTATTACTTCCAACATATCACCATGAGAGAAGGAGGCAGGAGAGGAGAGACAGGGGAGGGATGGAAAGACATGAAAAGCGAAACACAAAGAGAGCCACGTGGAGCACATAAGCAACTCCACAGTGGGGCTCCAGAAAATATGAGATAAAGAAAAGTGAGTCGGGGATGGCTGACGTATATTTAGGTGTTTTTTTTTTCAGATGCAACTGCAAAAAAAGTTTTCAAAGTTTTGCAAGCTTGGTTGTCGATTTCGAATGTGATGCGAGTACCTTATCTGGCGTCAAGTGATCTAGAGAGATTTCACTAGAATGTGATTTTGATGTTGGCTGCCAGAGTGTTCTGCACCAGAGTGCTTAAAGTAACCATTTTGCACTCACCACTTTCCTCTCTTGCAGCCCGGCTCTGAGGCCTCACCCTCACCAGCTCATCCTGATAGAGGTGATTCCTGCTTTGCTTCACCTCACCTCCCTCCTTAAGACTGACCAGCAATACAATCTAATTACAGCCGCGCTACAGAGGGAGACCAGTGTAAACACCAGCCCTTTTTATCTCCTTATACATCTGGACAAGTAGACAAAGTGCTAAAAGGAAATAAATGTGGCCTGACAGCCACATCAAAGAGTTCAGCCAGAGGCTTACTGCTACTTAGGGCACAGGAATGTTGTTGCTAAGCATCCGCCCGCAACCTATCAGGGTGCAAAGAGGGCCCTGTCCTGCCTTAGAGAGGGAAAAGGGGAAAAGAGAGAAATGAAGAGAGAGAGGGAGGGAAGGCAAGGGAAGGGGAGGGAGGCTGACATTGAGGGGAGGCTAGGGACTCAAGGAGATTTTTGTAGCTTAAAGCAATTGTTGGAAGAAACAAGCCTTCTGTTTTGTTTTCTCTTGACACCATTTCTGCTTTTGTGCTTGCAAAAGACATGTATAAAAATGTCTTTTGATATGTTTTCTCTTTGGGTCTATATCAAAATATTTCTTTTGTGTCTGTGCATGGAACTTTTTTCAAGTCTTGTCTCTGTAAACTGGTGCTGCCTTCTGATCATGTTAGAGATCAGAGGAGACACAACTTGTGAACTTATTTGAGTTAACATTTAATGCTGGCATGACACGTTTATTTCTTCACTTGAATGTTTTATCATTCGTGTCTCGTACTTCTTAAGTTAGGAGTTACAAACAATACAGCACTTTTTTTTTAAATTTTTTTTTAGAAATAAACTGTGAAAAACAAAGTAACACCAGCTTGTCGCGTCTTACAGCGTGTAATGGCAATGATGAAATGAAAAATGCTCCAATTCGCCAGCACAGATTGCTTTCCTGATATACATGCACACGGTGGAGGTCAACAAAATCTTCTAAATACATATTTTGAGAGCAACAATCGCTGCTGGTGAAAGAATGGTGAAAGCTAGAAAAGTTTATTCAGTAAAATGTTTCTTTTTTTTAATATCTGACCTTAAAGATCATAGCTTAGAGGAGCAGAGAAAATATTATGACGTGTTTTGGATTGCATGAAAAGTATTAATTGTGTTTTCTTAGGTAATGGCAGGGTGAAGAACATTTGATGTAGCGGTGCCTGCATTTGTGGTTAGCACGGCAGTCTTATGCTCAGCGGGAAGACTGCTGAGCGTGCGCTTAATGATTTACCAGTTCTACTCCAATGAACCTCCACTCAGTAAATGTATCATATGATCACTGATCACAAGAGCAACAGTTCAGATGTTTCGCTTTGGGGCACAAGGCACAAGGAGAGAACCAGCAACAGTGAACATCACCGTTTTGTGTAGGGGTAAGAGTCATGCAGGCAAAGGTTGAGCGCTGCTTGATGTTAATCATCCGTAGCGATGACTCATGGATGGTAATAAGGCTGTGTTTTGTTTTTGGGATGAAATTTAAGAATTCGACCTTTTCTTTGAGTGTCAGTGATTTAAAGACGAGATGTAATTCTACATTACAGGTATGCAGTACAGTTAGCTTGAGGCTTTTTTTGGGGGGCTAGTATGACCTTTCCATTAGTATGGATTCTGAAGGTAAACAGTGAAAAAAACAAAAACATAAAACAAAAAGATGTTTTATATGTTTTGTATCTTATATTTCTATACAGGTTGTTTCAAAACAATTTATTTTATCCCTAAAACAAGAGGAAAAGGGGAAAAGTGACTTTTCTGATCTACCTGTGACAACATTTTTATTACTCTTATTTAAATGGTGCAAACATTTTCATCTTACCTTCACAAACTATGAACCACACGAAAACAAATATGCATGAAACCACAGCAACCAAGGCGTGTGGCACACATCATGAGGCTTTCTGTTCTGATTAGGGGCTGTAGCTAACGTCAGGGCTGTTTTCTAGAATGTAGGATGTTTAATAATTGAAGACTCTGGGAGCGGGCCTGTCACACCGGCTTGTCTAGAATGTTTCCTATACAATTAGACGCCGAGAGACATTTGAAGAAGACCTATAAAAAGAGGCAAAAAAAGTGACATGTGAACTTAAAGGAAATTAGCTCTTCACACGAGTGAAATGTGAAGGTTACTTAGCAATGCTTAACTCAGACTGCGGCTGTGTGAAGTGTGTCTTTGACTCATCCTCGCTGCGAAGATACGAAGACCGCGATTTTCTTTGCTTTGAGCCGGCTTCAGTCAGTAAGATCACAGAGGGAATGAAAACTAATTTTGACTCAAGGCATACGGGAAGAAAAATAAAGAAAAAAAATGTGAGATGTGTCGAAATAATGAGATCTCTTGATCTCTTGATGTTTTCTGGGAAGATATGGGGTGATGCAGACAGTTGCACAACTCACATCCTCACGCTTGGGTGCACACACGCACACACACAACCACAACTTCAAAACAGCTAAATTTGCAAGTGTGCATGCATTCACATTAAAAAACTCACACGCACCATGACCACATTTTTTGAATGAACACTAATGCACATGAACTTACATGCTCTCTTAAGTTGATGCAAAAATCAACACTGATTAGTCGATTAGTACTTGTATGATGTAACGCACACAGTTATCTAAATTTCATAACTCCTACCTCTTAACTTCATTAAAATTGTTCAGGGGAATAAAATGAAAGCAATAAATGTTTTTTTATTTGACTGTGTTTTTCCATCTCATAAGCAAACTTCAATTATTTCTATTTAAGAAAAACAAAGACTAAAGACATAATGATGAAAATTTGATTAATCTTTGCTCACATTTGAAAATATTACATGACAACCTGTAAACACAAATAATGAATATGCTCCCTATCCATCTCTGCTCGCCTCCAAACCTCTGACAACCTTTCGCGAGAAATTTCCCCCCGTACACATCTCTGGGCTCCACATTGCAATGATAGCACTGTCATCTTCCACACCTATCATAAGTCACAGGCAAACGACCCAGATCCTCCGTCGCGAGACAGAACCCTCTGCGGGCCTGTAAGCTGTATCATTACACCATGTCATCTTTATGGCAAGGAGCAAAGCCCGGCTCTCTAATTACACTCTGCCTACTCCATTTACCCAGACAGCGACAGAGCAGCAGGCAAACAATGCATTAAAAATGGAGTGCCTCCCCCTGCTCTACGGATGCCCGTGTTGTTCTGCTGGTGGCCGTCGTTGTCCCCCGGTTTTTGTTATTGTTCTTGTTTCGCAAAAAGCTGTGGGTGAGAGATAGTAGAGAGCCCGCGACACCATGCCTTCCCCTCTGTGACTTCCCCATCTCTTCTCCTCTCCAACCCTTCCCTCAGAAGGACTTATGAAGGTGAGTGGCTATGTGACAGGCCAGGAATAAGAGACAAACCAGGGCAAAAATTAAATAAAAAGTAGCTGTCTTAAACAGTAATTGCACTCCTTTGCTGAGCATGCTTTCAGATATATAAACCTGATTTACTGTCAGCGTTGCTGCCACAAATCAGAGGGCCCTCTGAGAAACACTCGTGCTATGAAATTGTTTAATCTCATCAAGTTCTGCTTTCACAGCAGGCCATAAATCACATAGTCTTTGTTATCATAGACCTCCATGAGCGCCTCTGAGGCAGGCAATGGATCGTGGGTATATATAATCTTGACTGCGCAAACAGCAGGGTCTGAGCAGCCTGAAATACTTTCATATTAGCTGTGGTGCAGCTGGCGGAACACAAACGCCCTGATGGATATCTCATTTCCTGCACTCTACATCTATTTCAAGCAAATTATTACTGTATAAATTTCTTGTCAACAGAAACGGCCAATTAATTAAGTTAAAAATGCACTCGTGATCAGATCAACACGCCAAACAGGAGAGCCGGGGCAGTTTTCCACTGAGTGAATTTACCGCAGGGGTCACCGTAATGAATGATTTTAAACTTTGCCATAAAATCACAGACAGGCCAATGTCTACACAGGAGCTGTGGTGCCGACTAACCCATGACATATTTGCATAAAGTGTATTTATGTGTGGGACGGCAGCTGTGGCAAGGAAATAAAGTTTACAGCGACAAAACATAATGTCACCTCTGCCTCTCCGCTGTTTCATCAAAGACATGCATGGAGGATTGGATGGAGATCATAGAGGCACATTTGCCATTTAAGACACAGCATATACACATTTAACAAAGCTCACAATCTCAATGAATTATTCATATTGTATGAGGATGTTGGGTGTTTGTGGGGGTGGGAGGGCACAGTTGTTTATTCAGGTTGGGCCATTTATCAAACAGCGAGGATCCCACGGCAGGGATGAGCTCAGAGATTTATCTGTGTTTGGGCTCCAAAGCAGATAAATCAAGGGGTGTAATCATGCTCTGAGTGGCCCAGCTGTGACCCCGTGGTGAACTAATGACACACAGATATCTAAGTCCCTTTTCCTGTTCCTGGGTTAGGCCCTTAGGTTAGTCCCCCATCAGACACGAAGCTAAAGAAAGACACGGCCGCACAGAAAAACCAAGGTGAAACTTCATGTCCTGTTTACACAACACCAGCGACAGGATTACTTACCCACTACTGAAAACAACAGCGTTGGGACAAAGCGAGACCAGAAGCCTGCTGTATGACAATGTTTGCTCGAATAATAGCAATGTGTATCGATTGCAAGTATAGTTCCCAAGTTCCCAAGCTGTTATTCACAATGTAAAAGATACTGCTCTTTGGTTGAGGATTTCACCCGTTCCCCTCCTAGAGCACAGGCTTTCTCCTGGCCTGAGCCTGCTCTGATTTATCATGTCTTCTGCTAGCAGGCTGTCCGCTGATTAAGCCAGTGGAACTTTGTTTCACTCTCCTCTCTCTTTAATCTGTCTCTCCGAGAGATAAATTAGCCAGTGCCGTGCCAGCTCCTTCTCTCTTTACCTCCCTCTCTCCGTCTTTTCCTCTCTCTCTCACTGCTTTTCCCTCTGTTTATCTTCCCTGTCTGTCACGTATTGAGAAGAGAGCAGACACATCTGCTCCTACGCTGCTGCAGGAGATAGGGCTGGGCTACATCCCTGGTCAGATTTAGCCAAGAGTGTCTGTGAGTGAAAACGAGAGAAAGAGTGTGTTTCTCCTCTCCCTTTCTCTCCTTGACAACATACAGTCAAACAGTCTCCCTCTCCTTGGCCCGGCTTATGTTCTTTGTTGTTAGCTAATAAATCAGGGAGTATTTATGATCTGCAATCCCCGTTCTTAGTCTTTTAATGGTGACACGTTTGTGGGTGAATTAAAGCAAGGTTTTATTCACTAGGCTGTGGGCCAAAGGGAGGCCTGGGTGCCTCTGCCTGTGAACGTTTTCCCTTCTCCACTCTTGCCCGGGTGGTAAATCACACTCATTGTCAGCCAGTGCTAAGTTAGTGTGCGTCATTGGGGAGAGCAGGAAGCACTGGGCATAATTCTGTCCATCAGTTTAATTTATTGTATCGGTAGCTTTGTAATCTCCGTCTCATAAATTAAAGGGTTGACAGACAAGAATTTGGTTTTAAGGGCAGTGTTCATCAGGATTTTGGCAGGCGGTATTCCTTATTTCTCCTTCTCCTGCTCTCATACTCAGCCATAATAGAAATTAAAACCTCTCAGTCTAAGGGTTAGGGTGCAGTGCTATTTCCAATTTTCCCAATGAGAATGCAGAAATATATATATATATATATATACTGTATATATATATATTTTGTCAGGTTATAATTTACAAGACTTTTAAGAGCGCTTGTTAGAAATGTGAAATGAGAGAAGAAGAATGCCAGAGAGAGAAATGGAGAGAGGGAAGAGGGGGTTCGAGGACATGGCCTTGTTTGGAGGTTTTATTTCAGGTGAAATATAAAACCTAATACAAGGGCACTGCTGCAGCATCTGCTTTGCAGATAGTGCAATTGACTCTCCTCGCATGCCAGTGAATATAAATCAGGCAAGGCATCTCAATGCTAGGCCTGACTTCTAGAGCCCAACAAATCTTTAACATGAGATTAAGGTCTCAGAGGAGTCATCCATCTTTGGGTGATAGAGAAAATATCAGAGCACCTCTACGTGCAATACGGATTCACGCAGTCAGGACTGATGTGTACCAGAATGTACAGAATGCCAGGTGTGACGGTCTAACGATTCATTATTCTCATGTACTGTGAATCGCTTTCCACAGGGAGGCTTGACTAGATTGTTGCAAACAGCTGCCTAATCAAAAACCATTAGCTAATTATTCTTGAAAAATGATTAGAAATGTAATTACATTACATAACAAAACATATCGAAATACATTTCCTCGCAAAAAAAACAAAAAAACAACCCAGGATAAAACTCCTAGGTGTATAATTACCTTCTGTTTTTCTTTCACAAAAAGTAAGCAGGAAAAAAAAACTGAATGTTATGGGTATTTTCATGTAATGGCAGTGAACGTAAACGGTATCAGCTGCTACGTGTCGACAAGAAAGAAAGCAGACCAAAGCGAAGCTGCATGGGTCTCCTTTGTGGGTTTAACCTACCAAAGGCAATGGGCGGTTTACAAGATGTTTGCTCAGTAGATACAATTGTGCTTAGCATAAAAGGGGAACACAGACTGTGAAGACGCAACAATGAGCCACATCTCCCTGTAGCCTTTTCAACGTGTTACATTTACATATCAAGCCAGTAGTCTGATATGTAAACACATTCCATCAGATGTCGCCCTCTCAGCCAATGAGAGCCATTTCAGTCCTCCTGCAGCTCTCACACACTGTAGCGCTAGTCAAAGGGAGAGAGGCCTGAAAGAGACATCTCATGTCATCACCCAAGAGATAATGGAATTGTTATACATCCTTGATCACAGAAACTCTCACGACATCTTGCTCTCTTTTTCTCTAATTCTTTGTCTCTGTGCTCTTAAAGTCTCTCTGCTGCTCCCCCTCTCCCACAGATGTGCGTGTGCGCGCACACACGCGCGGCACACAAGTGAAAATTCCAGCACACTTCAGTGCGATAGCTCCTCTTCTCTTTCAGGGTTTCATCTCAATAGCTTTTTTATCTGAGGACTTCAATTTGCAAGCTTAGCTGGAAGGCAGCTCCTCCTGATATGTTAATTGCAGGGTACTTAAGCGCTAAAAGATTAACATAAAACCCTTTGGAAACAAGCTAATAGTTTATGATAATTTGTGCATGGCCTTTGTCTGTCTATCATTACCTTGCCTCTAGCGGTAATTTTATCAAGGGGCTGTAGAATATCATTTAAACAAGTTCACTTTCAGATAATTAATAGCAGAAACTGCTATTCAATTGAGCCACACTGGCACCATTAACAATATGGCATTTAAGCTATAATTAAAGTGTTTTATTTTATTAACCTATTCATAACGTTGTGTAAATGATGACACAGAGACAGAGAAAGGGGCTTTTTTTTAATTCTTGCTGAATCATCAGGGCAATTTATAGAAAATGTCTTCTCGGTTAGCAGAGCTGATTGAAGGTTTTAATAGTAATTAAAAATAATGAAAATAGAATAAATACAATCAAAACTAATTGAAGAGGTGGGTCCACGGCTACAGCATCCTTCTCACACTCATTGAGATGGCGCCCCTCCAGGAGACTTGCACACAAGCATAAAGAATCTGCTGATCTGACAGATCAGAATTTGCGCTGTTTGCCAGAACTGGGAGGTTTAAACAGAGACAAAGGTTTTAACCTGGATTTGAACCTGTGACGGGGAGATGAAAAGTTTCCAAGAGAATAGAAGGAAAAGATCACCGCAGAATGATCTCACTGAGAAACACCCAGAAATAAATGAAATGCTGCCATGCTGGGGGAAATTAAGGATCTGCAGTGTCAGTGGGTCTCTTGATTCAAAAATAAAATATCGACCATCATAACTGTAATAAATAAGCCAAGCTGCCATTAATAGAGAACCTACCAATCAATCACCTACCAAGCAGTGCTACATCCATCATAAAATATTTAAGCATGACGATGTAGTGTGTGTATAACTTGATGCAGATGCTTGCACAATGCATGTACAGTGTACTTGCCTATGAACCTATGCTTGATAGAGTCACATTGGCCCCTTCATACACATGCACACAAACACACACACTTTCTTTTTCAGACACACCATCCCTCTCATGAATAATACAAAAAGCCCTTTTACCCAACAGCTCAAATAGCAATTCATTCATCTGCATACCTGGAGCCTTGCAAAATGATTGGCCTGCCATTACCACTGAAAAAAAAAGAAAAGAGAAATGTTCCCCAAACAATTTGCCTCAAAATGAGACAGGAATGATTCTGTTCTTTTCAATGACAGAGACAGGCCCCTGTGCATAATGATGTTAGTGTAATGGGGTGACAGATAGACTGGGAGACCATGACATTAGCATGAGAGACGCACCAGTGAGCAGCCGCTCAGCTGTGGTCTCAGAGGGCCCTCAGACATAGACTCTGAACATCGTTTGTCTCGCAGCTCTACAAGCCTGACAAATGAAGACACGCCATGTTTTCATGCCAAGCAATATACCACTCCACTTTAGCAAACACATGACTTAATGACAGAGGGAGATCCGGCTCTGTGTTACACAAACCAAATATCTCTTGTCTTATTAAAGCCAAACCTCAATAAATTTTGGATGGAGGACAAGGCGCAGTCTCAGCCTTGAGGAAATGAGATGACAACACTTGGAATTGAAAGACACAGAGGTTAGCTGGATTGAATAATTAGAAGCAATAATCAATTATGTCTTTGGACTGAGCCTTTTCAACAGGTTACATTCTGAGAGTGAACTGAAACCACAGCTTTACTCAGCAAAGATCGGATCTAGCGTAAAGGCTGATTCCAGACCTAATGAACAGGACTTTATCAGTGTGACAAATTCACAATATCAACTTTAAAACTACAATCGCACATTTGCTTTACAGAGTGCGAAGAGAAATGGGAGGACACTGAATAGCTAATCATCTCTACACATTGTCTCTAAAACCGCAGCATGCTCACATTTTTTTTTATTTTTTTTTTTTACGGCTTTTACCGGTGCAGCTAACTGCCAGAGTTTAAGGCTAGCAGTAATTTTTTTTTATGAAACTGTGGAAGTATCTCAAATGGAGGAGAGTAACATGTAATAATAATATGTTTCATATGTTTATAAGAAGTGATGTGCAGCATATAAAATGCCGTCAAAGACTAGCTGCTGTAGAGACGAACCACAGCCTAAAAACGGGAGAGCTCTGAAAGCCCTACTGTCCACGGCACAACACTGTCGAAGGGAGAATGCCTCCTGTAAACATTTATCTACCCTGCCAGTGTGGGTCTGTGTGCGGTGCCGCCCGGCGACAGGAGCTTCTCTGAGGCTTAATCTGTGGCGTGACAAGACAACCTGTAATATATGAGCATCTGGAGCTCCTCTTCAAACACAGCCTTATCTCACGCTAAACATTCCCCGAGGCCAGATCAGAGCAAGAGTGGCCCAGACCAGACCAGACGAGACAAGACCTCACACCGTCTCACCATATCCCACCCAACCAGCAAGTCGAGTGCCCAGTGCACAAGCTGGGAACACTCCATCAAAGTGCATGTGCGTTTGTTTACAGGGAGTGTTCTATGAGTGCAGCCTCGACAGCTGAGAACAACAGTGTGACATTACAGTGATGGAAATCATCTGCTCAGAGTTTTTCTTCCGCCCTACTAATCGGGCTAGAGGTTAATGGCACTGAACTCAACACAAATGGACACAATCCCTCTTCATCCACTGACTTAAACATAACTATTGAGACTAGCACTAAAGACCCATCACTCATGAGCCTGTTGGAGGAATTTATTTTACATCAATCTCAAGATAAATAGTGAAGGCCATTACCGATCTTTCATAGGGTGACGTGAATGAGCTGCATGCGATCACTTTCAGCGTGAGCGATTGCAGCATTCATAGGATGTTAGAAAATATTTAAAGCAACTTTATCAACCACTGGGTTGTTATACAGCTGGTACAGAACCGCTCTTTCAACTTGTATCTTGCATGCTTCAAAAATTGCAAACATTAAATCAAGCATGGTGAGTTTTATTGCCCTGAGCAGTCTCTCTCTCTCTCTCAACACAATCACTCTTGTGTGGGTGAAGAAAGTTTGTGAAGAGAAGGCTGCCCAGTTAGGAGGCTCCATTCTTTTCTCTGTGTTGTGCGCTCGGACCACTGCCTTCAGCCAGTCTAGGGGGGCAGGGTTGTAGACATACCCCTCTCTGGGGCCTGTACATACGGCCTGTGCCTCACTTCAAAGAGAGGGCATAAGGGCAATGTACTCCCCCTCCAACTCAGATCCATTCGGCTCACAGCCGATTCCTCTATGTGTGTGTGATTGTTTACGTGTGTCTCACTTCGACTCTCTCTGGGCCCCTCTAGCTTTCATTTCAGACCACTTTCTATCCTCTTGCCGTTTTCTTTTTTTTTTTTCTTCTTTTCCCTGACAGATGTATAAAGGAAGACATGGAAGTGCAACCCATAGCTGGTGTGTGGGGGTGAATGTGTATCTGCGTCTTTCTTTGATGTCTGATAATGAAAGGGCAAAACTGTGCAATTTCTAAAAAAAATGCTGTCACACAAGTCCACGTCATGATTCAAGTAAGTTGTACTGATATTACATGAGGCTTCAGCAAAACTCACAGCAGAGGGTTGCATGCTGACCCGTGCATGCTAGTGATGACGGAAAAAAACCGGTGCGAAAAAGACAAAAGGATACAGAAACACAGGGAGGAAGGAGTGTGTGCAGGCGAGAGAGAGGAAGTGCATTTTAAAAGGAGAGTGAAAACAGGAGAGAGCAGAGCTCAGTGGCTGTGACACAGGGAGGCCTGGCCTTTACAAATCCCTTCTTTTTTGATCTCTTCATCCAGATGAAAGAGCAGTGGCCGACAGGATTATGCAGGACAATTGCGCTTTCTCCCCAAACCCTGACTTGATCGGCTTTTATGAGGGCCCTAATCATTTTCAATTAAGCATATTTTCTGACATCCTGTAATAGCTACAGTGCTGATCTTAAACTCTCCCGCTGTCCCAACAGTCCCCTGCAGCCCCATTCTTGCTAAGTCTCTCATTCTCAGACAGTGTGCCTGTTGTGTCTGCTGGCAATCTGAATGGGCCTTTTCCGTAACTGGTGCCGAATAACCCGTTTACAAGATGCTTGATAAAGATGTTATTTGGTTTGCGGTGATTGAATGTGCTTTTGTGTCCGTGAGGCTGGATTTGCGTTGCTTGTTTCTGGGCTTCACCTAAGTGTCGATGCCATTTGTGTCTTTCTGCTTTCGTTTGGTATGATAATCAATATCCAATCCAACTAATTTAAAGCACACAAGGGATTACTGTATACCAACATAATTTTCACAAATCCACTGGTGCGCAAAATGCTTAATCCTGACATTCAGCCTGGAAAGAGTGCATGACAACATTTTTTAAATAGTGTCTTACAACATTACCTGTATTCATAATGTCACAGTGACTTTATCCATGACAGCTTAGCTGCCCTCTGTGTATTCACTGGGTGCTTAATTCCAGTCAAACCTTCGATCTAAGTCTCTCTTGAGGGAGTCAAGGTCTAGAGGACTTGACTGAGACAGACAGCACCATTAGCAGGCCCTGGACCAGCCCCAACCCTGACAACCACTCACAGCTGGCAATGGCAGGCAGAGGAATAGGTCTCCTTTTCTTCAGTTTAGGCAGAGAGAGGTGAAACAAATGCCCATCACTCACTCACCCCAGACAGCTGGAGATGCACAAGAAGGGATGGAGAGACGAAGGAAAGATGGCATTTGGTCAGAAGGGAAATTAGCTCGATTTGAAAGTCGTCTGATGACTGACTGATCAGTTCCAGTAAGATGTTTAGGCTGAAATGTTAACAGACACAAGGTGATTCATGAATGTATGTAAAAGATAAATATTACTAACAGGAAACAAGGCAAAATGTGAACCTATGGATGCATCAAATGCATTGGATGTGTCCCAAATTCATCCTGCAAACTGATTGGACACAGTATGAACTATGTAGCAATCTTTATAGTGAATTGTTTTGTAGTTAGTAGATAAATCTTTAACGTTTTGTACTAATTGAAAATATTAGAGTACCTGTACTGATGGACATCAATCAAACGGCAATTTTGGAACACTACTGACGTTTAAACGATGCAAAGGGGAACAAAAATGTTTTTACAAAGATTTTAAATAAATACTCTGGTTTTTATTTCTGTCTTTACTGCATCTGCCTTATGTCGACAATTTTATTTTCAGCTGTATGTAGGTCCTCCATTTCCTTTGTGTGTTAAATCGTGAAAGAATAGTCAACAGCAGTACAAAAGAAACATTAGGCGTTCTTAACAGAACTTTTAACAGGCATTCACACATTTTAATGTACATTTTGTCACTTTTGTCAAATGTGAAATCACCACATACTCAAAATCAGCTTAAAGTGAGCATGTAGAGTAGTCAGTCATCAATAAACTTTCCCCAAGATTTAATAATTAATTATCGTTGGCAACAGTTAATTCATTTGTTTCACCTGTGAACAGCCTCTTGTTCAGTGCTGCCAGAGGCTGGCTGTCATTACCAGCTTTGATAATGTCTTCAATAGAGAACCCTACCAGGATACGTTCATTTCCCCTGCTCTCTGCAGCTCATTGGTCGGGGCGTCTACTTCTAATCACCTTTCATTACGGCCTTCTGATTCCGAGCCCTCCTTCGTACACCGTTCTTCATCATCTTTATTTTCCACTCTAATTGCGTGGGAAAGACCCCCCCCCCCCTTGATTCTGCCTGCTATCAGGCAGCTATAGCAATCGAAAGTGTCGTGTGTGTGTGTCCCTACTTAGCCGCATATTCACCTGCTGAGGACAAACCCTTTTCTCCCCACGATATGACAGATCTATCAGCAACTCAGGGGACATCAGGACTGTCTGTCAAGATGAAAGTAAAAGGGTTGGGGGTATCCAAATTGGAGATTGAAGGGGTAGAAGGAAAAACGTGAACATAGATGCTTAGAGTTGTGTAATTATAGCAAAACACTCAGATTTGAGTGTATGTGCTTTCTTTTCTGAGTAACGTGATACACCGGCCTTGTCAAGCAGAGCTTCTTTTGACTCTCGTCTAAACTTCAAATAAAAAACGACTTTTCTTTTTTTTTTTTTTCTTCCCCCAAATGCCATCATTTGTTTCTGCTCAGTGGAGGTTGTGTGCCCACCATGTTAGGCTTGTTCACTGTCAGTGTTTAACCTTTTCAATATGATGTCTCGAAGACCTTTGGTGGCCAGTGTACGGTTATAGAAAGCCTTATTGTCTCCAGGCTTTATATCCTCTACAAGAACTTGTTAAATGCCCCCTTCAGAGCAGGAAAATGTACTGCGCATGAGGCACAATTAGATAGTTCTAGGGCCCTCTCCCTTTGCGGACGTATCACTCTAACAAGGGTCTTATTTTGGTAACAAATTCATGGAACGGCTCTTGAGTGGCCTGATATCTGTTCATTGTTAAGCTAGTGTTCCAAGATGGGGAGACTGGAGCGGAAGAGACACAGAAAGAGCTCACTCTGACAGAATCTAATCAAGAGTTGTCCTAACATATTACAACTGACTTAAGCTCTATCTTTCCTCCCGGTTAAGTCTCACTCACTCAGAATCAAAATAGCCAGGGAGACAGAGACGAGGAGAGAAAGGGAGGCAGAGAGAGGGAAGATTAGGAGATGGTGAGGGGGGGAAAAAAAAAACACATCCCTCTCTGACTGAAATGGAAGACAACCTCTGGCTCCAATTTCGGCATATGCCAGGGTGAGCTGCAGAAAAATAAATGAGCTCTTCAGTACCAAGAGGAAAAAGATTCTTTATCTGGCATGGCACTGCTTACTGACATTAAGAATGATAATATCAATCAGCAAGCTGTCAGCAACCCAAGTGGGCTGTGAGGAGAACAAAGGTGCCAATGTTTCTCTTTTGATATCTTTACAAGGAGATGTTGATGTACCTGCCATTCAGGTGCAAATAATGTCATCACCACACGCTTGGATCAGGACCTGCTGCTCCACCTTAGTGATGAGTAAAACTGCCCAGGGCCCTTCACCAAAGCTAATGTTCATAGCAGGGGGAAAAAATAAACCTGACGGGTTAATGAGCTAGCAATCAACACAACAAGAAGAGCAGCAGAGCCCCAACATGTCTGCACTCCTCGTCTCCCTGTGAAATATAGCTGTGGGTAAAAGATTTTTTTTTTCCACCCATAGTGGTGATGAGTGGGAGAAAACACATGGCAACAGCATCAGGGACGCGTCTGTGTAATTACTTTTGGCCATCTTTCAAACCTTTCTCTCTCAGGAGAGAGATGTGTGACAACATATGACAAGAAAGCCAACATGCTTTCCATACAGAATAATGGAATCCATCATCTCTGAGGCAGACACACCTGTCTGGCTTTGAGAACAATGCCACACTGCCTATTTATTAGGTGCCAGAAAAGTTTATGTTTGTTCGGTGACAGTGACAGCAACTTGATCCTTTTTCATTTTTGGAAAGGGGATCTCAAGCTTTGGGGAAAGAAGGGAGGAGGGGAAAGTGTGACTCACATATTTTCTTCTCTCGGTGGTGCACAGTGAGTTCTCTTTCTTCCTGATAGCTGTCTGCTAAGAAGTGAGAAGCCAAATAACAAAGACTGTCATTCCTCAGGAGACTTTCACTAATTCTTTTTTCCCCATCACCACAGAATGACACATATTATATCCCTTTGACACTTCGAGTCCGGCACCATCTCAATCTTTCTTGAATTTGCAAGATATTGAGTGATTTAATTATTCACGCTAGTTTGATATCTATAGCGGATTAACAACAAAAGAGACTTTCTGACTAACATGCTCTGCCAAAACCATTTCATACAACATTAGAAAACAATGTCAATAAAATAAAAAGTTCTACCAAAAAAATGATGGCTGCAAATTTCAGCAAAATCAGATTAAGATAGTTACCTGGTTAGACAAGTGCAAATGTGTTACAAACACTTGGTAAAGAAAAACATCAAAGTTCATTTTTTTTTAGAAATTTTCAATGTCAATCAGGCAATTTTTGTTCAATATGATTTGTTTAAATTTGAAAAAAAAAAAAAAAGAAAAGCTCAAAATGTCAAAATATAATGCTAAGATCCAGACAATTAGATTGAGCCATGCAGTTTGTTGTTAGTGTATGGCTGCTCAGTCTGACTGTCATTTAACCCTATTGACAGAACAGGACTGGCTGTCATCTTAACAGTTAATAATTAGGCTTTCTCCTGCCACAAAACAGAGTGCCACAGAAACAAAAGCCAATGGCAACCAAGGTGGCGGCTTTGCTGCCGCATTATAAATAGTCTGACTGGATGATTAATGAGAGGGGGCCACCGAGCTAAAGCAGCAATCTCACACACAGACAAAGGCTGCCTGCACACCAAAAAAAAAAAAATTAAAGAATGCACAACAAGAAAAGCCCTGTACCGGGGTAGAACTGAGGCAGAGTGGCAGAGAAAGTGGAAACATGCCAAGTAAAGGAATTATTGAATATCGAGTGACAGCTTATGAAGACTTTATTTAACCTAACTCATTAACATTTTGTTAGACTCTGTTGAATGGTGGGGTCGGGGAGGCAACCAATGCAGGGGAAGTGCAGGAGAGATAGGCAAATTCTTTAGTGATGATCACGACGTAGACATGGGAGAAAAATGGAAAACAAATGTGACAAGAAGCCGTCGGTAATTCGGTAGGTGGAGAAGCTGGAGTTTTAGCCAAAATCTTTAAAAAAAAATAACTTTAGAGGAGATATTTAGTTTTCAATCAAAGGTTGATGAAGGAAGGATTCATTGGTAGCACAGGGGCTTCTCTACAGAGAACTTCGATCAACACAGAAATCTTAGGAATAAGAGCCCAAACACTGCACATTTTACATGGAAAAATTATTGATTTACAAAATTGTTGTTTGCCTAACTCACACTCAAACGTTACTTTCCATAGAGTAAAACCATATATCAGTTTAAATGATGACATTTTGCCTATTTGTTTACCTTCAGTATTTCAGTTCTGTTAGTTTTGACAGTGAGTCCTCCTTGTTCCCACCATCTGCCTTTATGTCACTCCACAGTAATAAGGGGCGAACGCCCGTATTGTTAATGTTACCCTTTGCCATTTTCAAATTACACTCACCAAAAAAGACGTCAAATCAATCAAACCGCAACAGCGAAAGGATAATAGCAATGGCAGAGGTGACAAATATCTGTTTTTCTTTTGAAGGAAAGTTCCACAAACAAACATGGATGCTCCATTCCACTGCTGGTCAACAATTATCTTGAATATTTGGATGTGCGATTGCCCCAAGCAGGTTTTTCCATTTGATGGGCCTTATTCTTCCCCTCCACTTTGCTGTGCTCAGCTGGCAGGGCTCTCAGTCGTCACAACATCTCCTTTTAATGCTCCTGACAGGGGGTTATTTGCTCCCATATATGTTTTCTCTCCAATTACACCATGGCAGGCTTGAGACTGCCAAACCACGCTACTGTGATGCTGATGGTCACCTCTTTGACTAGTCCTTCCTGCCTCCTACACTTTATTTTTCATTTTTTTTAGATTCTATCACAGAGGAGAACTCGCTCTCATATCTTTCCTTGGACCAAACTCTTGTTTAACATCTGAGAGGCTGCAGCAGCACCACAATGCCAACTACTAATTGGTTAGAAAGGTAATATTGAACTTTTATTCTTTTCTTATTCCTCCCTCAAGGTATGTGTCTGGTAAGAATACGGTATGAGCATGGCAACAGCACAGCTATAAAAATAAAAAAAAGAGGATAAAAACATTCTCGTGAAAAATCTTCTGTGCATTCATTCTGTGTGTTAAAGTGGAAACTAATACTTCAAGTCTAAACAATTGTCCAAATTGACAAAGAAGCCCTAGTAGCATTAGCAGGGGTATTTAAATTATCACACACACTTTCTTAATTATGTCAAAGTGCTTCATCTTGAATATTTAAGGAAAAGCACATCGCTAATCTCCACCAAAACACATTAATTAGAATAATTTGTCTGATTCTTTGTGGCTGTTTACAGCAGTCGGTGTGATCAAAGACAAAGTAAAATGATACCAAGGGACTGATATCTCACATATAAAAGATGCAAACCCACTGAATCAATAGAGCAAAGCAGACAGCATTTGTGAGTATAGCTTTAAGCTAAGTGGGATGCCAAATGCAAAAGCTGCCATTGATACCACAATGAAAAATGCATGATTTCAGAGAGACCGCTCTTTTATCTACAAGGCAAGATCAATAGTGGGACGGGGTTACGGAATCAAAGTTGTTTTGCTGATGTTCTAGTTAATTGACACTCTTAAAAACATCTGAACACAATTTGAGAGAACAAAGCTCGCTAAAAGACAATTGGAGGAGTGTAAGGTGAAGTTCTGTGGGTTGATAAACTTTCTTTGCACAATCAGGAAGGCAATATCAAACACTAGTATACAGGGCAACAGAAGTCAGACTGATCTACCACTGACAAGTTGTGTGTGGGATCTTTGATTCTTTGCTTGAACTAGAGTAAAACAAAAATACGAACCAAAATAGTGACAATTACAATATCTAAATCAAAAAGATGCTCTATTTGTTTCATCAGAAAGATATTCTTTTGAAACACTGACCCTCTAATCAGCCATTAAGTTAGACTATTGTAGGGCTGTCAAAGAAAGTCTCTCTCGATAACAATACCAACAAATTTAGCACAAAATAGTACAACAATTGCAAGCCCTTGTTCGTGCTCTCCTGACAGTATGTGCTTTTTTTAAATCATAAAATACAACTGAACTCTAACATTGTTAATTAAAAAACAATCTCGCCTGTTCTTTTAGAAGAAACTCCACCGGCCCACCCTCAGCCAACATCTGAACATCGATTTCACCATGACGATGACAGAGCTTATTATTCTGCAACTCAATCCTCGCCTCTATCCTGACCTCAGCGCTGTGAGTGGCCTTAGGTAGAGCCAGCAGCTTTCAGCAGAGGATTGGGGCTACCTGGCCTGAATGTGACAGGATATTGACGGGAAAAGAGGAGGAGAGATACTTAGAGAGCAAGACAAAGAAAGAATGGGTCATAATTTGGAGAAATAGAGACACGAGAGTGAGACAGTGGAGAGGAAAGGAGACACAAAGAGAGGGAAACATAAGAGAGAGAGAGAGGCAATGAAAGTGAGTGAAAATGACTGACAGATGGAGGATCCGTCACGGGCAAAGAGTGAAGGCTCTGGCAAAAGAGGGACCTGGCAAAAAAGCTAACAGATAGCAATCTGAGTTATCACTCTGTGCCAAGGCTAACAGCTAGCAGCTACCCTGTCACTGCTGCCTAAACAAGCTCAGTGTTTTCATCTCCATATACACAACGCGGCACTCTGTCTTTTCTTCTGATGGAGATAAGATGTATAAATTATGAGCAGCTGACAAAGTCTACTCCAGCGCCCCCGGCGTCTCATCAATCACTAGCCTGTGTGTCAGCAGGTAACTGACGTGGCCCCCGGAGGCACAGCCCCCTCTTAAGGTAGTTTTGTGTGCAAAAAAAAAAAAAAATGTGTGTTTGCAACTGTGCAATTGGGCATTTGTACATGTCTGAGTATTCCTCTCTACCGTGCGTGTGTCCTATGTGAAAAAAAGAAAAGGAGAGACACACAACTTGCACAGCAGCCAGACAAAAACAACTCCTGAGTATATGTGTGTGTGAACTCAAGGTTTTACTGTTCTACCTTGGGGTTATCTGATGTGCAGAGAAACCTAAATGCTGGAAAGAAGGAGAAGCGTGACGGACTGAGGCAACAACAAAAACCAGTGAAACCAGCAGCTGGCTTGCTGGGTGGAATCCTGGAGGCCTGAGAAGGCCAGTAGTAGACCACCCAGTATGATTAATGACATTAACATATTTCCATGGACATTGGTTTTCTTTGCCTACAAATGGAACATGGTGTAGGTCTTTGGTTGTGAGGGGAAACCATGACAGACATGTATCCAAAAATACACCTGAACTGTATTTTCAGGGTAGTGAATTCCTATTGAATTCCCAGACATTGTAAATGGCAACACCTGGGTGTTTAACACATCATTGCTGAAGTAAGAAACATAATTGCAGTGTGTCAGCAAAATTACAAGCTACAAGTTGCCAGTGTCTGATTTCACAACGTTCCCGTTTATAGGCCAATCAGTCTTTTCACTGCTCATGTTTACCAGAATTGAGGCTCAGTTTTATTGCAATAATTACAAGAGGAAAAGTCAAAACAGCACAGATTACATGGCAATTGAACAGTGTTAATGATGGCAAATAAAATAGACAAGTACTTTAAATTTTTGGATTTTGTAAAACTGATTCTTCTTCTACTTTGAGTGCAGTTTGCAAATTTTTTGCCTCAAGCTCCCAAAAGAGTGCATTTTAGTTAAAGCTGGATTTCCATTGAAGGACAGTTCATGTCTGGGAAAAAAAACATTGCATTCATTGAAACATTCATTCCTCCTGGCCTGAATGAGCGCATCAAACCACACCACTGCAAAATTACACAATGTTTGTGTACACGGTTCAAAGCAGGTAGTGTTTGCTCGCAGCGCACCGCGTATCGATCCGCTGTCTTCAAGTGAAGTTCAAGAAGGAGAGAGCGAGGGAGAAAATTTTGACTCCCCACGGGGACAGTAGAAGCAGCTCATCTCACCACCAAAGAGAAGGAAGGCTGTCATGTTCTGTGTGATAGGCTGAAAGAGCAGAGGCACCCTGGAGCAGCAGGGTATTCATTCCCCCTAAAGAGACCTCCAAAAACAAACAGTAACACCCCACAGAGAAGGAGACGGGACAGTGAGACTAGAGGGAGGAGCAGACAGGTGTCAGGAAAGAGTGATATCTGTGACAGTGGGCGCTAAGAGCGAAGTTGTGCTGAAGACGTGGGTGTCTCCATGAAAGGAGCATCAGACTGTCTCCCTCTTTCTGGCCTGATAGTTTGGTTTAAATTCTAGACTAGGACTTCATATTTTCATCAGCCCAATATTTCATGAATTATGTACCATACACCATTCGTTTTAGTTACAGGATCAATGATACTATTGTTTAGAGGGGGCTCAAGTCCATGAGACAATCCTCCTGGAGAGAACTAAAGATGATGTCTGGAATTCAGCTGACAAATGCACTCATTCTGAAATCTGATGAGTCCGACAGGATGTGAGCCCATCTGATCCACTGCCATCTCAATACTCCCTTCCCACAGTTTTCGGGGGTACGGCAGGACGTGCAGTCTGCTCCTCGCTGCGCTTTTAGCACAGGTGCGATGAAAGTCAGAGCCGTCGCAGCTCGGCCCACCTCTCGGATTACCCTGAACACGTCTGGTGACTGACGTTGCCAGTTGGCAGGAATAAAGCTGGAAAGTGATGACCGTTGTGCCCAACCCATCTGCCTGCTGCATGGAGACAGCATATCAGGTGATCCCAGGGCCTACTTATTATCATATCATATTAAATGTCTGCGTGACGGGTAATGGTCGTAGGGACTAATAAAATAAAAAATAGGAATTAGGGAATGGGACAAAGTGGTTTGCTAATACAAGGTGAATGCTGCGGAGATCTCTGGCACCTCTGGGCGCTCGCTGATTATCACTGGCAGGTACTGGGGTACTGGGAAGTGAACAGACCAACAGTGATTAAAAGGAACAACTATCCATTGTCTGCCCAAATGGTTTTGTTTGCCACTCACCACCAAAGTACAGCACTTCCTGTATTCGCTTGGTAAGACTTGATGAAATGACAAGCCTTTGTTCCACGCAGCCTGGAGAAATCATCCTTGAAATAAAGTCTGTAAAACTAATCATGAATAACAGTACATCTCAGAGGATATCTTATTGCAGACCTTTACAGCTCATTGGCTCTGATTTCTTACAGTACATAGAAGTCAGGCCTATTCTGGGAAGAGGCATTTAGTAATCTGTCTGCAGCTGAACGCCAATGTCAAATACAAACCGAATGAAACTGTCAGAGGTTACAGCGCCTTTGATAACCATTAAAGGATTCAAATAATTTGACATCGAAAGAAAATATGAGCTCAATATAAAGGGTTCAGATATTGAACTTTAATTACTTGTTCAAAGAGACGGAAACTTATGACTTGACTCTAAAGACGATAAATGATTTTCAGATTGGTGACAATGAAACATGGTGACATTAGGGATCTTCACCAGCTTTACTTCCCATCACACAGAAGAAAGCTGTTTGAGTGTCACTTGATCCCTCTGCCCCCTCAGTGACCTCTAGTGCACCCTGGGCATCGCTTTCTCTTTCACGTATTTCCACTGCTAACCAAAAATGCCTCCCTCTCCTCCTCTGTTTCAACTTAATTTCCTCTTGTCCAGTTCTCCATTCACCATGTTCATCACCCTGCTCCCATTTTTTTTCTCCCTCCCTCCGCCTTTCTCTCAAAACTTGTGATGGACAAAAAGAGACTCTCCACTAGTAAAAAAACAACAACAAAAAAAACCCAGGGATGAGTGGCTACTTTGTGCGTGTTGTTGGGAAAATGAGGCTGCTGTGTTCTACAAAATGCAGAGTTGGAGAGCGTGTGGAGTTTTAGACACATGCATAGGAGAGGTGTATGGCGTAAGTGCACACTTCAAACTTGTACACAATCAGTCTCTTCTTTCAAAAAGCAATGTGACAGGCAGCGCACCACAAAGTGTGAGACTGAATTCACATCATGAGACGGTTACACAAACTTCCAGTTGAACACGTGGACTGGATACAATACAGCCTTTGTTTATTTGCCTTCCTTTTCATCTAATTGATTTGCCTTATTTCGTTCCTTCAGTGTCCTTTAAAACCTATGACTATCAACCATCCATTAAAAACCTTCTTAAGATGAAGCCTGTGGTGCTGATATTATAAAAACTGTTCGTTCCCTCTCTGTCACTCAAATATGAGGCTCCTGACAGTCTAAGCCCTAAACGCCACAGATCTGACTGGTTAATCCTGTGAGAAACCATCATTTTCTCTCAGGTGGAAAGGTCGCACAGCGATGCCTGTCTTCCTTCATCCTCCAGTATTCCTCCCTTAGCCTCCAACCTAAACATGCTCTACCCCCCATCATTGGCCTCTCTCACCCCTCCACCCACCTGCATGTATAAGTTGCAAAGCTGGAGGTGTCAAGACTACCTGTCTCAACAGCACCCCCCTTGCCTGACCTGCGGATAGCCCTGAGGGACATTAATTATGGAGTAGTCTGACTTGTTGAGAGGAAAGAGACAGACAGACAGAGAGAGGGATAGAGAGAGAGAGACATAGAGAGAGAGAGAGAGAGAGTGAAAGATAGAGTGCAGAAAAAGATAAATGCAGAGATGTTGTTACACAAGCTGTCACCTCCTTATCATGCCATCCTGCTACAGAGGTGATGCTGAGGCTTTACTTGATCAGATTCCAGGGCTGGTAGTGTCGGAGGATGCTGAGGGCCGATGTGGAATGGAGGTTCGTGTTTGTGTCTACAAAAATCATCAAGATTCTAAGGGAAAGATTATTATTATTCTGTAATGTTCCGTCCTAATTGTTGAGCTCAGACTATCCCTGTCATTTTAAGTTGAAATATCCATTCACAGGTCCTTTCACATGTCAGTGTTAACTCCTGATGTGCACATGAAGTGGGTCTGGCTGTTTACACAAGGCGGAGATAAAACATTGCATAGCTAGTGTTTCTGTTCAAGGACCACTTTAAAGGGAACACACAACATAAAAACCACTGCATCCACTTCCAAGTGTTCTGTATTGTGCTTGCGGGTATACAAAAAAACATAGATCCATGATAAAATGACATTTCTCTGTGTCTTTTTACGATATTGTGTGGACAGCAATGTCTACTCCGCAAGCGTGGTTAGACACTGAACTGCCACCATGTGATCAGAGCAATCTGTCCAAACAAATGGAAACTTCTCTTCAGCATTACCGTGTTAGATTAGACGCCTCCCGGTCATTTGATTCCCTACTGTCTCGACAGCTCCTCTTTCTAATGGACCGAGTGGGATTTCACAAATCGTGAAATAGGGAGAGGTCAGCGCGTTTGAAGGTTACCCCTGTCGGGGGAATCAAAATAAATAATGTTCAGGTGTGCTATTCTCTGTCAGGTGAGTGTCTTAATGATGCCAAGTTAACACAAGCTAAATAACAGTGTCTCCCTACGCACTGACAGCTTCAGAAATAATTGACCAGCGTGCTCCAAACTGAGACGCAGTAGGCAGAGAATTCAATCCTGCAGCTGACAGAACCCATTGAGCATGTCACTAGATTTTGCATTATACACAAAGCAATGTCAGGTCAGGGATGCGGCCTCCTGCTAGTTATTTGCGATTGTATCTCTGAGGGTAAATTACCTGGCTCTCCATAATATGGTCTACTTAACTAATTTCCTGACAGAACACTGTCTCATAAGAAAAGTCTCAGATTTACTCCCTGTCAGAATCGTGATAGACTGTTTTTTTCTTTCTTCCTCTATTCTTTTCTCCAAATGCTTGGCAGCCGCTCAAACGAGAGCTCATATTCAGTGTCCTCTCTCCGTGTGCCGAGGACATCTCTGATTCCAGACATAGAGGTAGCAGCTGAAAATGAACAAAAAAGAAACATAACCTTATTATGTTTGAGGGCTACCTGCAGTATGTCATTTCATCCACAAGTTCCCATGCAAAAAAATTAATGCTTGGGGGCTCGTAAAGTGTTGTAGCATAGTGAGGAAACAGGGAAATCCTTTATCCATTATCTTGCTGACCTCTGCATGTTGACAACCACACACATACAATATATAGTGTCCTGTCATTTTGTTGTTATACATGTGTAAATCATTCACCTTCTGGCAGAGAAGAGACCACGACAACAAAAAGTCACCTTACCAACAGGGTCACGGGGAAACTGAATCCCACTGCAGACAAAGCATAGTTTTACCTGAGCACAGCCTGCCACTGATAGCCACAAAGATGACAATAGCTCAGTGACGGTGTGAGGACTGCCTTCAAGCTATACTGTTGCGGGGGAACAATACAGCCGTGCAGAATACACACCGCATCACCACCACAGAGCGACAGTGTATGTTTAAAGTTCACAAAGCAGCACTAAGGTCTGTCTACCCTTTCTCTATATGTCCTCATTCAGCTGAACGGTGTGGCCTATCATCATTTTGGCAATGACAGTAGGTGGAAACGCTAGCCTTCATTACACAAAGTATAAATAGTGTAATCTATCAGCCCTGCCAATCAGGATGATTGATTATGGGCTGTCAGTGAGGAGAGTGACACATTAGAAAAGTTTGGTTAACAATGCCTGTAGCTGGTGCGGGGCTGCTGCCACCCAGCCCAGTGATTAATGTGTTGTCAGCCTGTAATCCCACACCCACGCTTAATGAGGCAAGAATTTATCATCTCGGCAGAGTGGCAGATGTCAGGAGGAAAGGAATCCAAGTGGCTGGAAACAATATAGTTTGTCTAGCCTTCGCCTGACATGTCTGACAAGCTCTTAAAACCACAAAGAAGGTCTGTGTAAGCAGAAACTTTAGTGAAGGGACTTTCAGCTATGGCTCCGTCCTCTGTTGCACGCTCATGAAAGTCAATGCTTGAAAGAAGACTCCATTGACGTTGCTGTACTGAGGAACAGACATAACTGTTCTAATAGATTAGACGGATGGTCTAAACATGGCCACCATGTTTGTGCATATTTAAGGAGAAAAAATGTTTCTGGGATCCCTGCTGTGAAACAGAAACAAAAGTGAACTTTTGCATACATACAGTAGCATCCACCTCATCTAGCAAAGACTTTAAGCTCTCACAATCGTTGAGATTCATCAATTAACTTTAATAACACATCAACATCAACGTGTCACAAACAACAACTTTACTTGAATTATCTGATAAAAATCTGAAGGGGAATTAATGCGCCGAGAGGGTGCACATGACAATCAACTTCAAAGTCAGCTATAAATGCGAGAGCTGAACCAGGGATTATTGTGTACTGTCAACATCAACTAAAAGAGACAGGCAGAGAAATAACTGATCTCTAGGAGAGATTTAAAGTTTGGCACATTTCTGTGATAACGCCCGGTGGGATAGGGTGAGCGGGAGAAAGATTCATTTTTTTTATTTTTTGTGCATGGAAAACACTGAGGCAGCTGTCTCTCATTATGCCAGCAGCATCTTCCTGTCGCCAAAGAGACGACAAGGGAGGGTAAATTTTGATTGGACTGATAGGCCAATGCGCTAGGATGCAGCGCTATGTAATTGCTAAAAGCATTATTTGATAAGAAGTGTAATTGAAGAGCTGCCGTATAGGCTCAGTTTTATAAGGGGGCATAATGTCTCTAAGATGCAGGGCTGCATGTGCAGAATTTGCTTTGTATATGTTTAAAAGTGTTCGGTGAAACTTGAGGGTGGAGTTTTATTCTTCCCTTTTAGTTTTCTGTGATTAAAAGGAACGTTGAAAACACCAAAATAAAGTTGGAACAGTATGCGATTTGTCGCATGCCAATCCCTGGTGCTAAATATTATCACATTACATTTATTAATAAAACCCGAACAAAGAATTACATTTTACAGACGAAACAATGGAAAAGTTGCACAAACCATCTCATAAATTGTCAAAGACTATGAAAACTCCATATCAAAATGGGAGACGGAGACATCTCATTATTGCCGGCCAGCCTCGGCCTGTTTTCTGACAGGCCTCAAACTCAACAACTAAACACAAGAGACGTTGAGACAACAAATGCTTCACCACAGAGGCGTTTCCTTCTCTGTACTGGATGCCAGCAGAAGGAGAGGAAAATCATTTAAGTGTCTCATAAAAGCCCTGACAAAAACATATGTTTGTTTTAATGCTCTACATTTGGCTAAATGTGAATAATGCATCTATCATTTTGTCTTGCGAGAGTGACTTGACACGGGGATCAGGCAACCCGTGTCTCCAGGCTTTGAAAGAGGCAATAAATCAATCTTGGCACTATTACTTACAATTAATTGTGCTTTAAAGTTTTACTGTGTGTTTATGATATGCAGTGCCTGGATGATTTATGTGGATGATGTGAGTCACTCCCTCTAATTGCTGTTGTTTTCCCAGCTTATAACCCGTGCATGACCTCTCAGTTTAAGCTGCCAGAGCGCTCAGAACTGGGCCCGTCGCACTGGTCCAAAAACATTGGACAGGCTTATACTTCAACAGTCAAAAAACTGTTAGAGAAAAACACACACACGGAGGAATGCACTACTCGGAGATACTCACAGACAAATACACGTACTTGAGAGAATGAACATGTGGCTCCCTGGAAATATCTGACACAAACACGAACTGTATATTGCCTATTATAAAAACTAAAAATGTCTTGAAATTATAAACAGCTGCTTTAACGTTTAGGATATGTTGCCATAAAAAACACAGCTAACAGCAGTGTCTCAAGTGATGCTATTAACAGATAACAAGACGTTATGCAAGATGGGGGAAAGAATGCAATTTGAAAGCAAGCAGATCACAATATGTCAGTGGGTCCATTTGTCTGAACATAAAGCAGACAGGGATGCAGTATTATGACTTTTAGCCAACAACTCCTTCTCAGTCCACAATGCTGTCCTTGTTTGACCCATTGCATACATATTGAATCAGGAATATGTCATTTAATAAAGGGGAAAAACCAGGATCAATACGTATAATAGCAAATACAGAATCTAGCCATAGACCATAATGGTATATATACATGCTTCCACTGCAATCTGTTGGGTTACATTTCATTCCCCTGTTGAGAACCATATTCTTTGACTTTTCTCTGAGGACAAATTATTTCAGTAAAATGATTCAGTAAACCCACAGAAGGCACATTCACACACACACACACACACACACACACACACACACACACACACTATATCGCATGGTGATTGTTATGTTTGAGAGCTTCGGGGAACTCGTAACTCTTAAACACAGACATGAATGTGGCAACATACTTTACAGAGTACATCTGAGACTTGAAAAGGGAGCAAAACAAATGACAAAATACTTCCTCTTTTCCAGTGTTGCATTGCAAAAAAAAAAAGAAAAAAAGAAGCCACAATCATGCATCACATAATGTACAATCGTGGATCTAAAACCGTGCAGTCTATCTTAGATTTGGACCGCTTCCTTCGGCGCAAACTTAAAATGAACTGCTGTCTGCTGCGGAGTGAAACAGGTTAGTGTCTGGGAAAGAAAAAACAGAACTGAAAAGATCCACTTGAGGATTTTCCTGGCTCTGTCACTGTCAATTCCCTTGAAGAACCATTACTCTGTGTGCAGAGACTCATGGGACCCTGGAGCTGGCTCAAGCCACCCTGCAATGCAGTCTGTTTTACATTATATGTTGAAGGATGTGGGGGGGAAAAAAACATGTGTTCATGCAAGAAAATCAAGTCAAATACTTTGTCCAGGCGAGTGACATCGGAGGAACATTTATACCTGCTGACGTAGCTGTGCTTACTGAGGAGGACCATGGAGTTATTCACGGTGTATACACTGAAACATGGAGCGAGGAATAAACGTATTCTATAGTTAAATTTGTCACGCACTTTTTTTTTAGCAGCGCTTGGATCCGAAAACAGAATCCTCTGTCAGAGTGTTTTGATAGACATTGCCAGTTTGACCCAAGGGTTCGGCAGAATAATGTGGGCTCCGTGGCAGGGTGGAGGGAGCCAAAAAGTACCACCGTGAGCCAAAAAGTCCCACATGTATTTTCCAAAAGCAGCCCAACACAATCCAAATGGCTCTACGTGGTTTAACGCCGTTTCATTCCATGACCTCTAAGTCCTCAAAGAGAATTATCACATTATGGCATTCCAACATGCCCAATTTCCCAAAATACTGCTCAAGGGTTTTCCATTCTGACTCTGCTTAGTGTTGTGGCTTTGGGGAAAAACACTTCAATAGTCCCTGCTGTGTTTTTTTGTTTACCTCAGGTATTTCGAATTTTTCTGTCTCCCTCTTTGTCATTTTGCATCCGCTTTAGTCCGACTACTTGTCTTTTCTGCTCAGACGTGCAAAACTGCAAAAGCCCAAAACAGAAAATGACCCCTTTGAAGGACAGAGAACACATACAGACAAGTCAGGGACAGCTCATTGTCACCCACTTATGGTCTGATGGCAACTATCGCATGGAAACACACGATAACAATTAAAGAAGCAACAACATGATCCAGAGTGAATGATGTCTTTGTCACAATGTTTGTGTTTGACTTTGTGACCTGAAAATGTAAATTGTGCTAAAGACTTAATTCTGCAG
This sequence comes from Chaunax sp. Z400, assembly GCA_037577475.1. Lineage (NCBI taxonomy): Eukaryota > Metazoa > Chordata > Actinopteri > Lophiiformes > Chaunacidae > Chaunax > Chaunax sp. Z400. Next base: position 13,768,897 of record CM075193.1, read on the forward strand.
TTGCAAATCACAGGCTTTTATGCATGTGTGCCTTTCCCTGCAAACACAGACTGGCCGTTGACTGTCTGGTTTTGATTTTAGGCAACACAGAAAGCATTTGGAATGTCCAAAAAGTTGTGGTGTTCAGATAGTGCTAAAGAGCATAAATGCTTTATCAGAACCATGTGGCGTAGCTCGGTGTCGTGCCATAATGGCATGATTGAAAAGGAGTTAAAACTGTGGTAACAATCCACTCCGATATGACTCAAGAGAGGTCTTTAAAGTTCAGCGCTGTCTCATTCATAGCGAGCCCATTAACTATTCCAATACGTACATCATGCAATGGGAATGATCTGATAGAAAGCGGCCTTTCTTCAGACATATGCTGTCATGAGTGGGCATGTATCACTGTAACCCTGCTCCAGCTGCTGCTGTTTCTATGGTTTCAATTTATCTACTGTAAACAGCAGGAAGGAGATTTGTCATAAAATGGAAAAATAACTGTACACAGAGCAAAAAAAAAAAAGTCAAATAATTAAAAAAAAAGAGAAACCCTTTGAAAATCACATATGTGGCCCTGTATTTTTCCCCTTCAATGCTTGGACTAATTGAGACTCAAATTGTGGCGCAAGCGACAGCGAGACAGTTAATTACCATCCTTTGTAATGAAGCGCATGGCAGACACTGTACCATGAGCTACTGTTATGAGCAACACCCTGCTGTACCAGACATAAAAGCAAACACAAATATCTAATTATGCCATCGTCTCTCCTTGCACGCCCATTCTGTTGCAGAGGTTTCATTAATTGGTGGCCCGCACTATTGGTCAACTTACAATCACTCTGATGATGTGGACAATTAGAGCCAGGAGGTAGTCATGGCTCATCAAGTCTGAAGTAGTTGACACATCACATCTCATCTTGCTCAAAACAAATGTTGTGGAATTGCTGCTGTGACACACACGGGCCCAGACACGGGATGTGTCCGCGCAAAAAATTCTCTTCATTGTTTAGACTATACCGCTAATAAGGAATAGATGGTACACCAAAAGTACGTTCAGACGCATGAAATACCTTGCACAATGGGGGGGTGGATGCCTTTTCATCAAAGCTGTAACCTTTTACTTTCCATAGGGAATAAATAATTATATACAACAAGGCTCAAAGGCACAAAGACACAAAAACACACATCATGTCAACTAGAATCACTGATTATTTCTCTTTTCATCTCTGGCTGTGGTGACAAAGGCAAACATTTCTTTTTCACTGACAAGCTATGTAAATAATATCTCATAAAGTGACTTTGCCCTACCTGAAAGCATTGTAGAGGTCCTTAGTTTCTTTTTATATAAAGTGGATAAACAGTGTTTTCATTCCACTTTTCTCCATCTACCAAACATGCCAGACTGAGGTTAAATTATTTCAATGTTTTGTTTTCTCGCCTGCCACTTCCGTGAAGAATCAAGAACAAAGCATAGCATGAACTGACACTAAAAAAGAAGACTATCTTAGCTGATTGTCTGGAACAATAAATATTTTTGTTTTCCGTGTGCACTTTAAAACCCAACATCGCCTCGCATGCCTCTGATTTGTCACTGGATGTCTTTGCTCCTGCTACTCTGGATCCATTTTTACCTCCCAGGCTCGCTGTCACAGCCCCAGAGACCTTGAAACGACAAAGCTTAGCTGATCCAAACAGTAAATTTTTCATGGCCTCACAGTTGCATGAAATCAAATCTAGGCAGGAGCTGTTCATTCATATTGCATTATCAAAAAGGGGTACAAGAAGTAGGGAAAAATGAGGTGAAAACGGATAAAGTGGATATATCTATGAGCCTCCCGAACTCTAATTAGTATTTGTGGCCCAAAACGAGAGAGGGAGGAATAAGTGTGTGGTCGCCGGATAATTAAACTGTGAGTGGCACGTACCGTACGTGAGCTGTCACTCCAATCACCAGCCAAGTTACAGTCGGCGGCGGTTACGACAACGGGCGGCTGCCCGGTCGCTTATCGTTTGATCTGTGACTCATGCACACGCATTCAGGTCAGACTGTGGCCACAAACTATTGCAAGCCTTAAGTGCAATCACATAAACATACACACACACTTGAAGCCATAGTAGAGAGATACTCTTTTCAGAGGGCACCGGTGCTGGGACCGCTGTAAGGAGAGTCAAGCATGCCGAGGAAGAAAGAGAGGATAAAGGGAAAGAATAGAAAAAGGAAGAAAGGGATGAATGTGACAAATCCACTCAAGACTGCAGAGTTACAACCACACAAACAAGCACAGAGCTTAACTTACAGCCTCCGACTTGGGTTTGACCACTTTCATGAATTCTCCTCTTGCCTTTGCCTCCATCACTTCTTTCATGGTGACTTTCCTGGAGTCCAGAAACTTCAGGTGGGGTAACTTGTGCAGAACGAAGTACCTGTGAGAAAACAATTCAACTTAGACTGTGCTGTGCTTATGCCTTAAAAGTTCTCCTTGTCGGCCTGTTCTTGACAAAGAGACAACAAGGAATCTAAGAAAGCCTGTAACCAGTGATGTACTAATCAAACTGACACACACTCTAATATGTAAATGCATGCATCAACAAAACTTGAAAAGAGGCTGTGTTTACTGAGATTTACTACTGATGTAGATTTAATGGTGATTTTTTTTCTTGAATGTAATAACCTTCAAAGCTGATAAGAATAAGTACGACATATAAATAGCATGAAAAGAGATACAAGCCATGTGCCAGAGCTGTCATTCTGGCAGCATCACAGATATCTCTCTAAGCTTTCAGACGCACTCTGTCTTTCATTGGGAGGGAGAAAAACGTCAAACGATAATGGTTGGAATACATAGATGACAACAGATCCTTTCACAGGCAGGCAGGGATAGAAGAACCAGTATGTCAGGGCCGAGCTACAAGCCAAAAAGGACATGTATGCATCACCTAAGTGGAGGGTGAGAAGGGATGGGGGATATGGACACAGACAAGACCTGTGTGCAAAGAGCTGTAACAAATTGATGATTGCAATGGCGATGAAGGGAGATGGCAAAGCTCGTGTAAAGTTTTCAACACCTGAGGATTATGAGGAGGGGATGCAGGGATCACATTTCGACTGACATGGGAGAAAAAATATCACTGTAAACAATTATGGAAGAAAAACACAGGAGATCATTTAAGGGAAAACAGGAGCTGTGCTTGACAGCAAAAATAAATGATTAAAAAATAAAATATATCGCATGATCTTAAATTACTTATTATTGCATATAGTAAAATGACCTGTTCCTAGACCCTCATGAGAGCTCCAGCTCTCAGCCCAAGAGGCCCCAATCCCATCTTGTATTTCCACGAGGAAATGCAAAGATGGCCTTGGGAGACATGTGGAGAGGTCATTCTCCACAGGTAAGCTACCATCACAGGGTCAGAGCAGATGACAAGGCTCTGTCAGCCAAGTAGGGATATAAAGAGGGAGGATGACAGAGCAGAGAGGGGCATGAGGGCGGAGAGAAGACTGAAAAAACTCATACATTTTATTTAGCAATGAAAAAAAGAAGATTTGCACTTGAAAGTGATTTTGGTAGTGTTAACTAACATTAAGTCAAGAGGTTCCGAAATTCCCTAATACCTCCCAAGTTTTTTCAGGAAAAACTGCCTAATTTGGTAGAGAGAAAAAAAAGAGACTTTTTTTTTAGACAATACACATATAAAGTACCTACAAATTTAATTTATTTAAATCAATTAATTGATTAATAATTTATTTAATTAATTCTATTAGTAGTTACATAGCTTCTTAGTGATGTTTGTCCACATGAGTTTCTGTGAGAGTATTCCTTAAATCACAACAATAGAAATACATTTAAACCCAACTTATATTCATTTACTTTATATGGAAACTTAATTCTCCATAGTTATTGTATTGTACTGTATTTTGCCTGCAAATTCCAACTACGCAAAAAGACAAAAACAAACTGCACAAGAAGATTTACCTTAGATTTTTGCTGAGCTACTCCGCTCTGCATTTACTCTGGTGAAATAAAGTTACACTGAACTGAAATTATTAGTAGGCATATCAATGAAACACCATTCCCTTTTTGCTTGTAACTATAGGACCAAATCATGTAACCTTTTCCAAGAACCTTCCTAAGACATTACATCTACGTGTCAGTTTCTTCATACAAAGGTATCATGAAACTAGTGGAGCCATATAATAAAGTCTTACCAAACAATGATAAAGATACAAGCAAAGTTAACCTTTACAGACATTGTGGGTAGTTATTACGTGGCTGCAATTTAACCCAAAGGTTGAGTGAACACAAAGTATAGCTGGTGGTTAAGGCACTTCCAATGCAGCACTTTGATTGGCCACAAAAGGAGATCTGACAAACTGATAACTCTCCTCAAGGTAAGAGGTTAAAATGTCACATAAATTTATGTTAATCTTTAGTCATCAAACAGGCTGGAAAGACAGAGGTTGAACTACATTTGTTGAGACAACATTTATGAGTTTCTCAAAGGAGAAAGTGTCCAGTAAGGACAATGCCAATAATCAGTAACCATTCTGAACATGCAGTATAATATTACACCTTTGAACCCCTGTGTTATTGTAGTACTACAAATGACCACCGAGCGTACACATACTCAGCTAAGACCAGGACAAGATTTAACCTCTCCACAGACAGCACAATACTGTGTAAATGAACACTATGTTTCTATGTCATTGCACTAATTGGGGCACCAATGCAACGCACCAGGGTATCTCACTTGAGAGACCGAGATCTCCTGAGGCGTTTGGCTGGGTATTTATTGCTCAAGGCCAGGGCTGTCATGACCTGCATACAGCCTAACCTTGTCAGACATGAAATCTGCATCACGCTCAAATTGATGTTTTACCATGTGACAGATTATGAATATTACATTACAGGACCCTAGACAGTGTCAGTCAAAACAGAACAGCTTTCCTAACCAGTAAGATAAGCATGTGAGCAGAGGGGGAGAGGGTGAGAAGGGGAGGGAAACAGCGAGGATGGGAGGGGGAGACAAAAAAGAGAGAGGATTATTCAAGAAAGGCATGGGTGGTAAATGATTAATAGGCAACACAGAGTCAGAAACAAGCACTTAGGGCTAAAACAGACAAAAGAGAGTATGCTTTTCTCCTTTTATCGCATTTCATGTAAAGGACCCTGACAAATGGTGGTCATATTGCATGGCTTGAAGCCTAGCTTGATGTTTAATGCATCATCTGCTCCGGTAAGGCAGGGTAGTAAACACTCATTTGTGGTGGTGACTAGTCACACATGAAATCCATTTTGCAAACTGGAGTGTAGAGGGGCCCGTTGACAATGCTTTTAGAGTGATGTGGTTCAATCCACAGTCTGCTTGTGAAATGTACGGGGCTGGATGTAAAAAAAAAAATAAAAAAAGGAACATTACCAAAATCCATTACTTACAAAAAGCTGTCACTCTGAATAGTTGAGTAGAAAAACTGTCTGACTGCAAATATAAACACACACAGAACATTATCTCTATCTGTCGGTCTGAGTAACATCTGTCCTTTATCCGCTTCCTTATTTATAAATCCACGTAATAACTGACCTGTATCTCTGGTAGTCATCCTCATCCTTATCCAGGCTGACCAGCTGATTGGGGCAGGCCTCATTTCCCAGCAGGCTTAGGTACTCCAATGACGGGGTCACATCAGCCAAGTGTTCCAGCAGGCCCTCAATATCAGTCAGGTGTCAAAGGGCGGATGTCAAGGACCTAGCGCTGTTAATTACATTAGCATTTACTACCCGCACAGCGCCTCCCAGGCCTGTCTGCTCTAAAACACGTCACTGTCAAATTTACCGCGGTGCTCAAAGGGGCTAGTCACTGGCTTTGTGAGACTGGGCAGACAGAGGGGCAATTTAAGGTGCAGGCTTTGGCATATCGTAGTGACACAATTTGGCTGCTGCTCGCTCCCTTTCTTTCGATTTCTTTCATTTCCTAGGTGGCTGGGTGCAGAACAGTGACAAAATGATTGATGCCCTGTGGTTCAAACAGTCCGTGCTTCCCAGAGCCATGCTCTGGAAAACTTTTGCAAAACGTGGAAAAAACAAACAGCCCCTAAAGCAGCCACATTCATCACTAATACATTCACTTGGAAAATTGAGCCCCAAAGTGTCAAAATACAACTGCACTAATGCAGTGCTCGAGCTTTAAAATGGCACTGTGCCACGGCAGGATGTACATAATTGGCCTATTAGCATGTGCCGACCACTTCACAACCAAACTCGGCACACAGTCCCAAACGCACACTTCAAGGAGTCCCAGTTTTAATGTTGACTATGGAAATGTGCGTGAATGTGGAAGAGAGAGTGAACATCATTACCCAGTGGGATCAGCATAACTAGAGAAAAAGAGGACACATTGCTAAAGCTGTTCTGAGGCTCCGAGGGGATGTTCACATATTTTTTGACTCATCATAAACAACTTTGCAATGTGTCTGTGTCTTGCATTTGGGAGATGTGAGGAGATCTGGTTTTAATGGGTTTACTTTGGGTGGCAAAACACACTGGGCTGTTCTAATCAATGAGCCAAAATGTAAACATGTTCTCATATCTGTATATGAGGGTGATGTGAAAAACCTTCTCTATAATTTGAAATAATTGACATAACCAAACAGCAAATACATTACACCACATTAAATCACATTATTGGGATGCATTTTGAATCCAACACTTTTCATTCTCTTTGAAATGAAAGAGAAAAGAAAAGTATTTTCTGTTGACTCTAAAATCTGATTCCACTAGAGGTCTCTGTGGTTCAAAAACTATTCCTGTGTTGAGCTCTGTCACAGCCAAGTTCCTCTACTCAACAACACACACACACAGTGCTCACTGCAAAAGCCTGACATTAAAAACTGGTTCTTTGAGACAAAGGCAGGTTGTAATGAAATATGAATGTAAGTATAGTAAAATGCTAATTCTGACACCGATGCCTGTGATCTATGTCTGCACAGCAGACTGCAAATCAAAATGAGGAAGAGGGATTAGTTTGAAAGGATATTTGGTTCTTATTGAGAGTTAGGGTGTGGAGGTTGGGCAACGTCGGCAACCGGAGGTCATTTCCAAGCAGATTGTTGTCAGCGACCAGCTCTTCCAGCTCAGTGAACATTTTGAGACCCGCCAGTGACCTGCAATGATAAGGCAACAGGAAAACTGTTATGACTGTAAATCTGGTCGGCCGTTATTGTGCAGAAATAAATATTTCAGCCTCTCTCTTTCATACGCTGGGAGGGTATGGGTCTGGGCCTGTCAGGGAAGTGAATGACAAGAATTAGTGGTGCTGAGCTCCCCTGGCATGGTGAGGCATCCTTCAGCGGCTGGCAGGATGAGGGATGGGGGTCACTTGTGAGTAGCCAGGATTCAAAACAAAAGGCTTCAGAAATGCGGCGGGCAGGATGAATTTGTCAATGTCTTGTGCCTTGAGGCACCCAGTTTCGCCTGACCCTAACCCTCCATTCCCAAGACAAATCACTCTGTCACAGTTCACCTTCACTCCCCAGACACAAATTTAACTTGTCATCCATCATTTTCACAGAGGAACTGGAATACACTCGCAATCACAGATGGATTTGAAGGGAAACTTCTTTTTTTTTTTTTTTGCAACTGTGCCATGCTAGAGGTTAGTGTAGGGATTTTAACATCAAAGGATGTGTTGTTTAAAAAAAAAAAGAAAGAAGAGGAATTCTGCCTTTCCGCTCCTTTTAATGATGCATTGCAAAGAGAGGTGAAGGGTCATCTCAACTATTTCCCTCTCGCAGACATGCGCATTCACACATGTAGAATAGGAACGATGGAGGGTGGTGTCAAGAGTAATGTTAGGGCCCTGCAAAGTTCAAGTCGTGGAAGGTGCACAAAGGCAATGCGTGTGTTGTCTTATCCATCACACTGTCGACATGCCATTTTAAAGTGTCCTGGATGACTTCATCGACATCTACATTTGTGCACGGATGCTTTGTCTGAGGCACTTCTAGATGGAAAAGAAAGACATGAACTGAGAGGAGAAAAAAAAATGAAGCAAATCCCCTTTACAGCTGCAACAGCTAAGAGATGAGTTGAAGTATTAGCACAGGATACACAGTCACAGATCGATGCTGCTATTCAGAGTGCACCTTGCATAGCTTTAACAGTCGATGGATCAACTGATGTTATAGTGACAATGCCCAGCTTTTGGTGTATGTCAGATTTTACAATGCAGACAGGAAAGATTTCCGTGAGGGACATCCTCGGTGTCATAGCACTTGCAAAGACACACCAGAGGGGAAGAAATATACCGGGCCATAAAGGAAATGCTATCACAGAGAGGAATCAACCTGAAAAATGTTGTGTCCATCACCACTGATGGTGCTCCCTCCATGACAGTAAAAAAGGAAAAGGAGCAGTGACTCGAATGAAAGAAGACAACCCTGACCTCTCCTCATATCACTGTCTCATCCATCAGACTGTTCAGTGCTTCACTCTTGCAAATGCAGAGGTTCTGACTACAGTGATGAAACCTATCAACGTTCTCAGGGCATCACCGTCGCATCAGCATTGCTAGCATGAGAGGCTAAAGGCCATTTTTTTCCCACCGAATTTTGCAAGGAGAAACAATGCATGTGAAAGAACGAATGAATGCGAGTCGACATATTTGATTTCTTCAAAACGAGACGTTTTTTTTAAGTGTTTGCTTAGCTCGGTTCAGCCTAAATGAGTGCTTTATTTAGTTCTCCTTTGAGGATGTTACGTTTTCATGGACTTAAAATACTTTATTTACAATGCAAATTTAGAGGTGAAAAGTTTATTGTATTGTCAATTAATAAAAATGTGAACTAAACTGATTTCCCACATCTGTAGGGATCTAACCGTTCGTCATATTCATTATTGAAAAGTAACTACATACTGGGAAAGGAAGGACGAATCATGAAGAAAAGATATTGAGTATTTGCAATATAATGTGTTGTGCAAAAATATTCTGTACTTTAACTACACACTGTTACTTGGCAAGACCGGCTGTTATCCTGCTCTATCTGTTGTTACTTGTGTGTTTTTTCTGACCACTCATCTCGGACCACATCTGGACATGGGCCCTGATCTAAAAACACACTTTTGAAGGCACACAAGGTGAACACAATGGCAGCAACTTGAGCTACATAGCAAAAATGTTGTTATTTTATCGGGTGGGAAACAACAAATAAACAACACACAACAGCCGACATCACCTATTGCCAGTGTGCTGGCAAAGCCACATGCTGACAAACCTCTAATCAGGTCTGATTGATGCATTGGGAAGATGGATGAATGGAGTGATGTGCCTGATTTATGAAATCCCACTCCCCACTACCTGCCCCCCCATGTTGCTTCTCCTTTATGAAAAGCATAAAAAACTAATTAATGGAGTCGACAAAGCTGGCATAACTTTCAGATATTCTTACAAATTATCATTATGTATACTTTTGCTCATCTTTACTCTTTGGAAAATTTACTCTTCATCTTGGAATACATTTTTTTGTTTAGCTAAAAGCATGAAAAAAGACCTGCCTGTCTAACTCAGCTTTGTGAAAATCATATTAGTATGATAGCAGGATTATGATTGGGCTGTTGGTCCAGAATAGCAATTAGACAACAATAAATATTCAGCACAGTTGGTGCGTTTCTATTGACAGGAAATTGAGCATGCAATTAAAGCACATCTATAATGTTATAATATGTAGTTAGGCACAATTGTGTAAATTATTGCATTTCCTGTGAACAGAGGCTGCTAACTAACTATTGCCACTTGTAAATGTACGTGTGTGTGTGCGTGTGTGTGCGTATGATGGGCTGCAGTCCTGTGGGTTATGTTATTAGCTGCTCGGTTAAAGGGAGCCTTGTGGCGCAGGAGGGAGCCTTATTAATTGTTGTTTTCATGTCACCACTGCTGCGTGCACTGGCTGATTTAATCAGTTAAATTCACAGCCAGGGGAGAGCCACTGAGTCCTATATCCAGCATTAACTACAGTGCAGGGATTGAACATCTAATACGCTCCAGCTCTCTGTGCTCCCTTTGTAGATTTGCATAGCAGGTTTCATTATTTTTCATAAGATTTCTTGTTTCAATACGTGCCTTATAAAACTAACAAAGTTTAAGCACTGCAGTAAAAGTACTTTACTTGTAAAAAAAACAACAACAACAAAAAAAACAAAACAGCTTTTGCTTTCAAGTAAATTAATGAGCCTAATTGACTTGATTCCCAAATGCTACAGACAAAAACAAATACAGCTCTTTAATGTTTTCTGTTTCATATAATTCAGCTCCTTCAAAAATGCTGAAATGATAGCGATAATGCAAAAAAAAGAAAAGAAAATCTCACAAATACTATATGGAAAATGAAGTAGACTCACATCATACTGCATCGCCTCATTGTACATATATAGAAAGATATGATTTGTACAGAAGCATGAGATCAAACACATTTTCTCAAACCTCTAACTAGCTAGAGAGGGGCGGTGGTGGTGGTAGCTTTAACGAGGTGAGCCGATGAATCCTCTCCTTGTTAACATAATTATGATCAGCCTCATTGTCAGAGCTAATTCTTCACATGGACTGCCTTTACGCTTTGACTACCACTTAGCCTGTGTAAGCGTCACCATCATACATCATTGGGCCCTGTGTGCATCAGGGTCTGTGCTTTAGGGCTTGCATAAGTAGCACATGTATGTGTTAAAATCTTTATTATCTGCTAAGATCCTGTCTGCTGAGCACAGACTGCATACGCTAATATCCAGCTCGGGCAGCATGTCTGCGCAGGAAGCGAAGGAGGATGTGAGAAACCAGAAAAAGGACATCAGAGAGGAGACACTGACCCAGAAAGCTGCCCTGCCAGATCAATACACTAATACTAATGCAGACATAGTGATTGATAAACCACTGCTGACAACAGAGGGAAGAAAACTCTCAAGCATTATTGGCTGAAATGTCAGTCACTCCTGCCGATGGTGTGCGCTAGTGTCATGTCACATATCCTCAGCCAAAACATGAAAAATGGAGCTTTGGCTCTTTTACATGTGTTACACAGTCTTCCCTCTTATATCTGCTGCTTTTGAAACTGTCGTCTAAATGAATCACAGTCTGCGATCTTTAGAAACTCTTGAGACGATGGGGTATATGTGGAGTTTGCCTAAGACATACTGTACATTACAGAGCTATAATGTAGAACAACCTCAAAGCTGTCTCTCTTACTAAAACTGTGACAGAGATCACAGAGGCAACATCCCCAAAGCTAGCACAGTACTAGTGAAAAAAGTTTCTGAGTCAAATATTTATTAAAACTCTCTCACACACACACTGGACAGTCTCTGCAGCTGCATTCCACAGTTAAAGGGATGATTTCCTCTAAAGGATCACAGTGGGGCAGAAAAGAAAAGCAATGTTATTTTAAATGGAGGGCCACAGCTGCAGAGTGACAGTCACAACGACGTCCTGTTCAGAAGGCAACAGATAAATGTTTGACGAATCGACAATACTGGGACCATGATGGCCTTCATATGTGCATAATGGACTATTCAGAGAACATTTCAGATTGCCTGCCAGGATAAGGCACTGTAATGAATGGGGAAAGAAACTGGACCTGGGAAACCCCGTATGTGGGCTGGCTTTAATAAACTTAATAAAAAATGGTGCATAGAGGAGAGCTGGTTTGCGAGGGAGGCGGGAGACAAGAGAGGCATTCTGCTTAAAATAGTCTCGAAATATCCTGGTGGTTCTTGCCACTCTTTACACGGCAAAATATCCCTCAATATTTATCAGTGATTCAATAAAATTTCAATATTCACAAATCTTGTTGTGTTAAAACAATCAAAGCGAGGCCTAAATGAGAATTTCTGCACAAATCAACTTATTTTAAGAATCAAGTCTTAATTTCTTGCCGCCATTGCTGCAGTTATGCAATAACATACTGTTGATTGACCTTATTTAAACTCCTTTATGATGTGGGAACGGTGCATATCATTACAAATCACTAATACACACAAGTCTCCATTGGTTCAAAACAGTTGTATTTCATCACGCTAACCCACGACAGAAACATAAATAAACATCAAAAATACCAAAATACACCATCAGGATTAGCTCGTGGTAAATAAGACGACGGTATTTGTAAAGCAAATTAATGCCCTGCAACCCCTCAAGCCCCCCCCGCCAACATCTATCCTACCACCTCCACACAGTGCTGATCAGGTCTGTTCCGGCACTCTCCCCTCCAGCTACATTTTACGGCCTGTACACATCTCTATACATGCATTTCTGATGGCAATGGCGAATTAGACTGTCATTATCTGTCTCCACGTCCCCCACAGCTCTTCCTTTCTCACCCCCATCTGCCTCACATTTAGACAGCCACTGCTCAGGGTGGCACCTCTCTCTGCATTGCCAGGCCTCAGGTGGCAGCCATTTAAAGATCACACGTCCGGGACTCACACAGCCCTCCCTGAATGCGTGTCAATTCACACATGGGAAGGGGATTACACGTCTCTCTTCCTAGGCAGCTGCAAATTACTATTAATGGTGATGCAAATCATTAGAGTATGTTTGAAGCTGCCAGAGAATCTCCTCTTTATGTAGGCTCACACTTAATCAGTTTTGAATATTGTGAATGCTCACTCGTGACAGCCTATGTGTAAAAGCTACAAAGTTGTCAATTGGAGGTGGCATGCCAGGTTCAACTTTACACAGGGTTACATCATTTGCAAAACAAAAATATATTTTCCAAGAGCGTAAACAAATTCAGGCAGGAGGAAAATCCGTGAAACGTGATTAGCAAAGTTGCTCGTTGATGAAGAAGTTAAATATCACCGCTCATTACTTGGTGCTTTATGAGTTTATTATGTGAGAAGTGCATATTAAATTGTTGAAAACGTCGACTCCATGGTGAGTCTGTCGAACGTTTAAAGCTGGCTCCTGTGCGTTTGAATGATAACACCACTGTGGATCCTGTGGCGCCTGAGTTATGGGCTCCCCCTGTGGATATTCCTGCTGAGTGTGTGAGGTTAATATTCTTTCTCAATTTCATTAGCGCTGGCAGAGGGGCTGAGAATACTGTGAATCAGATGGGGACTGATTCTGCAAATTCTCTCTCACTCACTCACACACACACACACACACACACACAACAAACGCACAAGGAGGCAGGGCCAGACCAAATCAAAACCACTGTTTGATAAATGACTCCTGGATCAACCTGAGCCAAGGGATAAGGACTTGGCAGACATTCCTGTCAGACCCAACCTCATGAGCCTTGCTTGACCCCGGTTTGTCTTGGGATGAAGTCTAAGCTCCAACACTGACCCAATTCCTGAGGTAAGAGAGAGTTGCTTCATTCCCAGTGAGGATAGAAATGGAGAGATCACTGTAGAAAAGTGGATGTCACTTTTTAAGTTTGGTGAGGTTTGTAACACGGCCAGATAGAATGACAGCGGATTCCCCACACCTCACTAAATAGCACACTAAGGAATACATCAGACAAGGGAGGAGAGAGGCACGCTGGTGAAGCCGAGCTTCTTTGGAGCCTCCAGAAGTTCTCCTCCTTGTGGTGTCTGGCCTGTGCTCACTGTGTGGCCATGAGTCTTGTGAATGTTTGTATTAAAAGATTACTCGTCTATCCACATGACAAACACCCCTCCTCTCTCTTGGTGAGCGGGAGCCTGAAAATCAATTCACTGATGGCATGTCAATCACCGAGGACATCAAAAGCAGCACAAACAAGCACACGCAGGCTCTCATGCATGCAGCGCAGTCAGGCTCACACATCTTTTAGTGTGCATAATACTGTAGAATTACAGTGACAGGGTCAATCAGCCAATGCATCTTGTGATAAGTGTGCTTCCCATTAAAATGACGGGTTTAACACGAACAAAAGAATGCACACATATATATATATATATATATTCTATAAATCTGGATAAAGCATACTGAACATGGAACTGGAAATGAAACTTGTGTATTCTTGCACTAAAATAAAGGAACCATTGAATAATAGATGCTGCGATCTGTGAGGAAGAATCCCTCAGTGCCCCGTCTGCTTGTATGCTCTGTCATTACAGTGTTCTGGCTGAGTGCTTGTCAACATTACCCTGAGAGGGGGGGGGGGAGGAGCCATCCCACATTACGTTTGAGTGAGTTCAACTGTCAACTGCCAGACATTTGTATGCCTCAGCATCCACCTAATAGCAAATAATCACTACCCCGCGCTCTCTTCATGGCAAATGATCAATGTTGTCTTGAAGTCTGATGGATGACCCTGCCACAGTGATGTCCAGGCATGCATTAAAAACCACCTCTATGAAATGCCTGTCAGTCTGATGAAGCAGTACACACAGACTCACATGTGTGTGTGTGTGTGTGTGTGTGTGTGTGTGTGTGCGCACGCTGACACTGAGGAATGCATGCGCACATATAAAGGAGGAAATAAACGACGAGAGGGAAAACCATGATTCATTCCAACAGCGCCAACAAAAAAATAAGATGATTTCTTAATATTAGTGGAAAATTTTATAATATGACGGGACCTGTGGTGTGATTGGTCGACAGCATTACTAGAGGTAGACTGCTCAAGTACCACCTGGGATGCCTCTTTTCCTCCTCTCACACACCCCCCCCCCCCCCCCCACTCCCTCCTCTCTCTCTCTCTCTAACACACAAACAGCTCCATATTACCCCTCAGTGTTCAGATTAAAATGCACAGCACCACAATCTTTGATCTCCCACTTGCTGACACAAATCCTTTCAAGCCTCAACATTCTCCTGCAAAGGTAATTAGTGCTAATTAAAAAGTTTCGAAAGCAGTCTACAGCTGCTGATGTTGATGCTGCCGCTGATGCTCGGGCACGCCCTCCGTCAGATCACCCATCTACCCCCTCTGCAGGATGCGTGTGTCAGCTGGGCTCCTGCTACTCTTCTGCGAAGGATCCCGTTATCAGACGACACCAATCAGCCTAGAACGTTTTTAGAAGCAAGATGAAATCTGGGAACCCAGTAAGGGGTCTAACTGGTGGTTCTTCCCCCTGACAAACCTGTGCTCTGCAGGAGAATAGAGGCAATCACACATGTAAGAAATACCAATCCCACAAACAGAACAGGTGTAGTCTTAATTGGGATATCCTAACTTGGGGGGGGGCTTGTAAACATGGAGTAATTAACTTGATAAGGGATTCAATTTGCTGAAAACATCATTGCAGAGGAACATATCATTTAGTATGGGCCGTGATTTGCATAATGATAAAAAAAGCCTCCAAATTCTTGTGGCATAATGAATAAAAACCTTTGTGATGAAAGCACTTCCTGTTTGGTTTGATTCTAATAATTTGAGATAAAGATATAACGTGAGTAATCTCACAGTGCTATCGTTCATTCACCAGCCTGCCTTATTGCTTTCATTATTATGATATAATTAGCTGCCTTTCTAGCATATTATTAAGTGGCTTGCTGAGTGTCAGGTACAGAGGCGTCTCAAAAATGACACACAAGACACAAAAAAGCAATATCGTTCCACAATGTTTCAGAAAGATAATTACATAATCTCAGCGTGGAAGGCCATAATTAAAGTGATAATTAGACAAGTATTCCTGTCATTTTAAGTAGAAAGCCTTGTATTTTTTTCCCTGGCCTGATATTGAGCTTGTCATGCTTCTATGTACGATAAGATAATTCTATTGGTCGCGCAAAATCATCATAAATATGTCAATACAGCTGTACATTATACCAACAGACACATGTTTGCAGTGCAGCTTGCAACACTATTCACTGGAACTGGAAGGTTTTTAGAACTGGAGCTGTTTTGCCTCTAATAAGCCTATTAATAGGCTTTATGATTGACATGTAGCTTCCAACAAAAAACAAGGAGAGTAACAACAAAGTTATTGATTTGACCTTTGGTATTGTTCCTCTGATCATCGTTGTTGTTTTTTCCTTGTCTTACACCTCAGAGGGATATAATAGAACATGTCACCGCACAACATGTCACCAGTTTGAAATTTAATGCCATCATTTCAATTTAAATGTTATTGTTTCGGTGACATCTCTGTCAATGCATAATTGGCAACGGATGTACATATTTAGCATTCAGCGAGTGGCACTCAAAGATACCGACGGATAACTTACTTTGATGGGATGACAGACAGATGTGGAAAAAAATAGACCCGCAAATGAACTGTCGCCCTGTCAGTTAAGCTTTTTCTCACAACTTCCACATAAATACGCATGATTAGAAACAGCAAATGAGCTGTAGGATGGAGTCAGTGCTCTTCCTGCTGAAGCGTGTAACAAACAAACAACAGAACAATGATCCCAAGTAGACCAAGGCTTTATTCCAGAAGAAGTCCTTACAACCTAGAGTGGCTGTTAAAGTCACCTGACTTAAATCAATTAGAAAATCTCTGGCGGGATCTGAAGAGGGCGGCTGCAGCACGTAAACCCAGGAATATTGCAGAACTGAAGGCATCTGCTGATGGAGAGTGGACTAAGATTCCTCAGGAATGCTGCCAGAAGCTGGTGTCCGGTGGTGGCTATGCATCACATTTGCAGCAGGTCATAGCAGCAAAAGGGTCTCCACAAAGTACTGTCATTAAGGGGTTGAATAATTTTGAGACTGCAGCATTTTGTGTTGTATTTGGAGAAAACACTTGTAATATCTGTTGTGTTGAGCTATTCAAACTGCCCTTGTTTGATTTGATTATTGCAAACAGCTGATAAAGAGTAGATTTTGTGAAATATTTTTGTGTCCAATTGTATAGTGTACACCTTTCACATTGCGAAAGTAAATACATATTTATTTTAACAAGCTATATAAAAACATAAAGCTGCAAGATTCGACGTAATCCATATGTACACTGCTTTGAAAACATATTTTTGACAATAGAGATCAGACAACCTTGTTGAACAACTGAAGATGGCCTTGCTGTAGTTGCCTTACATGACAGCTTAAAGCCTATATGCCCACGGCAAACCACGTTGTAGCTCCCTGAGAGGAAAAAGAGAATAAACCCCTCCCACTCTCTCTCTCTCTCTCACTTATTCCCCCACTATCTCCCCTACCCACCTCTCTGTGTGTCTTACCGCTGGTCCATTACCTTTACAGAGTGAGGCTCATTAAAGAAGGCAAGTTGAGTCAAATCTTTCTCTAATTCAGCAGAGGTGAATTGCTGTCAACATCATTAACCATCATTTCTCCAACTCACTTCAGGACTTATGAAGTGTTCTTTATTGTGTAATGATCCAGATCTCTCCACCAAATCGCCCCTTTTCAAAGGCTCTGGAGAACATACCACCCAAGCAGCCGACTGACATGCTAGAGGGCCAGATTAAATATGGCTCCATCATTACATTCCTTTTTCTTTTTTTTATATGCTCAAACAGATCCAGCATGTCATCCTGTGTTTCAGCTTGCAGGTATCTTTCCTCAGGAGGATGGCAGAAGAGGGATCAGTCAACCCAAAAGGGTTAAGCAGGTCTCAGACATACACGTCTTATCTATGTAGAGACTTATACCCCACTAACAGTGAATCATTTGAACTTTGTTGCATCACAAGGCATAATTTCTGCCAATAGCAATCTTCTCTTTTAATAATGTTTACTGATCTCATGAGACCATTGGTCAGGCTGCCTCCATGTCTAATTACAGTGAGAGCTGCCCTGCTTGTCATGCTAGATGTCCTCTGAGCCCTCTCCGGAGAAGGAGAAGCCTCCTTTGTGCGTCTGCCATTGTGCGTCCCCCAGTGCTTAGTATCATGCTATGAGATGTACTCCAGGCCTTGTGTTGGGGGAAGCCTCTTTTGTGCATGCACCATTGTGTGTCCCCAGTGGTGACCCCCCTGCTAGGTAGGAACACAAACAAAGTGCAGCGGGGGGATGCTTCTCAGGGCCGTAAGACCTACAGTAAATCTTCAAACAATTTAGACAAACAAAAACGGCTGCTGCGCTGCAACGAGAGCAGACAAGGAAAAGCAGATGAATAAGCAACATCAATTACCGGGGCTTTGACCTGCAGGCACCCACACCATGGCACACATTTCACACCAAATCGCCCCAGATTGAAGTTGACACTGCTGGAGTGGAAACACTGACCCCTCACAAGGCTAGAGCTTCAAACTTAAGAACAGAGAAAGGCAGGGGGACTGACAGGCTACATAGACCAAGGCCAACGAGGAAGGGAGACAAGGAGGAGGGGTATGAATAAAAAAAAAGCAAAAAAAACCCACACATAATAGGTCCTAGTTTGATTCAAAGTGAGACAAAATGGCTCAATTTGAGCACTTTGGCCATCAAATTGGCCCAGCTGAGTTACTGGAGGAACATGTGAGGGGACAACCGCATCAGGCCAATGATAAGGAGCCTATAAGAAGAACAAAGGAGGAAGTCCAACAGGCTTACCAGTGAACCTGAGAGGGACCGGACCCTCTTTAATGCTTGTTTTAACCTCCCAGCTTTACCCCCTTAAAGTGGCGCTTCCCCTGAAGCCTTTTTTCACAGGCACATAAAGCCTCCCTGTACTTTGTTAGCTTGGACAAAGGCACAATAAACACATGGGTAACATTTGTTCAACACATAGTAAACTGCTCTAATAGCAAGTTCCCCAAAGAGCCTTTTCAAGAAAAGAGATACTTGATGTGTTATCTCTTACTTTCCAGTTGCACTAAAAAGAGCTTCTTTTCATTATCACTTTGATTGAAAAAAAACACAAAAAAAAACAAGAAATAGAGTGCCTCCCAAGGTGAGAAGAGATCATGCAGTCCATGCAACAGTTTGTCAATACGGTGTTAATTAATCTAATAACAAACTGCTTTGGAAAATATGCCCCAAACGAACTAGGAGACATGAAGTCTTACAGCAGCATGGCAGCACATTGACACATTCGGGGGCATCAGGTTCTGGATAGAGACAGTCCTCACAATTCCCCAATTAAACAGGAGGAAACCAAAAAATATGTCTCAGGTTCACAGAGCAAGTGTGAAACTTAATAATATGACACGGCATATAAAAACAGAGTACATCTTTTTATAGCCACATGTGAAAATGAAGCAAAAATAAAAGCAAGGAAGAAAGGTTGTTTGTATTCTTGCAACAAAAAAAAAAGAAGAAAAAAAAGTTTTCAAGGGTCTTTCTGTTTGATAGTGAATTTAGGTGACAAAACAAATGTGACAACACTGAAAAAAAAAACTATGATGAAAACAGATGCAACAATTATAAAAGACAGACAGACTCTGTATCTGCTGAGGACACTCAGCTCTTTGGAGAGCAGGCAGCTCTCCTGAGGACCGTTTGTCTTTGTGGTGACATCAGTCATCTTGTATGGGGTGGTCTGCTGGGGCAGCAGCATCTCAACTGCTGAAAAGAAGAGACTTAACAGACTAGTTTAGGAGCTCTGTCCTGCAATGACCTCTCGACCTGGTGGAGGTGGTCAGACTAAAGGGAATGATGGCTAAGCTCTCATCCCTCATGAGGAGTATGCAGGACTCTGACAGTATCGGGGCAGCTCTTTTTTTTTAAGGATTCTTACACCATTACAGGACAGGGGCCATAACAGGATTTTTGCATCTAACTTCATGGATAATAATGACAATGCTTGGATAAAAACAACATGATGACATCCCCATAAGATCTACCAAACATCACAAATATTACAAAATAAATAAATAAATGTCATTTTTCTTGACCAACTATCAAACTCATAATGATACCAAAATGATTCCGAATTCAGGGGCATGTTTTCATGGTCAGGAAATCACATTATGAGGGCCAAACTAGGTGCTTTTAGATGAAATGACATAACTGATCTGCCTGCGCTTGAGTTTTCTGAATATTTTGCCTTTAAAAAAAAAATGATGTGCCATACTTTTGCGCTATCCCCTTTGCTGCTGCAGTACTACAAAATTCCCTGCTATTTGAAGAGGAGTGCATGGTGATGAACATGACCCGTCCTAACCATGACATGACCCCTGTCATTTACACGAAGGAGTCTTTAAGAATGTGGACCGGTTTGATGCAAGGATGCACAGTACTGAGGTGGTTTATGGAGTTTCCTGATAGACAGACAGCTTTAGTTGTTTGCCATGGAACCACTAACGGCTGCTAAATGTAGCTGCTAGTTGCCTGTGCAGCTAGTGCTCCTGGCTCAGACCCAATGTGCCAGGAGCCAAACCAGGCCAGAAAACCACATATGGACTGGATTCGTCATCATTAAACTGGTCTTATTATGGCAGGTTGTGTCTTTTCCCAGTTCAGCCGTGGTTCACTCTGAGCTCCATTGCATGGGAATTTCCCCATGAAGCTAGCTTTTGATTCTGTGTACGTGTGTCATGTAAAACCAGGAAGCTAGGGAGGGACTTTTCACTGATATTGATTAGCGCTTGTCTCCATGCCATGCACCATAGTGGTGCCACTAGCTTCCTCTGCCTGACATGGGAGATGAGTGATCATTTTAACAAGATAGAGAGAAAGATGGTTCTATTTCAATAATCTATGAATGTAGGAACAATCAGTTAGGTATTTCTAATATGTCATTTGCAATACTACGTATGGGTACACCCATATGGAAATACTTTGTTCTGAATATATATTATTTAAGTAATAAATGTATTTATTATCATTCTAATCTACTCATACATGTTTGATATGAGCGAAATTGGCAGTAAGCAGAGGTTATCATTTTAATTGCATTCCCACTTCTGATATTCTCCAGTTTAATAATATGAGTATTATGAAGGTCATTAGCAAATCTGATGAAAACCAGTTTTGCCTCCATGAAACAACATGATACATTGACTGACACACAAGTTGGCATGTCAGACCGAGCGAAGCATTATTCACAAGACGCACAGAATCTGAACGTTATCTCAAACTATTTAACCCATCTTAAAGCTCTGCGTGGTTGACTAATGTGTAGGACTTAAGTGAGAGCACCTGTTTTTAACAATGAAGCCATTCACACCCCTCCCCTCCCCCCCCCCCCACCCCCCACCCCGATCACAGACATTCAAACAGAATGATAATGGAGCCTACGCCAGTCAGTCGGTGCCGTCAGAGGTCTTTGCAAATGGAAATCCAGAGAAGGGTGGAGATGGGAATCATTTTATCTAGTTGACACACATTACAACGGAGAATTTCAAAAGAGTAAGATGGAAGCTCTCAGGTCAATTATGGTGTCAAGGCTGTCAGCCTGCGATGAAATATATACCTTTGAAGAACACTTTACTCGAGGGATGGGGTAAAAAGGATAGGAAGATGTACTGTTTAACCCAGAGACCATACAAGAATACCAGAGATGATGGAGTAAAAAGTGACATTATAATGGACCATTTTAACTAAGCACACTTTGTCAAGAGGGGCCGACTACACCCACATGCTGAAGGGTAGTATCAAGGAATATTATTCTGGTGACCAGCGCTGATTAATGACATCGGCGGGGACAAAGTGCTTGGTCATTAACAAAGTCAGCACCACAATGGGGAAAGGGAATTTACGTTATATATGATAAGTTACACTGTAGTGTAACTTTTAAACACACACACACACACATGCACACAAAACCCCAAAACTTGTGTTTTCTTCAGTGCATTTTTTTATTCTAGCCTCCAAATGTAAATATCCTCACCCTCCGTTCAAGATATAAAATACTAACCTTGAGACATTGATTGGCAGAGGGAATTATGGGTAATTGTAGTGTCAGAAAGGGAGACAGCTGTATGATGAGATTCTGTGTCATTTAGACAATCAGAAACTTAAGAGGCAGTGTGACACGTTTCTCCCCCCACCATCCGACATAGGCTCTTGACATGGCTGGTGATAATTTCCAGGAGAGAGAATGGGGGACAGAAAAGGGTGAGTGCAGGGAGCAAAAAATGAAAATGGATGTCACAGAAAGAAAGGTGTGATTTCTTCTCTTCCGTATGCAGCATGCGCCAAGTGATAGCCTGCGTGCTGCATTCATTACTGGAATCAAGACGAAACATCCCCTTACATGTCAACCTGCCAGCCAGATAAAAGGTGTCTGAAGCTCTGTATGAGATTAATACTTCCCAGCTTGAAATGCCACAGGATATGAAGGGGGACATTTGATCTCTGTGTGGTGAGGCCACTTCAACAACAGTACAAGACTCACCACTGAAGAAACAGTCTTCCCACTGAGGTCAGATATGTGGACATGGACAAGCACTGACACAAAAAAAAAAACCACAAAAAAAAAAAACGTCTTGTCTTATATGTAAACCACAAGTGGAGAATAATAACATTAAGTGCAGTTGTCAGTTTCCACACATTCACTCATGCCATAGCGAATAGGAGATACATGAGAGGATGAAGTGCCTGTCAACATAATGAATTCAATAAAAGCAACACTGTGTGCTTTGTCACATTTGAAATAGTGGTGACATCATATAATTATACTGTTATTTGTAGAAATAGCCTTCATTATCATCAGTGAGGGCCCCTCCAATCCCAACCACTGAAACGAAGCTCAACAACCTTCCAGAACGCTATGATAGTGTAGTTTTGTGTTGGAAGTAAAATGGTTTGATTATGTAGATTTACACACATATGGACTAAAGAATAAAAAGTTAGCGTAGCTCTATTTAGCTTCATATCAGATAGGAGTGAACTGTCAGATGACTGGTAAAATTGTCCATTCTTAGATTACATTCAGTGATATTTCATCAGGTCTTTGAATGATCTGAAAGACAAAGGGATGCACAAGCTAAGTACAACCGTTGCTGTCTGGTGCCAATACATTTTGATTTGTACTCCAGAATGGATTTTGCTAATTATAATAATTTGTTAGGCTACAGTATTTTTTTAAATTTAAAAACTGAAATCAACATAACTGAGGTAAGGTATATTAAATCTCATGTCAAAGTCTAGAAACCATACATTGGTATCTTTGTAAAAGAGAACAACAGCCGTAGGCACATGAAACAAACAGCAGGAATACTGAGTTACAATAAAACACACAAACAGGAAGTTTAGCAAAAGTCCCAGACTTGTATTCAAGTGAGTAATGATCGCTGTTGTAGTGTGATTATGAAAGATACCAATGGGGTACACAAGATACAAGCATCTCCATCAGGGTGTGGCATGGGCTACACAAGGAGGCACACACTAACACACACACACACACACACACACATACATACACACACAAAACCAAAACATAACCTTCCTAGCTGAAGTAATAACCATATTGTCCGTAGTTCATCTACTCAAAAAAAAGTTGGAATGCTGTGTAAACAATTAAAGAATCTAGAATGTGATTTTTTACTTTATTGACATATACAGAACATAAAACATTGGAATGACAATATATCTAATTTATCATATGCTTATTCTGAATTTGATGCCAGCAACAGGTTTCAAACCAGTTGGGACAGGGGAAACAAAAGACTGCTGTGGAATTCTCCAAAAAAACACCTCACTGGAACATTCCACACGTAAACACATTGATTTGGAACAGGCGGGTATGAAAAGTGCATCATTTAAAAACTCAAACTGGATACTTCCAAGTGAGGTGCGTAGTAAGTGTGATCCCTATTTCATTTGAAATTGTACCTCATTTGCACTGATATTTATTATATGTTGCTGTTGCCCTTTTCACAAGCTTGAAAAGTCTCATAAGCCCCTCCCCTTACCGCTACATATCCAAGATGGCGACCAATTGAGGGTGAGAAGTGTCCATCGTTCCATATTTAACTTTTGGGCTGTTTTGCGTATGCCATAATAAACTGCATTTTGACACACTTAATGTTGTCACCACACTTATACACACAAACTGGCGAGGTTAAGTAAGGAAATACGAGATGTGAGACTCAGCATCAGCGTGGATGGGGTGAAGTTCACCACTGCAAATGATATTGACTATACAGGCTCAGGAACACTTCATATCTTCATGTCTTCACGGTTTGTTTGTAAATTATTGCATCCTGTTTTTATTTACATATTGTGTCCCAGCTGGAATCACGGTTGTACAATAAGAAAACGTGACTGACACAGATTACCAGCAGCTAAGGCAAACATGTGGAACAAATAGATCCCTTATTCCAAAGCCCGTTGTGTAATTATTTACATTAATATATAGTTGATGGCTTGTCGTTCATTGATCTTACTATGGCATCAGTCCATTTCAGTACAAAATGGCAACATTTAGACCGTAAAAGAGGCTATGAAATATCATTTGACAGTGCGATCTATTATAATGTATTCATTCATCAACATCATCACTAACATTACTGAAATTATCGAAGTGTCTTTCAAAAAATTAACTGTCGGCTCAACTTTCAAAACCCAAACGTCTGAACATAAAGAGCTGCTGTGGTGAGAAGACATAATGCTCTGAGTAGAGAGAAAGAGAGGGAAAGAGGGGGGGAGAGAGAGTCCCTCTTTCTTTTCTCCCTGTTTCGTTCCCTCCTATTTTTCTTCCCTCCATTCTGCAGTGGTGTGTCCTGACCTTGCAGCTTCTATGGCCCATCCATCTTGGGCTGCTTAGCCATTTCGCTGGCTTCATACTGTGCAGATTAACACAATTCATCACCACAATCATCCTCCATTCATCACCCTTTCCAATGAATGTTTTGACATCCAGTTAATTTTCTGCTGATGATTTATCAAATTATAATTACCATGCTCTGAAGGGCTCATTTATTATGTTGATACATGATAATGACGCCAAAGTGGATTGAATTTTAAGTAAGTTCTCTCTGCGAATATAACATATGCGTTATTGTGAATAATGCTGTGCAATTTGATTCTTCACAGCCTAATGACAGTCCTAATGTTATAAAAATCAATGCAAAAAAAAAAAGGAGACAAAGTGAGACTGTTAATTCAATATTTTTACAGAACAAATTGTTTGGCTGAGGTGCAGCAAGCATGAAAAAGTTCGAGATAATTAGAGTCAGAGCTCCAATCTTGGATGCTCAGTAATTAAAGAGTGCACTAATTCAATCAGGGGCTATAGGACTTGGGCAGTGGGAGTTAGGCTGTTTCTTAATAGGTTATAGGTTATTTCTCACATGCTGCCCTCATAGGCACTTCATTAGCCCTCTGCTTTACAATTCACTCAGCTTTTCTGCCTCATTATTATCCAGGCTTATTAAAATCCAATGGCTGCCTATCTGTTTCTATTACTGAGGAGCTGACCAGCCTAATGCAATGGGTCACTGTTAAGGGCAGACTCACTAACTGCTGTTTATGAGCAGTGAAAGAGGAATAGTAATGGCTATTGAAAATGTGTTTTTTCCCCCCCTCTTATGTGTATTAGCAAACAGTGATGGGAGCATTAGTAGGCTAGTTTGACCTTAGGAAAGCTCAAACACATATCCAGTTGCTCTCGAGAATAACCTCTCAACATATGATAAATTGTTAAAATCTTTTTAACAGAGCAGTAAATTTAACAGGGCAAAATTTGATTTAATTTAATCAGATTTATTTTCCCTTTTGTCATTGCTACTGTTTCAGTTTTTTTTGTTGTTTTTTTTACTTCTAAGTTTTGCACTGATGCCTGCTTTTGAATCTTCAGCAATGTTTAGGCATCTAGCTCACTGGTCAAAAGATGGGGGCGGTTTGTGCAGACCTGCAATGCATTCTGGGGCACAGTCAACCAGCTCAGGGAGATGAGGGCTTAGGCGGTGTTAAAGGTTATTGAATGCTTGAGAATTCTCCTGGCGGCGGAAGCATTGTTTACAGCTATCAATTTTTTTGACTCTTTGCCCTTGGGCTGTGGCCCATAAACAGAGCTTCTATCCCCCATACCCTGGCTAGTGGAAAGTGCAGAGCATAATTGTGAGTCCCCCTTGGATGTCCCAAAAGTGAAAGATGTGTCTGGTAAGTGAGAGAGGTCAAACACGAGCATGGATATTTATTACATGCACTGCAACCAGATGGAGGCGGCCCATCCATCAAGCAGACCTGTCACGCCGGTCACAAACGTTTCCCATAAAGACACCCCACACCCGCCCCCTCGCTGCCATTCGCTCTTGCTCTGTGAAAGTAGGAGGTCCATCCGCATGGGAGGAAAGAGAGAGAAGATGGTGTGAAAGAGCAAGCGGGTTTGTTGTGCACAGTTATGAACTTTAAGACCAGTCCACCACATCCCCAATTTTGAAAGACTTTACATGACTCCCTTCGGCTTCTTCATTTCTCTCTCATTAATGCTTTCTCTTTCTTGGACCTCGCCTGTTTTTAGCAATAACTTTTATCAATACTGCTGTGACCGGTCAGAAAGGGCAGGATAGGAAGGCATGCGGCCAGGCAGCTTAGGGAGATAATAAAGGAGTAGAAGGGGTAGCAGTGGAAGGGTGTTTCTGACACTTGCTCCCTCATTCATCAGGCCCTCATAGGCCCGTCGGTGACAATGAAAAGATTTCACAATACAGCCGCGGCAGAAACTCATTCTGGCCCTCATCCATCATGCTCAGCCCGCTAGCCGTTCCACTGACCTAATCTGTGATGCTTCGCTGCCTACACCCCATTCCTTAAAGGCAGGCTTCATTACTGTGAGGAAGAGCAGGAGATAGAGGCCAGGGGCAAAGGGCCTGGAGAAAAAGGCCGCGGTAGACAGATACATACTGAGACTTAAGGTACATAAAACACCGAGACAGCCAACTATCAAGATCCACTTCCTACAGCAAAGAGAACTGTGGCACACGCTGTCACAGATGATAGAGGACTTTGGTGGAAAAAATGTAAATATAGCAGAGATGTACTGTAGGGTGGTATTGCCGGTCAATTTAGTCTGATTAACTGTGAAAACGATCGCACTGTCATGGAAATGTTCATCAAACAATCAGACAGCCTTCCTCCCATCTATCACTCAAGTTATTAGGCAGCTTGTTACTGTCACAAACAATTTCCAAGTCGATGACTGATATAATTAGAATCAGATATGCCAAACTCAGAGAGGCAGGTAAGCAGAGTTTGCCTGCGATGCCATCACTGTTGATACCTCTTCTTCTTCTCCATACTATAAGTTAAGTCTTGTTCTTCCGTAATTTCACCGTCTGTTGAGCTCCCTGCGCCAGACTGACAAATGTTAGTTAACTAGAGAGGGGCTGGACAGAGGGAGGTTGTCTCCCTGACCCTGGACCTGTTATTTATTCTCTAAACTCCTGCTCTGGGTCTGAGGCCATGACTAAAATGGCAGCTCCCCCTCTTGACTCTCTAACTGGTCTGTCCCCTATATCCTGTTGGAGCCCGTCTCTCACCAAGGGACAAATGCAATCAAGCCCCTCACTAAATATCTTCAAATAACATCGCTTCAGCTCCATGGGAAAGTCAACATTGTTGCCATTGAAATCAAATTTATTTTCAAGGTGGTCATTCAATTATTGCTTGGCCAGAGATGGAGCAAGACTCATAGGTGTTTGAAGCGGCAAGAGGGAATAGCAGTTAGAATCAAAAGGTACGCTATCGGCATGGAATTCCTTACTTAACTTACTGTCTGTATTGTGGAATGGTTCTATCATAGTTGCAGCACCATAGCAGAAATCGCCATGAGAAAATCCAAAAGGCTGATGGTCTTTATGGTGCAGACCGTGTGTTTATGATGGCTAGGGCTGCTCCTACGCCGGAGAGAAGAGGAAAATCGAACAGCTGTTCTGTGTATATATACTAAGTGTATGTTCGACAGCTTTACTGGCACCATGAAAAGTACTGCAATAACAATAGGGAAGGTCTGTAGAGAGTAACGGAACAGCTTCTTAAATATCTGCAACACTGAAGGTCTGTGACATTAACTTAAAATGTTGTTTTTTTTAATTATGTAATCATTATTACAATCATACTGATATAGCTAGTTTGCTGCATCCCATAATATATTTAAAAAATATTTTCTACATACAGTAAATCAGAATATTTCTGCTGTTGTGTAGCACCAGGAACAGCCTAGCGGTGTGTGTTTTTTTTTTTTTTTTACACTTTTAACACACAGTATAACATAAGACATGGTGTCCGACGTAATCCTGAAAAAAGCAGAGAAAATAATCTCCAACCCCTCCCAAAATTGCTATCAACGTTGGCCCGATGATCATATTACCATCAGATTGCTTATTGCATCATACATTCTCCCATGTTGGGGGCTAGAGATTAAAGAGACAGCTAATTGATAGCCAAGCTGCCCGGGAAACACCAACAAGACAGATCAAATTGATGGGAAATGTTTACAAGCCTTACATCAGCAGAGATACCATCAGAGGAAGGGATTTTCTTTAAAGCTCCCATAAATCAAACACATCAAAATGTATACTATTGTGTATTTTTTTTAAACAAATTCAAACAAGGCTGCAGTAAGTTGCACGTGTTTGCAATATATATAGGAAACAGCACTATCTCTATGATTCCATAACAACCTGCCAGATCATTTGGTAGTACACTCTTTCTAAAGCTACTGTCGACATTAAGAATTTACTCCAAGTTAGCTTTTTGCTACTAGCCTCCCTTCAGCACTTGATTTAATCTTTTTGCATTTTCTGTGCTATTAGAATACCGGCAATAACAAAGAAAACAGCGTTGGTATCATATTGGAATCTATAGACAGCATGTCCAACCAAATGCAGAACAAGAAGTCAATAAAACACTCTGTAATTCAGTGTGGATGGGAGCATTTCCTGTCTGAGGGAGATGCTTTTATAGAAAGCAATTAAGGAAGAGCCGAGTCCTCAAGTGATTTTTTTTGACAATTTAACTGGTTCTCCTGACACATGAAATGACTATGCTGACAACTTAACTGCACTGCCAATCAATATTTCCTATTACTCTCATTGTCGGAGAGAAAATAAAAATATGATGCTGGGGTCAACCTAGGAGTGACAAGGCATTAAGGTCCAATCAGCAGTGGTTATTAATGCAGATTGCACTTCAAAAATGGTGAAGATATACGTATGTGCCTGATGATCCCCATTCAAAAATATACTATATACTGAAGCGCTTTGAGGAACAGGTTAGAGTTTTAGATGGCCGACACCTAAATTAATGAATTGCTGCTCCCCCTGTTTGTAAACTATGATTTCTTGGATCAATGCCTGGGCTGGAAGCTAATAAGTGACGGCGTCCTGTTAAAAATGCGGCGAGGCTGCCTTGCACACAACGAATGACGTTAAATGCAACAATACCATCCTAAGTAAGCTGCTTAACTCCACCCACTGCATTACAACTCAGCAGATTCCACATCAATGTGAGGAGGAGAATACAATTAACCATGGGTTTAACCTGCCAATCATGTCCTGTCAACCTATCACACTTGCACTCACAGGTCTGCCTCCTATTTAACGCCCTCTGTGATATGCTGCTGGCAGTTTGGATGGCTTGACTGATGGAAGACCTGATCCTGGCACTGGGAGGCGCTTCTGTGGACGCCTTGGATACGAGAGAGTAAGATTGGGGCGGACGTATGAGGGCTGAGGAGAATGGACCTAAAGGGTAGGGAAGTGAAAGAAATTTGCTGTTCTGTCTTAATCGGATGTGCAAAACAGCATAGGGGCTCTGCCACTATAATGATGAGGGCGAGGGGAGGGCTAGGAGGGAAACAAAATCACCCTCTTCATATTGACTGGGAAGGGGCACAGACTTTTAGTGCACTTCTGCACTAAGGTCAGTCAAATACTACATTTCACACTACCAAACGCAAACAGGGACAAAATGTGCAAGATCCAGCGAAGACACACATACAGAAACCATCTCACAGCATGTCCTGCTAAACACGGCCACAAAATACAACTCATCCAAAATAATACTTGCTTAAATAGTCAAGATTTACTCTATATCCAAATATCCAATGAGATTATTAAAAACACGTAGTTTAAAATGAAAAGGTAAAGGGATAGACAAAAGAACGTGTGTTAGATTAGCTTCATGTCAGCAGAAATATGGCCTGAACCCTTTGGCTGTGTATTCCATTTCTTTGCTCTCTGCTTCCAACCCTTTGGATTCCATACCGTTCTGTTAACCATCAGCAATTATCTCCCTGTCAGAGCTAAAGGTAACAAATTTCCCTCCATCCAGCCAGCCGCTATCATCCTCTGGACACCAGCATCAACTGACAGCAGCTAAATCACGCCAGCCAGCCAAGACTCCTGACAGACAAATGCACTACCTTGGAAAACCTGGGCCCATCATTCTAAGAGGGGATGGGTGGAGGAAAGGAGGAGTGAATGGAAGAAGGAGTCTCTCCCCGCTGACCTTACTTTTTTCTTTTTCCCTCCACTCTCCCCTTCTTACTGTAAGAGATTGACTGCCCTGTATTCTGTAATCACAGGGCCCGGTTCCCAACTAAGAAGATTATTAATGGAGCTTTCCTTGGTGCTGGTTTATCGCCTACAATCATATCAGGTCCAGCTTACCACCCTGTGCAGTCGGACACAGAAAGCCGGCACAACAATTAAACAACTAAAGCTAACGCCTGTTGGAAGTAGAGGCAAAACTTTTTGTAAAGTAAACTGTATGTAAACTGAATAATTAACATTTATATGCACACAGGCTAGTGGCTCACTTTGGACTTCAGAGTTAGGAGCTTTTCTGCAAAGAAAAACAAAATGAAATAGAATACAGTCCATGCATAGAGTAAAAATCGTTGTTTGGCTCAAATCATGCGTCTTAGCATTTTAGCCTTATGGCTTTGGAATGGACGTTTTATATAATTTCAGAGACCAAATGATAATTGATAATGAACTAGAAATAAACATGCTAGTCTGTCAAACTTACTATTATGAGTGTATCAGTTACATGTAGGAGTCATTTCTTAACCCAAGTGTACATTGGACACCTAATTGTCCTAGAAGGTGTCACCTTTGTGTATTGAATTGGAGCCGCACCCAAATCCACACCAAAATGCATCAGGATGTTTGTACAACAGCTAATAAACATGGGCCAAAACCTACGCCCAGGTGCTTTGAAAACCATTTTATTATTAGTATTCTTATATTGTTCTGACATGGACATGTCAAAAAATATAAAAATCTAGAAAAATGAAATAACACAAATGTATAATGAAATCAAATAGTAATATAACAAGATGACATAATTGTGGGGGTATGTTGTAATTTTGTTACCATGCACTGATAATGATCTGTATCCACACTAAATATGTTTGAGGTTTTTCATTGGCAACTATAGCTTGTTATTCATTGACAAATTCACCAACATGTCAAAACATGCCCCCATCTTGCAATGTTACTGAACTGAAAAAGTTTCTGGATCCACACTGGGAGTAGAATCTGCCTGAGAATCGAATCATCTCTTCCTCGGCCCTGCACCAACGTACACAAACAGACAAGCAGGCAGACAACCTCTGCATGACACTGATACACAGAGCAACCAAAGAGCAAACAGGTTGATCAGCAAAACATGTGTGACCCTTGGTGACAAAGTGGAATGCATATTAGTGTGGCTGTGTGACAGGTGAGGTTATGATGACAAGCTGATTCCTATTCTAAATGACATGACCTTTTTCTGTGAGTCAAACATATGCTGTATGGAAGTCATTGGCACATCACTGCTGCTCAGCATATCACCTTTCCTCTCCTTGCTGTCATTCATCTAGGAATATATTTCTATTTTATAATTCACTACTAGGAAAAGCTCTGTTAAACCGAGCCACTGGGGTAAAATACCATAGGTAAGTATAGTCACACATGCATTTGTCTTTGCATCGCTGTAAGTGGTTCACAGGTTTAACAGCTCTTCCCATCAGATCGCATTAGCATGCTCACGCAGGTAGATTTCGGTGTGTGACACTCCGTATCAGGAGGGGTGAGAGAGGAGGGGAGGTGTACCTGACAGTGACCTGTCAAGCCAGATAGGATGTGTTTTACAATAAGCTGTCTGCCTCGATCACACACACGCACACGCACACGCGCACACACACACACAGTCCACCACCCAGTTTGAAGACATCAGCGACATTTGGAGCACATGCGATCTGATCTGTTCTCTAAATATCAACTGTCATTACTTACAGAATAATTTGATCAAGATAATACCAAACAAGCAACACAAACATATCACAACAATTACCATATGCTTACATTTCATTATTGGTACTGAAATTGTATACGAATTAGGGCTGCAAACAATGAATATATCAATTCCTCCAATCAATTTGTCCATTGTTGTCAGATTTTCTGATTTATCAATTAATCATTTAGTCAATAAAATGTCATGAAGGCATTGAAAAACACACCTACAATGACATTGTCAAATTGCTTGTTTTGTCTGACCCGCAGGCCAAAACCCAACAAGGACACAGATGCCCCCGCTACTGGAAAAAGTAGTTAAAAATTAGTTAAGCAGCTAATACTCCCACTAGAAATGCTTGAGCGAGCAAATATTTAGAATTTTTCCTTGATAAATTACTCCATCGACTCCTTTATCATCAAAATGACCTAATCGAATTATTTCTGCACTTAAATGTCTTATTTTAATAATGAATCTTAGTAGCAGTGATGAGTAGTGGCTGCAGTATGATGCCATAACATGTATTTTCAAATGCTATGTCATTGTGTAAACATCTCACCAAAAAAAAAAGAAAAAAAGGATGTAGAGGCAAAATATGCATATTGTTGATGTTGCAATACACGTGACTATAATGTAATTATATTGTAACTACCAAACCCATCACCATTCATTGAGTTATCTTTTCAGCCAGGGGAAAAAACAACAACTATCAAATACCGACTGGGAAAAAAGCAGCAACAAAAAAAAAAAAAAAAAAAAACACAGCTGGTGATGTAGCAACATTCTAAACAAACTCTGCAATTTAACAACAGGGGCCAAATCTAAGGTAACAACATAGATACGATCGTACAGTAGAACAAGCCTATCATGGTGTGTTGGTTTGGTTCTAATAATTGGGGGTCTACACACACTCTCACACACAGCTGGCCCCCAGGCAGGATCAATATTTGTGGGGATTGCACCTGGTTCCAACAATTTCAGATTTACACCAGGCGAGGGGGATTTACACTTTGTCTTCGAAGCAACTCATCAGTGCAGTCCAATTACTAACCCCAGACAGACAGCATTAACATGGGCCCTGACGCTGCTTTATGGCCCCTCAGCCCGGCTCATTCCAGCCTCTTCAGACGCTGCCACCATAACGGATACTACACTTAAAATGTGTTCACAGGAATGGATTCTCAGTCTTTCATTACTCCTACCTTGATTTATGTCATATCATTTCGCAGCTATAGACAAAGATAACACATTGTAAATTACACCCATCCTGTCAGCTTTTTTCAGCACTGGGGGAGAGTGGTGGTGGTGGTGGTGGGTGGCGGTG
Organism: Chaunax sp. Z400; assembly: GCA_037577475.1. Lineage (NCBI taxonomy): Eukaryota > Metazoa > Chordata > Actinopteri > Lophiiformes > Chaunacidae > Chaunax > Chaunax sp. Z400. The sequence goes on from CM075193.1 coordinate 13,802,177, forward strand.
GAGGGGGGGAGGCAGAGGGGGACTCAGGTGCCTGTGCCTCTGCCAGGACAGAGATGCATCTCTGTCGCAGGAAATTGTTTTGTCCTTGTCAACGTCTCCCATGGACTGAACCGTACTGTATGTTGTGTCGCTATGGATGCCTGCGCAGGTCAAATCTTCACTTTGATGATAAGTTACTATGGATGCAAGGATAAATGAGTAAGAGTGAAAAAATAACATTCAACAATTAAGCACTGATAGTATAATAATAGTGAAAACAACCATCCAAAAACTATTGTTTTGTAGAGGAGGTGTCATTTTTTAGCCTTCAGGCCATTTGGCAGAGGCTTGCTAAGGAGTCACTAAGACTCCTCTGGCTACTTCTGTTGCTGCTGTGTGAGTTCAGGGAAGACAATGCCACTGGCTTCAATTCCCCCTGAAAAAACACACAGGTGGAGCCACAGGGGCTCCGTTTGTACCAAAAGCATTTTACAGCCTGTCAATCCAACCGAACTGTGTGAACAACTGCTGCAACATGCACTTTCAAAAACATTGCATGAACGGCAAATGAAGGGTTTCTCCTCAAAATACAATTTCTCTCACACAAGCAAACACCTAAAAACTGTTGATTATCTTTTCTTTTTTTTTTAACAATATGTTAATAGTTGCCATCGTCATAGTCATTGTGTGATTTAAAAAAATTAATTCATGCGCAAGAAATAAATCTGTTCATTATGTCAGCATTCAAATAACATCTGATGGCAACAAATGTTACCACTCCATCTGCTATTCAATAGCATACATCTGTGTGTGGTGTCACTGACAAAATACACTGATGTGGGCTGTAGGAAACCCCCCCTTGTCATCCCTGTAATTTCCTCCACCCTCCATCCTATTTCAGTGGTTGATAACTAAGAACATTAGTTTTATGCCACTTGCCAAGCTCAAATGAAAAGAGAGCTAACTTTAATGACACCGCAATTAATCGGCCCAATAGACAGACAGCTAAAAGACAAGATATTGACTTCATTAAGGATAATGTATTATGCCATTAAGTCAGTAGGGTCACCTTGTGTATCATACAAGCTGGTTAATATATTGGCATTTTCCGTGAATAAGATAAATTCAGATGTGAGAGATAAAGCTGATGAGAAAATATTTCACCCAGGGAGGCGGGGATGCCTGCTAGTCAGAGCTGGTGTTGGAGACAAGGGGACCTCCGGAGCGAGAGAAAACGGATAATGTGCCACCAGTCATACTTTATCAGGACTCAGATTGATTGGCTGCGGCAATTTAATCATTATTGTTTAGCTCTAATCTACAAAGAGGAACACTCCAGGCATGAATGTCTTTATAGGAGCATGTCATCAGCATAATTTGTTTCCCACTGTTGCCATTGTTTTAAGGCTTCAAACAACACATTACAGAGAATAACATTAACCTTTTAGCTATCAACTCCTGATATTTCCCCATATCTAATCATTTATATAAAAAAAATCTGTTAATATTTCAAAATATTGTAATATTTCAAATTATATTAGCAGCATTGTGGGAATAATTATTTAGGGGTATTCCTATACGCATCCATTAAAGGCGCCGTATAACTTTCTCTTTATGTCACTGTCCAATTCAATGATATTAAAGTCTCCCTCAAGGTTGTTCCTGTCTCCTTTCACAGAACAACTCCCTCTGGAGTATTGAGAGGTATTGGAGCTCCACTGCTCTCTACTGCGACCTTGCTAGTTTCTTTTTTTGGGGTTTGTGTGATTATCGGCAGTTTCTCATCTGGTGGAAGCTCCGCTCATTTGTCATGATTATTGCTGGGTTTTGGCCTGTCATTGGCTGCAAGAGATCAATGGCTTTGGACTCTCCCTCTGTTGTATGGGCAAGCCAAACAGCCTTTTCTTCGCTAAGGAAGCTTTCCCTCTCACCATCCATCTATTCCATCCACACAGCCTTCTTTCTCTCTATATCTATCTCTCTCCCTCCCGAGTCAGTTCATCAATTTGGTAGTCTATATATCTTTTTTTTCCAAATCAGCCCTGACATAGAGACTCTCTTTCAGGTATAGAAAAAAGGCATGGTGTAGAGCCACAGCTCCCCTTTCTTAATTTTTTAAAGGAGCTTTGGTTGCTTGGTTACAATTAGACAAACCCATCATTAATAATGGGAAATAGTTATCAAGTGAGCTAAACTCTTTTTAGAATGTTTGCCAAAAGATGCCTCAATCACTGATTATCTATTCTTAACAAAATAAACGATGACGCATTTCTTTTTTGGTGTCTTTGGAAAGGTATTTCATCATGTCAGTCTGAAATGAACGCTTGTAAAAGTACAAACATTTATTTGAAAAGGGCATTTTGAGTAGTTCACTTATTCACATTTTTTGGAAAGATGAGATTAATGATACCACTCTTACATGTGGATATGAAGATACAGGCCCAGAGCTGGTTAGCTTGGCACAGCATAAAAGCATGGAAACAAAGGTTTCACATCATAAGGTTAGTGGAGAATCCAGAAGTCAGGCCAATAAACAGTCATTTCGTACTTATTAGTATATTATATTATATTATATTATATTATATTATAGCATTTATGCTCTTTTTATACAGTTTTTGTACTCCTAAAACAAAAAGCTCACATGTTAATTAGTGAGCATTTGAGGTGCTGGTAAGTGGCTTTTGTCAACTTTGCTCAGAGCCAGGCTGCTTCCATCTGTTTCCAGTCTTACTTTTACTTTGCACACAAGTGCGTGGATATGGTATCAAGTTCCTCATCTAACTCTCAGCAAGAAAACAAATAATATTTCCCAAAATGTCAAACTCTTCCTTGAGGTAAATTATTGAAGGTGTGTTAGTGTATATTATTTCCCTCTGACTCTACATACATCTACTAAATGAGCACTGATTCTCTTTCTTCTTGGTTTGGAGAAGAAACCTTATTTATGTTTGGAATTGGGATTAATGATCTATTCTAACCTATTTTGTAATGGAGCTTTTAGAAAACAACAAATGACACCAGTTTCGCAGAAATGTATAGTGAAACATTTTTCTAAGCCAGAGGCCCCTGGTTTCATCTGTTTCTCATAATCCCGACACTTGTGCTGTGACTTGGTTCAAAGACTACATGAATGCCACATGGCCCTGGAAATAACTTCTTAAAGCGTACATGCATGATGAGCCTCTGACGTCCTCATTAAAATCCATACACAGTCCCTCAATCAATTGCTACTTCTGTATGCTGCACAGGCCTGACAGAGTTCACAAGTGAACGTATCATTATATTATGACCTAATGATAAGTTCTCAGAATAACTCTTTTTTGATTATGTGAATCAGTGGTTAGTGGCCCTTTAAATATCACAGTTTATATTGGTAGAAAATTAGAGTGTAATTTAATGTTTAAAGAAGCTACAGAGAACTTTAATTATGTGCCCTTAATGATGAATAAATTGTGGCAAGACTAATTGCTTTTGAATGTGAAGACACAGATCATGGCTCATGCTGTACCACACATACTGAAGCTATGGCGAAATGAAGGCGCGGATTTCACTACGCAACCGTAGATGTATGTGCGGCATTGTGCATTTACTAAGCATTACATACGGTTATAAAATACAGCATCCAGTGCACATACGAATAAAATGCACATCATGAAAATGCCATTAAAACCGGTGTCCATAAAATGAGGCCAAAACAATAACATAACACGAAGACAATGTTAGAAAAGTGACACAGCCATTATTGAATCCTGACACGCTGCATCAATCATGCGCTGCATCAGCATAACATACATGGAGCCCTGTCATAGAAGCCCCGCAAAACAAAAGCAATTGCTCCAGTGTGAAAAGCCATTGTGCATAAAGTCGTGTCAGTAATCAACACGCGGGCCTCTCAGCTTCTCCTCGTGGGTGACAGAATTAAAGTGCCTTTCGCGCAAGGTCAAGACAGAGCAGACAAGCCTTATATAATATATTCCACCGCTTCTTGTCAATGGTAAGGGACGATTCACTACAGTAATTATCAGCCTGCCTTTGTCTTCGCTCCAGTATAAAGTGTAATTTCCATGTATTTCACTCAGACAACATATGTAATTGCTGGATGTAGAGATGTTTAAATGGCTGAAAATTAAGAAGTGGCAAAACATGGAGGTCCAGGACACAGTGGGAGTATAGAGTCATCCAGATTATAGTTACATGTGGAAGGAGCTCTGCAGATTGTCAAGAGTAGTGCAGAGCTAGTCCCGAGGCCCCGAGCAAGTAGGAGAGCTGATGAGTTCTATCACCTCGCCAAAGCCTTCTAATTGACGGCTGGGCCTGTTCCTCTGTCCCACACAATTTCCCATCATGCCTCTCCTGCTGCCACCCGGCTCTCACTACTCGTACCCCAGTTCTCCAGCTCCATCCTCCTTCAGTCTATCCCTCGCCCTTCCTCTCTCCCTCTCTCTACCTTTGTTTTCATCTGTATCCGTTCTTCATTTCCTCTCGTTTCTGCCGTTCCTGCCGCGCCTTGGCTCGGCTGAGCAGGCCTGACAGGCGGATTCCTTTGCTTTTCGCCGTATTAAAGCCACTTTCTTGCTCTGACAGCCTGCTCTCTCCTGCCACCTCATAGCTCTGGCTTCACACTTCTCTGGGCAGCCACTGCCTCTTGACAGACCACTGTCACTTCCCATCATGCTCTCTGCTGATGGCGCCTCCCTCCTCCACCACTCTGACACCCCCAATACTCACCCAGCCCCTCCTAAGCAAGCTCGTGCAAGCCCACTTCCATACCAGCGCAATTATTTTTTTGACAAGCCATCCATCAGCCTTAACTTTAAAAGCACTCTCCACTGATATCCATTGTTAAGCCCCCCTTTGCAGCTCCTGCCTTCTCCATCCAGATAGAGCTTGCATGAGAGAGTATGATATCAGACATCACCAAACCTACCAAACCATGTAAATTTACTTTGTTCTCAGCTATGTTTCCAATTTCACGTCCAATTTTTCGGTACATTATGCGTAGTTGTTGTGCCTAATACAATGTTGTCAAAACCCATTAGAGTTCAGTCCCTTAGTCTCCTCTGAAAACAGGTTACAATTGGTATTCTATATGTGTAAGGCACGGTCTGCATTTGAATCTTATTAAAATTATCTGTTCAACTCTCACAGTCTTCGGTCAGCGCAATTTGCAGGCATTAGCAAAGACACATGAAAATGTCAGCATGTCAACTAATAACAAACAAAGCAAAGGGAGCGCATCGCTGCGAGTCAATAACATTGCCTTGCTGGTGACACAAATTTGATGGTAATCTAAGAAAATGAATAAGGAGGAAATGCTCTGCACTGTTTGAATTGGAATCTTGTCCTGTGTTGAATCATTTGGCGCTCTTCCACTTGGCCTACATCTTGGCCTTGCATTAGAAAAAAAAAGGGGGGCACTTGACAACATAGTGATTTCACATCACTGCTGTCTGGTGCGCTCAAACAGCACACATTACATGTGCATGATGAATTGGCTGCATTATGCACAGTCAAATGACTGTTCTCTTCATCTGACCAATGCCTCCACGATGCTGGAAGTAGATACTGAATATGCCTGTCGAAGCCCCGAACGTACAATTAAAACGCTCTCAACGGCTTCCTGTCATGAATATTCCATTTTGTGAACTGTAAATTCCACATAAACTAATGAAACAACAGTTTAAATGTCACGAGAAAGAGTTTATGGCTAAGGCACGGTTATGTTGCTCTTATAATAATGCCAATATACTGTGGCAGACGTGAAAATACTAATCAGTATGCAGTGTAATCATTTAGCAACCAATTAGCCTGTGAGGCTCATTAGACAGAAGGGGCAAGCATCGTGGAAAAGAACAAAAAGCATATGAAGTCAGTGAGTTTAACGCTTAACAGTGATTACAGGTTCTACTCTAAAAAAAAGAAGAAGTGAAATGGGTTTGGGCCAAAGGACTGTGCAATTTCAACAGCAGTTCATTAAGAATATTTAAAACAGGCAAACAAGAAGTGACAAAATTGTTACAACAGCCCAATGGAGCTTGGCTGCCACACAACAGAATCACTCAGCCAAGTGAGTTTGTAAACTTTAGGCCAATTGCATTCAAAAGCCACTCTTCAACGAAAAGGAAACGCAATTAACAAGCTGATACCAGCATGTGTCTGGGGCGACTTAATGAATATCAAATTATACACAAACACTTATAAATCATCATTATCCCCCAAATCTTAATTGATCCAACAATTAAACATGACAAATGCTACATATGGCAAGTCTTGACTTTATTCTTTCCCTGTAAGGGACTATTTATCTCTCTTTTTCTAGTGCGTCATAGCTAATTTCACATTCCGTGTGCTGCTAATTAACAAGGACAGACAGTGAATTTTAGTGCAAGGTAATTTCTTTTGTTTACAGCAGGGAGCCTTCTGTTTCGAATAATTTCCAAGGCTCTTTGGATACTCTATTTTGCTCCTAATGGCAGCTATTCCAACCTTCCGTTAAGTCTTTGACCGACAATTTCCTTGCTGCCAATTTTGTCGTTTAAATGTGTGTAGCACTAAAACTGTACATTCCTATTCTATAAAAAAAAGTTTGTATTCAAACCTGTGAAGAGAAATCAAGTCTGATATTAAAATCAATAAGTCATTTAAAATACGTTATTTAAATAGTGATGGAATTTAGTGCACATTAGCCATAATTGAATATTCCGAGTTTAAAAACAATTAATTCGATGCTTGTTAGAAGTGTGTCTGATTGTAGCTAAATCTGAATGCTTCTGCGCGTTTGAGTGTGTGTGTGTGTGTGTGTGTGTGTGTGTGTGTGTGTGTGTGTGTGTGTGTGCACTCACATGTTTATTGGAGCTGGGTTGTGTTTACACCTTGTGCAGATGCTGAGTCTAATGCACTCCAGGCACCTGCCACTGTTGGTGGCCCTGACAGCTCTGGTCCCAGCAAAGCGAAGCAAGGCACCAGCATATGGTTATCAATGATCCAGATGGCTCCTGCTTGTCTCTAGACTGACAACTTTGCTCCTCCATTATCAAACACTAGTAATTAACCATAATCAAGTAGGTGTTAATTAAACATAATGAAACAATTTCTGTTTAGTCAGGCCCTACTATTTGCCAATTACTTGTAATTATATGCACTAAGCACTTCAGTGTAATTGCTGCCAGTCAAGCAGCAGGACTGTGTCTGTTTGCTAGAATGAAGAACCTTTAGCTTTGTCTAAAAATTTGGCAGATTTAAACCTGCAGCCCTCTTATTGGTCAGCCTGTCATAGCTGCCTGCAGGGGGAACAAAGGAACCATCATACTTCTTCATGACAGCACCCGGAAAGTTTGTCATTCCCTGGAGAGGACGGCTTTTAATCAGAGTGACCGCTGACCCCAACCCACAGGTCCCAGCTCCACCGCTGGTCATACACACCTGGAAGCAATGCATGTTTCTGGGGGGGAAAGTAAAGCTGTAAATTTTCTCATTGGCGATCAGAGAAGAGAAACGGCTTAGAGAGGAAAAGAGAGAAGTGAGGAAGATAAAAACTGGTGAGAATGGAGGAATAGGAGATGAAGTTTGATTCTGGCAGACTGACACTGCAATCAGTGCTCAATTTGTAATCTATTGTCCTATTGGACAATATCTAGGTGCTTATTGTTAAAACTAAACAAAACTGCCATCACAAACAAGGCATTACATATTAACATTATTAATCAGAGAATTCACAATAATTAGTTAACTTCAGGAGGGGGAGGTGCCATTTATAGGACTCTTCTTCTCTCTCACTTCTCTGTTGTTTCCCTTCTGTCTGTGAATTGCTATATTGGAGGGCAAATGGGATCAGGGCCCAAACCACAACTAACACACTAACATTGGCTCTAAAGAACTTGATAAGTTGATACTGTAAGAGTCCCACCCTGAGGGCAACTACATACCAATTATGAGTCATAATCATTACATCACCTGCTGGCAACAGGAAGTAAGCCCCCTGTGACAATCACCACATGATTTACATTACAATTTGACTGTATCAGATACACTTAACATAATGGAAGTCAATGTATAATTAGTGAGTATTCTGCAGAGAAACAAAGCTGTGGCTGCCCCATGTGTGATGTGCTGAATTTATGAGTGTGTGCATGAAAGCCTATGAACCTCACCACCACCCAATTAAAAAACAACAAAAAAAACTTTAAAAAGCTCTAATGTGTGAACTGTGTAGGACTGGACTGCACATGACATTTTTAAAAAGTTGGACTAATACGATACCTGAATTTTGGCACCTGTAAAAAAAAAAGTGCTTTTTTTCAGATACTTTAATTTGAACATTTAATGTTTAAGAATTTAATTTGAGCACAACACAAGTTTATCACAAGTTACATATTAAAAATCTCATAAAGTAAAAATGAAGTATACTGTGTTATAATGCACCAAAGTAGCAAAGGTTAAAAGCAAAGCAATGTGGCTCAAATCCAGGGTGCATTTTCACACTGTATGCTTATTTTAACTAATCTGTCATCTGTGCCGACTTGGAGTCCAAGTCCAAATCCACACAACCCCTCTGTAAATTTAAAAGTGACCAAAGTCCTAATTAAAGACTACCGTAGCTGTAAAAAAAAAAGTTTGTGTGCAGAGGTAGTTATTTCTCTACAGTGGCATTGACAACACTGTAAATAAGTCATTTACAGTGAGACAGTAATGACAGAGACCTTAACCCCAGACCAGTCCACACCCGTAATTATTGTGGTCCCAGATATCAACGGCACATCATCTGCTACAGACTGGATAAGTACTAACAGCACTCCATGATGCAACACAACACTGTCCACCAGAAACACTGTGTGTGCAAAAAGTAACATGTTCATGTCAGAGCAAAGGGGCTAGACCTGGACAACTAACTTCATCTGATGTGATGTCGTCAATATTTGTACTGACAGATTATTAAAGTCTGTACAGGGTTACAGAAACCAATCAACCATTGCATGCCATTATGTATGTGACGACCCCGTGAGCAGGTCTCTCTCTCTCTCCTGGGTCTCTTAGGGTGATTCAGCTCACCTCTTGTTTCACAGCTATATAAACTGATGGCAGCCAGTCCGTCTAAAGTTTTGCTTTGTGATTTTCAGGACCTTTATAGATGCATGTTGAGTGAAAATTTGATAAATAAATAAATTATACCCACTTTCTTGCATCCTCACCCACATTTCACTTAAAAAATATTACTATGTGTTCAGGGATGAGTCGCATAATTCAATCCAATGAAAAGGCTTCGAAAACTACAAGTATATTGGACGGTCTTTTGAATCATAGACGGTATAAAAAGCTGATGGAGCTCCTGGCTCTGAGGTGACGCCAATGAGCAAGAGCCTTGATCCTGCATTCTGTCGAAAGGCCAGCAGGGTCAAACTCCAATAAGACTGATTGTATGTGCTTTACATGCTTATGAGAAAATAACCATAGTTCTCACTTATCACACCAGTGTACACTTCTATTTTCTGTTTATATATTAAATGGCTGGTTTTAAGTCTTCTTCAATAAAAACATATCTTTTTTTTGGTAAATTATGGTTCCAAATAAAGCTTGGTTAAGCTTTTGGGCATGGCTACCTTGGCATGTCCTCCAGTTCTCAGTAAGTCCTATCAGGACAGAGGCGTAGCAATACTTTTCCAACCAAACATGGTCACTTCTGCCACCAAAAAAAACAGGAAGGCCATGGCCATAATGCCAAACTCAAGGGTTCAAAATGTCCATAAAAACAGTGGGTGACCTCAGGGTGAGTTTACAACTCACTGACTGAAAAAATAGCAATAACAAAATATAATGTGTACGAGAATGAATAGGCCCTTTAACATTGTGAAAAGCATAGATATTTCATTTAAGTCCCTATATATTACTTACACCAAGGCATCAAACCTTAAGGACATATAGATAAATGATATGTCTTGCTATATATAAAAAAATGGAGTCAACCTAAATTCTTCCTCTGGAAGGGACCCTCTCTATACCCCTGCTTTGTAATGACATAGAGTCATGAGGAGGAGTGGACAGAGGGCTGCTGAGGTGCTGAAGCCTGAGCTGCTTGTCAGTGGCATGACTGATCACCGAAGCCAACTCTAAAAGGATTGCTGGTGGAAATAAAGACACCAGCATGTCAGCTGTAAGCTCCTCAGAAGGACCCATCAGACAAGTGGATGTGTATTGACAGGCCAGAGACAGAGAGAGAGAGAGAGACATGGAGAGACGAAGGGCAAGACAGCGAGAGAGAGAGAGAGAGAGAGGAAGTGCCTTGAAGTCGCTCACCTTGGCACAGGCTGCAATGTCAGCCGACCCGGTGGCCATCACTCTCCGGCCCTGTCCAGGGTATTATTTAAAGCCAAACAAATATCAGGAGCTGAATGTCATCACAAGGACACCCAGGCCTCATCTTCACCAATCAGTGTCCAGGATTTCAAATCACCCTTCGTCTTCCCTCGCCGTCGAATCCATCTTCTTCATTCCTATACCCTGCTTCACACCCCCATTCGACCCCTGACTACCACATTGAGGGGCGGCACTGAGCAACAGATTTACGATCGCCCCATTTCAGGCCAAGCACGATTTATTGACATTAGCTATCAGCTTTCTTTTTGAGAAATTGCGCATAGAATTAATTTTAACTACGTCTTAATGTTAAATATCCTGGAAACACTAAATTTCATGGTAGGTGATGCTCAGAGCCGCATAAGCATATATCAAGTTCTTGGGCTTCACTGAAAGACCCTTTTTAGACTTTAATTTAATAAGAAGCAGCTCATAACCGCTTCATCTAAGCTGTTAATTACACATCCTTTATGCAGAGGAATGATCTTGGGACATTATTTAATGCATCAAAAGTTTAAGTAATTTAATTTAATTGTTTTTATTACTTAATCATGTCCAATGCTACATAACTTGATGGAGAACAACCTGAACAAGGTATCTCAGAGTGTCATTTGGATAAGAGAAAAGAAATGGAGTACTGTACTGTTAAACAGTTTTGTCCTTCAAACTACATATATATACTGTATATATTTAAAAAATCCTATACTACTTTCTTATCATTTTTGCTGTAGAAGATGTTTGTCTCCAATATAATGGAAACAGCCAAATTAGAATCAAACAGTCTGTTGAATATATAAATAAGGGGGTAAATCATATAAATTAATCATTTTAATTTGAAAATCACTGTTTTGTTTCTTCATTGAATGCAATTCAAAACATAGGCCTTTACTTCCATCATGTGTTGTGCTTTAAATCGTAAAACGTAATGGTAAAGGTTATTTATACACAGTAATTTCCAAGTTTAAACATGAATACATTTACAACTACCCAAAAAGACACTGTACTCTAATGCACAATAAAAAATATAAATAAATAAAATATGAGGGCTATGAAAATGTTTGCATCATGTTTGTGGTTGACTAAAAAGTTGTTCGGTCCAAAACTGGAAACAAAGTAAAATAAATCACAGTCTCGGCAATAAACATGTAAAACTTGATCAATATGTACTTGCCTTTTTCTCTTTTTCAATAACAGCTGCCGTAAAGGCCTGCTGAGCACAAGCGGCCATAAAAGTATGTAAAATAAATTAGGAGAGCATAATGAGAGGCTCCAGCAATTCCCCCATAAATATAACATAACGACCACAACTAAAATGTCAGGGAATCCAATAAATCAATTTCTCAGGGACAGGCCGGCCTTTATGTGCAGAGCACACAGTCATATTTATAATTCTTTTTTTTTTTCATCAATGGATCTCTTTTTTTTCTTTTTTCTTTTTTTTGGAGAGAGGGCAGCCAGGGAAAGGGTGCAGCTCAACAACACAGGTCCTTCTCACATGAGGAAGGTTTAATATGTGTTCTATGTGATTCATCACTGTGACACGGACACCTGAGGCCTGGGCCCGCTCCATTTCTACTGCCTAAATGGTTTCTTGGGGACTTTCCTGCGCACATGCACGCACACAAACACACACGCAGGGCACAATGTATAGAGCTAAGGGAGGAAGAGAGGGAGGGAGGGGGGGGGGGGAGAGAAACAGAGAGCTGGGTAATGGATTGACAGAGAAGGCCTCATTTAAAAAGAGAGAGCCATTTTGTCCGCGGCCATGTAATAGTTTGTGAGTCCGGAGTCGTCCGGTGACATCGGCGCAGGAGGTAATTTACTCGTGATGTAAAGAGAGTGGGACGTCCAGGGGAAAATGAGATGATTGAGATTACAAGCCCATTTCGGATAACCAACAGGCTAAGAGAGGAGTATTCATAGAGGCACAGGGGTTACAGACCTATTACACCTGGTGAGACTTACTTCACACTAAATAATGCTAGTATTTACCCTGCCGACTGCTCAGTTTTAAAAATTCACATGTCCACAGCGAGTGGAAGTACACCCGGCAGTTCAGCCAGGCGACATCGACGCAAACCAGAGGAACGCCACACAGTCTTGTCCTATTGCATCTCTGTTCCACTACACTACTGGCAATCTCCGCACAGACATTTACAAGCAGCATCACAAGCCGTCGCCTGACCTCAGAAGAGCTCGGTGTTGTAAAAACAAATAAATCCAGCACAACAGCAAACTGCATAGGAATGCAATTATTCTAATGGTATCCCCAGCAAAATAAGTTCAGGCAGTTATAGACAACCTAATAAGGCGTGTGTGATTGATGGTGGGATCACGGAACACTCCAGTGATTCCAGAGGGAAGGAGTAGTGCTCCACACTCACAACCAGGAAAAGTGATACTTTTGAAGGCCCGGTTGAAAGTCAGAAGTAACACTGTGGTCCGTCGACAAGCAAACTACTTTTTTGTTTTCATATCAAAATCCAAAATGATTTTTACAGAGCTACTACTTCTCACACAAGGAGTGAATTATTCAGCTCTTTCAAAGAACAATACCAAATGCTGACTCAATTTATCCGTCAGTCTTTTGTTTGTTTTTTCCCTTTTACAATTGCTCCTACAAATGCCTGAATTGACAAAGAACTTGTCGACCAAAGCCACGTGAGCAATTCTGTCCCGCTCCAGTTAACCAGCGTGAGTTTTGCTCGGTTGTTTGACTGCAGAAAAGAGTCGAAAGACTAGCGTAGGCCAAACAACGTCAGAGTTACAGTTGCTAAGAAATGAAAGAAAGCCAACCAATGTTGGAACAATAGAGCTCATTTTGCGCTACACATGGGGGAGCAACTCCGCCGGCCATCACCGGAAACGGTGAAAACATCCAAGGAGAAAAAAATATTGTCGCATTATCGGACATTTTCACACCCGTACTCTTCGAGAACGTGCAGCGTTTCTACCGGAAAGAACACAGGCTGTGAAAAAAAAGCACGATGCATCAGAGAAACATTACATAATAATATAAACTTACAATGACTGACTGACATATTTGTAATGCACTCACACTTACGGAATCATACGTTAACTGTGCAAACTACAAACACTGCAAGCTTCTCCTACATTTTCCATTCTGTCCTTAAACTCATGTCCATGAGCCACAGCCTCTGGAGGTGGCTTGTTTAAGAAACAATTAGGGGGGTATACAGAGACATTTGCAGGCAGCAGGCCTTGCTGGGCAGGCCAGCCGGCTGAAGTACCTTTCACAACTGATTTATAACACTGTCGCCTTGGCAAGGCAACATAATTAATAGGAGCATGGACTTCTAATTCCAATGACTTCCACACCAAGTGGTTTTCATTTGATTTATGATGGCTGGCAACTTTGCATTTTATCAGTTCATTCAGTCATTATTTATGCTGATGATCAATTTCAATGAGTCACTATCATCTAACTTGCTACTAATCAAAGAGAATTAGGGTTCACTGCATTATTTAGAAGCTGCTAATTTATCTTTGAACCGGGCAAGGGGAATGGCTGTGGAAGCAGTCCTTGCATTACAGCAAAGTGATGCTCAGGACACGTTCAGTGATCACTGCACTGTGAATGAATGTCTTCACCATCATATGGGAATATAGTCGAGCGCTGTTTGTTGAGCGGGATTCCTGGAACAATGCCAAAGTAACCGAATCAGAGGTATGGCATATTCATTCGAAGAATTTATGGCATTTGGATGCAAAAATAAGGGCAGTCCTGATACAGATAGAAAGCGGATGATTGGGATTAGGGGAAAGCATAATGCATGTGTGCAGAATCTTGAGCAAAGCCAACATTTGTGAGGCACTGGGCTATTCATTAAGTTCAGTAAACGATTGTGTTCATAAATTGCATTAAAGGAGCCAAAACATTTCCAAAAGACGCTGTTAACAGCACCGCATAAAAGACAACCTGGCCGACATAACAACACTAATCCAGCCTTTGCCTTTGTAAAATAGCAGGTCAATCTGCTGAGATAGCCGTTAAGCTTACATCCAGCTCCTCAACATGCACTCTTAATTGCACTTCAAAGGTGACATATTCCCAATTTGTGAATGATGAATCCAAATCAGGTTCAGTTTGGAGAATCAGTGGACATCATGTTGACAAGATTCAGCCCGAAGGCAAAGATGGACATATCAAAGCAAGATGTCTCTAGAGGTGTCAATATCTGTGCTCATCAAACCAACACACACCCAATCTCGGTTGCCATGACGCGCAGCATTCTTGATGACAGTCCGCTGACTTGAGAAACTTGAAATACATAAAATCAGTGATTTATAGGTATATTTTCCATCACTTCAAAGCCAAGTCAATATATTTCAGTTGTAAAGCATGGAAAATGCAGCATGTAATTCATATCAGGCTGATGTAGTCTGAGCTTGAGATAAGTCCCTATGCTGAGGGAATACTTTAAAGGTTACAACTTCTTTATGTATTTGTTTTGACTCACATTAGCACAAATAGGGTGCTATGATTATGGCTATACTCAGGGTTGCGCATTAAGTGGTCATGCGTGGTCAAAATAAACAATGCGCGGCAATCAAACGGCACAGGAAATAGTGAAAGGGCCCCTGCAACTCTTCCATGCTTATCGTTTAAGGTATGAGTGTAAGACGGAGTTGGTTTCGGTCTGCAAACGTAGCTTTAGTCAACATTGGATGCTCCCACGTTGCATCCAACGCTCCCACGTTGCGTGAGATTGTGGCATTCGGGGATTCCGTTTGTGCATATTCTGCGTACAGCCAACATCCTTGAACCAATATTAAATGGTCTGCATGGAGGCAAGGGATGGTTGAATATATGGAGGCTATTACCTGCCATTCAAATACAAGAGGCCGCAAGTGACGACAGTGACCTAAAACACGTCTGTGTCTTCATGCAGTGCACAAGATGAGCACCAATAAGCAACATCTTCAGGTGCTCCTTTGAGAACCAGACCAAACATTTTATGCGCACCCCTGAATATACCCATGGCTATTACATAAAGTGGTTTTATTTTCACATATTTCGTATAATAAAATAGACAGAATCCTCTAAATAATATATTGTGAGACAATCTGTTTAATCTGGGAATTGCTGTAAAAACCAAAGCAGCTCATAAAAGCCGAGGCCTCCGTGCTGAATGCAGCACGCGGGGCCTCTACTAGTCCCTTTGAAACAAACTCACAACCAAGTGCAATTTACTGTACAGAAAATGAAAAATGCACTCTTCAAGTATTTGACAACAGGTCCAATGCAAATGATCAGACTCCATTTGTTAGCCCATTCCCTTCCTGTGATTCCCTGAGTGATAAATTGCATTTAGCAAACCACAGGAGGCTAAGCATTCTTGACATTTTTTATTGATTTGCATGAGCTATATGCATGTAATCCTGTTTGTAGGTAAATCATGGCATGGGCAAATTCAAGTCACTGTAGGTTTACTGGGGGGGAGAGAAAATTGGAGACTCCGCATGGGAGGTGGAATAGAGCTGGCCATGGTGAGAAAGAGATGTGGCCGCCCATTGGAATCGGGGAACCTCTATTAAGATTTATCGGTGTTGGGATTCTATGGACCTGAGGCATTATTCATGGTAAAGCTTCTCTGTCTCGGCCTGTTTATAAAATGAGACAAGTCTGACAAAGATGGAGACCCTCTACAACAGGGCCAAGCTGCTTGAACATGGGGCTCAGTCACCTGACATACCCTTAGCATCGCACCAGCCATTCAGAATCTCACAGTACAACACCACGCATGATTGTCAGCTTGTCATGGAATCAGAACATGTTGTAACTGCTGTCGGGAACTGAAATGTGGCCTTGCATGTAAACTTTCTGAATTTTTGCCGTCCCATAAAACTAACAAAAACATGACTTTTTTTTTTCTTGGAAGTTTATCATAGCATAAGGCTCAGATTTTTCCTCCTAAAATCTACTTCTTAAAGGACTTCATTAGCATGTGCTGACTAATACACTTTACACTCAGGGTCTTAACTACAGTGTCTGTAGTGAAGACTTCAAAACCAGACAGAGGACCTTGGGGCCTTGTTTAAGAACCCATGGCGTTGTTCAGTTTATTCAGCAATTTCCTGAGAATCCCGCCATACTTTATTTGGTCTTATTAGATGAAAACACAGGGATCACCTTCAACTTTATTAATGACGGTACTCTGGATGAAAGATGCTGGAGAAAATCTGCAACATCTGTTTGCTGCATTCACTTCTCAGCGTGCTCCACCTATTCCTCATGCCTAATGATGCTGATCCACACTGCAAGTTTTACGGACAAATGTGTATTTGGCTACATTCATCATCCTGAATGAGTGTTCCTGATGAGCCATCCCCTGGCCTGTTTCACTTTTTCTACCATATGTTAATAAATGACAACTCCTGCCACATGTTTTCCATTTTGCCGATACAGAGAGATGCAGAAAAAAAAAAAGGTTGAGGGATTCTGACGGCTAAAAGATGGGCAGCTTCAAGGGAAAAGATTCAATGATGCCTGCTCATAACAGAATCACCCCCATGTGCCATCAACTAACCGCAGCACCATGAATATACATCAATTATGTAATAACTTTGATCCATGTCGCTGACATCGCCAAAACCTGAATCCTTCATGAGTGACGTTAGCAGCCAACATACTTTCACTGCTGGACTATTACCCCAGCAGCCAGGGGGATATATCCCTGCAAAACCACATGAAAGAGCAAACATATAATATATGGACATGGTCAGGAATGCTAACTTGGATAAACAAGTTGATGGTTATTCAAAGTCCTTCATAGTAATACATCATATTCTTTTTGAAGCACAGCTGGTTACAAGTTAAGAAGGAGGGAGGATGGATGGTTTGAACAGACATGAGTCAGTGCGCTGGAACACACCACTTGCTTTTCTCTAAGCCTGGGAATCCAAGTTTAGTGAAGCCCTAGGGACATGTCAGCAGTAAATAAGTAATAAATAAGGTCATGAGTTAAAGCAGACTGTCAGATGTCCTTGGATCCAAAACAATGCCTGCATTGTTAACATACTGACAAAATTAGATGAAAGATCTCACAAGTAAAGATCGCACAACACAAACCTAATATTGAATAGAAACAGAGGTAAGATTTTGTAGTCTTGTATTGCACACCGTGTTAACATAATGCTTTCAGTTCAGCGACATGATTGCATGCATTTTTTGATTTTTGAATGCTCTGAGCTTTTAGAATTTGTATTCATGGACACAAGAGTATATTTATTCTATTATAGTTCCTGTAGCTTTTGCTTGTCTATCACTTGTTGCATTCATTCGCTAAGGAGGAGTAAAAGTGTGGAGTGTTGGAGAGGCCTAAAAACACCAGTGTCTGCATGTTTGGATAAAGAAAGAGTCCTGCAGCCGTGGAGATGGCTGCTCTTGATTAACAAAGTATGGGGCTATCAATGTAGCAAAACTATTTGCAAATGTATGTAGAAAGTTCTGTAATGATTTATCAGTTTGTGTATGTGTGTAATCAGATTTGTAAATTTCTAAAGATTAAAATAATCTCTAAATTCATACTGAGATTAGTGAAAATGGACAGGAATCTTCAAATGTGTATTTTGGTCTGTATTATGCACAACCAGAGTTGGACATTTGTAAAAAAAAAAAAAGAAAAAGAAAAATCCATGCTAAGAAATTTGACACGCAGTTTGTGTCTGTACTGATTTATTTATATATTACAATATTAAAAAAAATATAAGAATTTTCACTTAATGCTTTAAATAGCTGTTTTTGGAACTTTTTTGTTCCAGGTTTAAATGAAGAGAGCTGCCAGTCAGAGTCACATCTGATAAATGATAATTACAATAGAATAAAAAATCAAGCATAACAAAAAAAAAAGTTAGCCTGTCGCATTAAAATATATATCACCAAATACCAGCGCTGCAAAACCAAACAGACCAAAACTCCATTCAGTTTCCAACAGGTTTATTAAACAAAGCAAGCAATAAAAAACGCTGGATATAGTCATGATGACACCACATGGTCCAGTTTCAAAGGAGCACATTTTGTTACTGGTATTGGTTTTGGAAATCTAAACCATCACGACAGTTTTCAACCATTTGTAATTTACAGTTATTATTTCCTCGAATGTTCGCTGGGATTCTGGCTCCAACAAAACGTACTGCATTGAAGTCTGTGTACAGCAGGTGTTTTCATTTCCTTTTTCAAGAGGATGTAAAATCTCAAAGTAATAATATTGTTTAGTACAGGTTGGCATTGAGTAATAGGTCTTCTGGACTATATTAGCAGTAGCATGTTAGTTTCTTGACTGCAGCTGATGGCGGACCAGGCTGCACCCGATCCCAATTTGTAAAGCATCCCATCAGAGACATGTGGGTGATATCATAGGTTTAACTATCCATTGTCAATATTTACTGTGGTTTAATAGAACGTTTTGTCAAATATTTTTTTAATAGCCTACTCTTTGCCTGAAATGCTTGACTTTTTAGTTTAAAGTCTTGAAACTTATGAATTTATATTTAGACTGTATCTCACTATCATCTATTCCATTCCCCACACTATAACAATGATGGCACTGGTTGGTGCGACTCCGTGAATACAACAGAGCTAATTAGAAATCTCTCTCTATGTAACGTAATAATGCCTCAAAAGATTACTGCTGGGGAGAAGAACCTCGGCTGACCTCCAATCCCATACTGCATCTGAAATAAATCTCCAGTCTGTCTGTGATGTCTGAAGGAAGCATATGTGTATCCGAGCTTGCAGCCATATTATGACAAAGTAATCCTCGTGCATAAATATTCAAACCAACTTTATGGCAGTAAATTCATTAATGGTGAAATAAACACAATCTCAAAGTAACAGATGAAGGTGGAGATGTTTATTATGGTATGTTCTGCATTATAAGCTGTGAATGATGAATCATAGGGAGAGCATATTACTCCAATTTTCTCTGGGCCATGTAACAACAAAGTTCATAGACACCAAATCAGTTTCAAGGGAACCCGGGGGCTACAAGAGCAAGACTGCTATATGAGACATTTATAATTTATGTGCACTTGATGTGGTGATATGTAAAAAAACTTCAGAGGAATTTTAATGGGTTTGAGGCTGAGAAGGGAGAGAACATTTTTGAGATGGTTGTTTGCCCCCTTTTTTTGGACAAATTACCTCTACACCAAAAGGAAAATGAAATGTTTTTGAAATCTAACAAATTCAGCCATTGAGCCTGTAATCATGGGAGAAAAGGGAATTCCATCTTTTTATTTCAATGCTTTATTGATCTTGTGGCTGGGTTCTTATGAGATCCATTACATGACCCGAGCAGTAGCAGGCAACACTGTCCAGTTCAGTCAACAAAGGAAAGCTATTTCCATTAATCAATGTCCTTCCACACAAAACAGATAGAGATTGATAATACACTTCAGCAAAATCCTACAGTCAATTAGGGCTTGATGAAAAAAACAGTCCCGTTCTGGGACAACGAAAAGTGTTAATAAGCAAGAGCAAAATAAATCACCAAACTAGAAAGTCTGTCCCTTCTCTTTGAATGAAACCATAATTTATTAATCTCAAAGACAGATGGGTTGTGTTTGTGTAGGCTATTGATCAGGAGTAACCTTTTATTATTTTTTTCTCCATTAGAAACACAGATTAAAACCGATGAGAGCTGCTTAACTCACTTACACCCAGTGTTTTGGATGCACTCTCTTTACTACAGAAGTATAGAAGTGTTTTCATTGATGCTCATGCAGAACAAATCATTGCAGAGGTGGTTGAGCCAGCACATTAATTTTGTCAGCTCAATAGTAAAACCCAGTCTTGATGGTGATCCCATCTAAACGGTGGGAGTGTCTCGGCCCACTGAGTCGCCTTATTCGGATCAAGTCAGCATCAGCTCTGATAAGGAGCGGGGAGAATGAGGCCAGGTTAAAAGAAACAGCAAGCAGAGAGTGGCGTGTGGTGAGATGGCGCTGTGGTACGAACACACAAAACATGGGAGTGCAAATCCTTGTAAACAGACCTCTTAAAAACCTGAACATACAGAGAGAGCTTTGTCTTTGCCCCTCTTTAAGTTGCACTTATATAGGAAGCAATTTGATAAGAATGCATTCAACTGTAGCAAAGTTGTCAGACTTTACAACACAAGCATGTAGATTAAACACAGTTTCCTATCAATGTTTGCATAAGAACAAATGGGGACCTGTAAAGGGAGTCCATTGCCCATCAGCTCGCCTAAACTTGAAGCCGCTGAGAGGCTGCACGCATAGTCTGGTTAATAATTGACAAGCTTGCCATAGCACTGCTCGGTGTCAAGTGAAATAACAGCTTCTTAGCTTTGATTAAACATTTATTTGCTTGGTGTAAATGTTCTTTAACATGTTACATGCAAGAACCCATAACCATTGTCCATAAGTCTCCATGCAGTCAAACATTTCACCAATACAGCAATGTTGTGTTCGCCTATAGCGTAGCGGTCAAAAAAACCGTTTGTGCTCCTCCGTCCAGGAACACCTGGACCCTGAGTGAAAGTTCTTGCCTGTATCATTAGTGACCCACAACACATAGGTGACACGTACAGAATCAGTTTGGTGTCCTTCATTCAAATATAGCTCTAAAAAGGGCTCCCACATTTACACAAATTGATTAATAATAATCAGTTTACGAACAGATAAGTATTTAGTATTTCTGGTGCCGATGAGCGAGGGTAGTAACGTTTAATAATTGATAAGTTGACTTATCACATCACTAATTGCTAGTCAACCTACTGAAGTAAACAAAAGTTGCCTGAATGTTACACCATATATAAGTAGTTTTCTTTTTGATTTGCATAACAAGCAATACTGGTGTATCTTCAGAAGATTTGACAGCTTTTCATACTGTTCTCTGCAGCAGGGCCTGCAAAATCCCACAGCCAATATCCACAAAAATCGGTGTGCAAAGACACAAGGGACTATTCTTCAAAAATAGGCCTTGATTGTGCCACGTGGGACAAAAAGCATCACTCAAGCTAACAATTCCTCCATCTTTCACTGATAAAACCCACTTTCCATTCATTACCCTTTATCATAAACACAAGTCTACAGAGAAGCAGGGCTTATAAGTGGTTTTAAGCCCGTCCCTGGTTTCTAATTTCTAGGGAGCGTTTATCTGATGAAATTCTTTTTTTTATATTTGAGAAAAATTGAGTATGTGGGCATGAGGGAGCAACGCAAAGGAGGGGGTTAGCCTTTAGCCTTGAGAGACCTCCAGACAGTACACACACCGCCTCATCCTTCTCTCACAACGCTCACGACGGCTCCTCTGGTGGGCACAGGCAGGCAGGGCAGGCAGCACTGCAGTGGTAGAAGGGCCGCATAGCAACACAAGGCAACGCAGCTTTCCCGTTAGGGCTGTCTCTAAAAAAGGGCCCTATGGTCATGGGATAGTGACAGCAAATATTTTCCATAGCACGTATATCACAAGCCGGAGAAGCCGAAGCGTCTATGCAGGCCGCCATCTGCAGAGCTATACATACAAGTACTCTATAATCACAGCTGTTTAAGGCTGTCTGATGGTCTGTTTGTCATGATTTTGATAGTATTGGAATAATTAGACCATTTTTTAATGAGCACACATATTGTTTACTAGAATTACTGCGATATTTTTTCAGAAAAAAAGATAATTTTACAAGGTAGACTAAAAGTTGTGTCATAGCATAATGTAATTTAGCATTTAAGGCTAAATCAGCATTTTGGCTTAAAGGCACAGCACCCCTGTTACCTGATTTAGAAAACTCCCTGATATATATATATATATATATATATATATATATATATATATATATATATATATATATATATATATATATATATATTACTTTTGTTAAGTGACAGGAATTATTCTGTTCAAACAGGATGAACATTGATACAGAATTAGGTATTTGTTTATTTGAAATCAAAGCCGTAGCACTTATCCAAGTAAATATTTCGCTGTGGGCTCAGACCAAATCATGTCTCAAGGCAAGATAAATCACAAAGCAGAAGTCAGAATGCCAAGAGTTTCACGATCCTACACAGAGCCCTGATGGCAACATTTTAGTGAAAGCTATGTTGCACTGTGAATTTTCAGACACAATAGCCTATGTGTTCCTGCTTGTTTGTGACTGTGATGAATGTGACAGCTGTCATAAGCACGTCAGCTGTCTGGGTTTTAGACATTCAACACAATGACGGGATTTGAAAAGAAATTCATCTGTCTCCCTAATAAATCCATTGTCTTGTCGTCCTTGAACAAGAAATGAAGTGATGGACACGTCCAACGTTGTCAACCAGAGTTAGTGGAATATTGTAGATGCAGAAAGCTCATTCAGTTTAAGTGAGAGTGAAAAGTGGGTTGATGTGCTTGAGTAAACAACTCAACATCACCGTAGTGAGAAACTGACAGACAGGACAGTGGTGTTGACAATTTAGAGGATATAAATTACTTACAAACATTCTAAAACAAGTTTCTTTTATTTCGTATGACGTGCCCGCATAAAAAAAACCCATCTTTTCTCCAATAGGTACTTTGTTCAAATGGTAGGCTGAAATACATTTCTGCATGTTGCCACATGAAGTGTTGCTGGCCTGCTGTCTCTCACATGATAGGCTACGTCAGGAGATAGCGAAGCTGAGCCAGTTAGAAAGGCCGTCTTACATAAAAAGCCCTGCTCAAACCATCCCTCCGCTGTGTCCCAAGCAACAATGCCTCCTTATATGCCCAAACAGAAGCAGTTGAACAAAACTCAAAAGCCTCTGTGGAGAGGAGTTGAAGGGTCATGTAAACGTGCAGCCGAAAATAAGGCTCCAGAGTGAAAGGAGACAGAATCCACTTTTCAATCCTGACATTGTTTGTTGAGAGGGATCCCTGCCATCACAAACATCAACCCCAATTTCTTTACAGACAGGGCAGAGACAGGGGAGACATGGGGGCAAAACAACACGATCTCTCTGTGTGTGTGTGTGTGTGTGTGTGTGTGTGTGGGCCTTTGCAGCTTCGAGCTCAATAAAGTGAGGACCGTTGGGGTTCTTAGAAGGATTTTCTTTTTGTCAAAGGGCAGGATCTCCATAGACTGATGCAAACGCGGGTGAACACCTTTTATTTTAATCGATGCACAAAAGGCGTTTGACCCTAATACGCTTCAAGCAGGTATAAAATAAACATCGCAGGGGTGGCACTGTTGCCTTACAGCAAGAGGGTCCCGGGTTCAAATCCACCTGAGGACCTGGGACCTGGGAGTTTGCACGTTCTCCCCCGTGTCTGTGTGGGTTCTCTCCGGGTTCTCCGGCTTCACCCCACCGCCAAAAACACGCAATATTTGTGAATTGGTGACTCTAAATTGTGTATTTGTTAGTTTATCCTCACTCAAGAGCTCTGGCACGGAAATCTAACAGAACGTAAAGTTGAGTACAATATAATATAATATGAACAGCGTTATTTTGTTCATTGTGCTTGTGATGTGCTTGACCATTGTCTTGCAAAATAAAACTTTCCTGCACTCCTTACTACAAATGAAAAATCTGTATTTTTTGTCATCTCCACAATAACAAAACACAGCTGACAGAACCAAAATGTATGCCTTTTAGAAACACAGTTTGCACTTCATCGAGCTGCACTGTGATAAATATAAGGTATCAACTATTTGCTGATAATTAAATTATAGTATGTAGTGAAATTGCTTTTATTGACTAAAAAAGTGCTGCATCTACAAATTGTAATACAGCACCTACAAATTTCTTTTATGCAATGAGCCAATAAGCAGAGACGAAGAGGGAAGAAAGAAGAACAATTGCAGCACACTGTTGTCATGCTCAAAATGTCGATGTGTTGCACCTGGGTAGAGCCAGAGTCGAGTCAGTCATGCTGTCACTGATGTAGACGTTCTCTCAAGTGTCAGAGGAAGGCAACACAATAACAATGTGTAATACTGTCACTTATTAGACCCGTGGAATGTTAAATCATCCATCTCTGCTCACTATCTTCTCTTTTCTTACCCTTGGATGTGCACAAACTGCAGATTATCAACTGCTTTTTAAAATACAAAAATTTGAAATTATCAGTCATCTTATGTGTATTGCCCATGAGAAACATGTAATTACGGTTTATTGGTCTGTGCTGAAAAAATCCATAGTGCATCCCTAATATATAGCCAGTGGCTAACACAGAGTGGCTTATGCATGAAAATAGGCTGATAGAATGAGAGCTTGAAAACTGTAACAATTTATGCCAGGCTTTGAAGCCGCTGACCTTTCAAACAATCCTAACAAATGTTCTGGCAAAACTTTATGGGTAAAAAAATATAATACCTTGAAGCACATTATATGTTGTTTTGAAGAGATTTCATGTTGTTAAGGTTTTCAGAAGTTGAATCATATCTGAAACATTTAAAATTGGACGCCTGGCATGTGGTGCATGCTTGTGGTCAAATCTATACTTGAATTTTCAATTCTCACAAGTACTACAAATACCCATGGCTAACGGAAAATTGTATGGCATTGCATGACATTGTAACCCATGTAAGAGGTCAGAACGAAAATGAGGATGAGAGCAACTTAAAAAAAACAACAACCTCTCGCCCACTTCTCTCTGCCATATGTTACAGAGTTCCTGGTGTCCACAGAGAAACAGACATCTCGCTGCTGTGATCACTAACTAGCCAACCAATCAAAGCCTTCTGGCCATGGAGCAATTATCTGTTCTCCATAGCATAGGTGAAGAATAAACCAGCAACCCCTGCAGCTCTCTCGCTCTGTGTCTCCTGAAATAACCACAAGATGCCTTACATATTATTATACTTGTATGTAAAACAGAGCGAAAAGGGATTTGTTTTCCTCAGACTCGACTGAAATCACATTACATGCCATGCCAAGTGCAAAGCTTGAAATTGCAGGGGTGGATTTTCACTTCTCAGTGTTGCAAGGCATGAATTCCTGTCATTACATCAATTTATTTCAATGTCATTTGTGTGAGCCATAGTTTGTCTAATTGAATGAAAGAGGGCATGACTCACATTAGACATGACCTTATTGTCCTTTCTATACCACCAACTGCAGTGCAGTAGTTCTCTTCACAAATAATCTGTGAGCTGTTTCGATGTGCTCAGAAGTATGCCTTGCAAACTTGCTTCCATTTTGTCGGAAGGGTCGTTAAGCTTTCGATTCCTCACCAGACTGGCGTCAGCAGCGTATGCAGGCACGGTACATGAGGACAACGACCAACACTCACATTCAAAAGAATTTCTTAATGGTGTGTCCAGTTTTGACAAAGGGAAAAAAAAGGTGTTTTGGTGCTATCATCACATTTGACATGTTCTCTGTTGGACTGATGAACAGGTTTTGTTGCCAGTACCAGGATTTATTAAGACTATGTATTGTCAAGTCAAAAATTGGTTACTTATATAAGAGAGGTCCAAAAGTAGTGAACAAATGCCATGTCATGGACAAGCTGGAATTCGACTATTTTAATTCTTTTGGGTACAAATGAACAGTTTAGTGAAACAGATGCCACCAGATTTATTGCAAATAATTCTTCTTCATTTGAATGGGCGGTATAATTTAACGTTACACGTGTTAAAACAGTAAAGATGAGAGATATAGAGATAGTCTGCAATTTGTTGAGGAATGCGGCTAGTTTGACTACTTATGATGTAAAGAAAGAGTGTTTGCCTGTTTCCTAAGGAACACAGTGTCCAGGGGCCCTTGGCTGCACTAGGCCTTATCGTGGGGTCTGTGTGAAATCCAAACTGACTGATCCAGGACAGAGCCAGGATTACACCATTTCCCCCCTGAATTTTGTCCTTCCTAACAAAGGGCTTCCTGTAACCACAGTCAAGTGAGCCGTAAGTTATCCAGTGGAGCCGCAGAGCGGTGGTTCAGGGCCACTGTGGGAAAAGGCAGGGGACTCCAGCATCATGTTACTATTCCTCCTGCATAAAGCCCAAAAGCCCCCACGATCAGCATCATCACCCACAACTTTGTTCCGAGTGCCTTCAGGAGGTGTCAGGTTCTGGCACCTGCTAGATGTCCTGTCAGGTTCATGCCCCTAACAGGTTCAGATGTCACTCCAGCAAAGAGCCTGTCAGCATCTCAGTGGTCAATGAGGGTGACTTGCAGTAGTTTTTCTTCCCCTGAATGCGCCACACTCAACTGGAAATACTCATATTGTAAATGTCATGGGACACAGTGACAAAGTGGGAATTTACAGTACGTAAAAAATTTATTGAACCTTAAGGTACTGATTTATTTCTAATAAAGTCTTTGCCCAAGTCCTTATTAATACTGGGACAAAAGATTCATAGATATTATGAATAATTTCAATATAATAGAGTAAATATCATGTCAGTCAATCATCTCAATTTCCTTTCGATAAAACTACATCTATCTTTTTGTGCATGGCAAAACTGAAACAGAGTGAAGATGGAGATGGAAAGGAAAGAAGGAGGAAACGGGTGGTGAGCTATTTAGCAGAAGAGGAGTGAAAAATCACTCAGCACAAAGACCATCTACAACACAGATCTTTTCCTGAGTGATGTCTTTAGCAGTCTGGGTGTAGTCCATACCAGGTTTAATTATGCCACACAAAAAAAGAATGTTCTCTGTTATGTCTTAAATCACAGTGCAGTGACACCCAGCTCAATAAGTCTTTCTAGAACAATGCGCTCTGTGCCATCGACATTCTCTCACAGAATACAAAGGTATATAATTTGCCCAGGAATGATAATTAGATGTGGAATTTACTGAAACTGTCAATGGTAAGGTGAATAGAAGGGCTCTTAGCATCTGTCATTCTGCAAATCAATAACAATTTTCAGTAATAAATTCAAGACAAGGATGACTTTCAAATAGACTGCCGGAGAGGAAATTAGAGGCACTTACAGATTTTTTTTTTCTTTCTACCGTTTCAAAATTGTATTACTGGTTCATTATTCATCCTGGTTGGAGAGTATTTCTTACATCTATATTGTTGGCATCTGCCTTAGATTAAAACAGACTAGGCTGGATTAACTTTAAAACCTTTAACAATTCTCTTTGTGTGTTGAATACATAATCATGAGCGGTAAAGCACTGAATGATGCTCCACCACCACTTTTTTTTCTCTATTTGAGAGAGGAGAATATTTGTAGTTTGCCAGTATTCTCAGTAAATTTAAAGTTGTAATGATAATATGTAAAAAAAAAAAATTATCACTATACATTTTAGGCACTTTAAAATCTAGTAATCACTAAAGCATATTATGCAAGATATATAATTAAAAGAAATGGAATAGTTAAAGTTTAAGTGTGCTGATACATTCATGTCACCCCAGGAACTGAGGAACATGCAAGAAAACATTACAACTTAAAGGTTGTCTATCCTTTGAGCAGCATAGTGAATAATATTGACTTGTCAAGATGAAAATGCAGCAAAATATCCCTTTTTTTCAGCATTCATTCTTCTCATTGTTCTTTATTTCTGATGCATTTGCAAAATAAATATTACAATGCTTAAACTTGGCCATCTTGTGCAGCATACACAATGCCTGCTGGAAGCAAAGGCTTGCTGCATTTTCATAGCCCAGCTTATTTGATGAGCCTAATGTCTGCCTGCACAGCAGTTTCCTCAGAATGGATGTTTCAAAAGATGGGTAGTTTCACTAATCTATTAGATTTTATGGACAAACCATCTACAGACAACATCAGTACATTTATTGATGATAAATTAATTGTTAAAGTCTTATGATTGTCAATCCTGCTGTTTTTACTGGCAGAGTATGTAAGACAAAATGTACAACAGCTCTGAACCATGAGCTGGGCAGTACAGACACAGCGTTTAGAGACCCATAATTATCTCCATCTCTGCCATATTTAGGGCTGGGGTCAAGCAGGTGCTGGAAGGAGGAACAGAAGGTCAATGACATGGATTTTGAACACTGAAAATAAATGTAACTGCTGGTCACATCACAAAGAACATATTACCCCTGCAGCAATGCAAAACTGTAATCTTCAGAGAGGTATAAAGACCAGTTAGTCAGGGCTGGAATCTCACAGAGAAAATGAGAGCCACTTATCCAATAACGAGAGCTTAATGAGGGTCCCTTTAACTAGCTAAAACGTCTCTCTTTCCCTTGGAGAAACATTTGTCTTACAGTACAAATGTGATTCATGTGTCGTTTCTATTGTGAGAGAGCGCTGTAATAACAGTTTAAATCACAAAGGGCCTAGGTTGGAATAATGGGACTTAAATCTTTTAAAACAACACCAGGAACTCAGCTGAATGATCAAAATTTGTGATGGAGGAAAATGCTACCTTCTTCGGGTGAAGCTGCACCACTTTCCCCATAGGCATGTATGGCTTTTGGCAGTGCAGGAACCCTACTTCATTTAGGTCTGACAGGCAATTTAATACCACAAAATTACTAACCTTAGTTTTGCAATTACTTTTCCAGCTCTGGACATTTTCTACCCCTCTGTAGATGTAATCTTAAGGCTAAGGCCTCTGGATAGGGCGAAACCCAAGGTCTTAACTTACACTTTTCCCGATTAGACAAAATATGAAGAACTATTATCCTCTCCAGATCAGAGATGTAGAGAGGATAATAGTTCACCCACTTAGGGGGCAATTTTATGTTAGATCTAGCCTACTATGTTCCTCTGCTAGCACAATGTAAGATGAAAAGTACAGATCCTGATCATTTATCTGAGGGCATGACAAACCAATCTCTAATCTCATCATAAAGAGGTTATCAAGTGTGACTGTGTGACTTGGTTTGATAAACTATTTTCCTCCTGCTGTTAATGGTAGGATGGGGCCAATTGTTACTCAAGATAGAAGATCAATACAGGAAATGAACTTTCTTCATTTTATCAACACAGACTAAGAAAAACAAAAGAAGAGCAGATTAAGATATAACAGACCGACAAGTTTTATTGTTAAAATTTGGACGTTTCTTAAATATGTGTTTTACCTTTACTGAAGGTTTTCAGCAGGCGATTTGTCTCCTAAGCACACACTACAGGTGCCTAATGTAATCAGCCTCCACTAAACCTCTTCATTTCATCATCTTAAAGATAACATTAGAAAAGTCAAATTTAATTCCCTGCTGGACTTTTCACATTTAGGCCTGTGTGTCAGTGAGGAGAAAGGGGAAATGATTTGTGCTGATCAGTGTCTGTTCTCCTAGGCTCCTAACTGCAGCTTTACTGAGCCTCTGACAGATGTGTCCCCTGCTGTCTGATTAAAAATGGTCATTTCTCCAGCACACAATGTGGTGCGGTAACCTTTCATTTGAAGGATGATTGCCGCACAGTGACAGACACTCCTCCGTTTGCTCGTTTTTTCTGTCCACGGCGAGGATATTGACATTCATATTTTGCCTATACTTTCATCTTAGAACAGATGTCACACTTGGCAAGTAGTCTAGACAGGAACAGCAGGTAGGACAGAGCTCAAGGGGCTACAGGAGACAAGAGGCAAACGTGACAATGTGCAAAACAAGTGTACGTTATCAGTCTCTCCTCTCTCCCTTGCTGCAACTCACAATGACCCTCATAGAACATCTGTCTGCTCTGCTCTGCAGGTATTTGTTGCCCTCCCCTCTGCTTAGCCTGTTTCTCATTCTCACAGGTTGGCCTGGTGCATGAGGGAACATCGCCAAATTATGGAAACATTCGCTCTTCTAAGCCATGCAGAAACACACACCTCAAACCCCCTGTGGTGAGCCAAATCCCCTTGCTTGCACAAATGAGGATACTCTAATGTCAGGCCTGTTTGCAGGGCTGTAAACTTGTGCAAGTACTGGTATCAGATAGGATATCAAAGTCAACAAGCCTATTGCTTTAAGATGATCCTTCTGTCCCCGGGAAAACTTCTCCCGGAGGAGCCTTGAAATGTTTTCCCAAGTGCAACTTGATCCATAACATACAGAGTCGTGCAGCTCTCTGTGCAATCAACGCTCGCTGCACAGCGGGAATACTCTAGTATCCCATTCCAACATGGCAGCCAGGAAGCCCTTGAAAAATCACACAGCCAAGAGGTAGAAGCATATGCTACACATCTGCTGAATGTGGCAGTGCAAATTTAATAACACCTGTTGAACTACTGCTGTGTTTTTAGTGGAAGGTCCTGATATGAGTCATTCAAGACTTCGTTTAAGTTGACAGTTTCCTATGTGATAGAGACACTTGGCAACCGATACTGAATGTATTAAAAAAAAAGTCTATCCAAAGAATACAGTATAGCTGATGTAAAAGCTTTTTTTTAATGGTTGTCCTTTTGCATTTTATGGTGAGAGGAATGTCAGTCTGAGTTTTTTTTTTTTGGGTGCAAAAGGCTTGGTCAGGATTTGGACACCCTGTTTTTTTTCCCCCTCCTGCCTGCTGCTGTTTAGTTCCTTGTGCCATGCTGTGTATTAGGAGAAGGAACAATGTACATAAAGGCATTTCAGCATCTGGTTTACCTAAGGGATCAGACTGGTACATGAAACCATTTATACCGTGTAGATCATCTGATCTAGGGGAGACCATTGACAGTTCCAACATAGGGCATTTGTAACGCCTTGAATTCCTCCAATCAGGAACAGGCCACTGATAACATTCATTCACTCATTTGCTCATTTGAATTGTCATCTTGTTTACAAAAATAGACCAGAATAGATGGTTTTTGATTTATTGGGGAAAAAAAGACAAAAATATTTTATTATACCTGGTCTGGCCAACAACACTTATTGACATAGTGGTCTATTTAAAAGCCTTGGTCCATCATGTTGCTATTTGCTGGCTAGAAACCACTGCACCTTTCACCTATACATAAAACATTGTATTGTGATAGGTTTACAAATATCAATGGGCGTCAACATCACGCCACTAAATGTTTTACTTCTGCCCCGCTCAATTTGAGATAACTGGATGTACAAACCTGATTTGGTTGTGCTTTGAAGCAAAATTTCTGTCAATCAAGAGAGAGAGACAAAGGGAGTTGTCACATCACCTCGTCACTGGCCATCATCGTAGTGACAACTCTGCAGCTCTTTGGATTGCAGTGTCCACACAGAGCAGCCCTCAGATGAGAAACAATCATCAGAGCACAGCGGACCACATCAAGCAAAACAGCTTCTTGGGTGATAAAGGTACTTATAACCCTACATATATTTATGGATACCATTAAAAACAAAACTGCTATAAAGAAAATAGCTGACTGCAGAGCAAAAAGCCCGAAGGACCCAATTTCCTCCTGAAGCACCTGATGGACACACTGACAAGCAGATTGCTTTCCAGTACCAATTTTTGGAGCATGTGAAAAATGGTCTGTGCTGCCGGTATGTGGTCTGAGATGAGTCATAAATCTTGTTTTATCTCCTCCGTGGTGGTAGCAGAAAAGGATGAGTTGCTTTTTTTTCATCTCATTCACATGTCTATCTGTCTGTTATCTGTGCCCTTGAGCAAAGATTACTGATGCCCTGTCTTTGATATATGACACATCACAGAGAGCAGCTTTTCATCTTGTGAATTAACCCAGAGAGGGAGAAAAAAAAATTCAAACTTGACTGCCATCAGCCAGGGGGCCTCTCTCACTGTTCCTTTGTGCTCCCCCCCCTTCCTCACTCACATGATCATTCCCACCTTCCTTTAGAACTGTTGATCTCCTCCTCTACCCTACCCTCTGATATTAAACAGACTGGGGGAGCAGAGAGCATCATGGGAAACAAAGTTTGGTGGTAAATTGTTTATCTGACCTCTGGATGTCTCTGCATTTTATAATCTAGTGTGTGTCACCCCTGTCTCATCCCTATAACAAATAACCCCTGTCAGTTCCTGCTTCCTTTATCTGAGGCAAGAGGTAAGCAGAGGGTCACTGTTAGTAACTGCGCAGGAGGAGTTTTTTTTTTCTGCAGAAAAAAACAAACAAAAAACAAAAATGCAATTCTGAAAGAGTGATGAAAACAGAGATTCCTATAATGATGCCTCAAGAGCAGAAAAAAAGGATAAAAACAGAGATTAAAGAAACAAATGATGGCATATTATGTGTTAACAGCTTATATATGTCACAAAGGAAGAAAAAAAAAAGAACTATGAAAGGTTTTCAGGAGAATATATGTCTCTGGTGAAGAATATTTTATTATTCAGTAACCAGCATTTGGCTCAGCCTAATGCATCATCTCATGATACATCTGAAAAATGGTGATTTAAATGAGTAAGACAAATAGCAGCAACCACTTTGTGCAATCTAAAACAGAATGTAAAATAACACATTAGGCCTGACTGCCACAGTGGAAATTAAAAGACTCTACATTACGGAGTAATAACCATCTCTCTCCCGACTCCAGACTTCATTAACCTAAAGCTAATCTCCCACTCAAACTCCCCGATCTTCACATGCCAGAGTGAAAAAATGTGTTCAGTAAATACTGGCTGTTTTGTATTTGGAAAAGGACCATGGAGCAGAATTCTGTCTTGATTTTCTTTTTCATCTAAGTAATGCACAAAGGTCATAAATAAAATATCAAGCCAAAAGAAAAGTGCTGTAATCCATTATTATAATGGCGTTGTTCATGATCTATTTCATTAACATGCAGTCTTTAACCCAAACAAATGTGTTCTTCACCCCAGTGTTGCACACCCATTTACAAGAAACAAATGTGCTACTGTCTTAACCTAGAGAGCTGCAGGTGTGATGCATCATCAGCAGAACAAATGAAAAAACATTTGCCATACTGTGCACCGACTTGCTGAACATTACTTTAAGATAATACACTTTCTTTCAGGGCAATGTTGTGTCATACAACAGCTTTTTTTAAATAAATAGTGAGGTTTATATCATGCCATTTTTATACAATGGGAAACTCTTTATAGCCTACATAGTGTGGTGCTTACAGTACTTGCTTGAACTAATTTTTATTTATTATTATTATTATTTTATTTATTTTACCTGGCATTATGGGTTCTGCATTTAAATACAACCAGAGAGCAGAGATAACTAGTTTTTGTAATAGTTTATAAATAAATAACATACAATGGTGCTCCCTTCTGTTTGTTTAGGAGGACTATCCCATCTTTTCATATAGGACGTATTGGTGAGTGTACAATATCACCATAATCAAATGCAGACAAAATTGTAGAATGTCTTTTAAAAGAAGAAAAATATTATGTTTCTATACAAAAATCCAATTGTCAGCTTCAGTTTGTTCGAAAGTTGTTCGACATGGATCTTGAAAGTGTTTCAATATGAATGTTTCATTTTGAAACAATCAGAACTGAGTCAGTTGAACATTATAAATACTTTGGACTCTGGCTGGATACTGGTAGCAATGCTGAATATTCCTGGGTGATCAAGAGAATGAAATCTATTTATTTTTGCAAAAATTTTAAACATGATTATGGTCGATGAGACAGATCTGGAATGAGTGAAAAGCAGAATGTATAGTTTTAAATGAGTAAGAGGGGAGCCAGTAGCATATTAAATAGTGTCATCTGTAAAAATAAATTTCAAATTTAAAAAAAAAAAATTAAATAAATAAATAAATATATATATGTGAAGGGGCCAAGAATGGACCCTTGTGGTACACCTCTACTCACACTATGGGGACTCATTGGAGACCACTGCCTTAGATCTATCTCAGAGATCATCTTATGAGATTGTTCATCAATTCCAATAGAGCAAAGTGTATCCAACAACATACCATGATTGCCTGAATCAAATGCTTTAGAAAGACGGATGAAAAGTCCAGCACAGTGTTGATGATTGTCCAAGGCTTCAATGTCAATGATATTGTTAAGTATACACAATGCAACTGTTGTTGTGCAATGACATGAGCTAAAACCTGACTGTTCTGCCTGTAATGTATTTTCTGTCTACAGAAACAATCTCAGTTGAGAATTCACCAGGGACTCTGGACAATTTTGGATGATGGTTATTTGAGCATGACCTTTATATAACGGGACAACAATATGTGCAGATTTAGAGATTTTTGGGCATTTTACCTGATGAAACTTATACATTTCAATATCATATGATGAAAGAAAAGTCAGGCACAGACAACAACTCAATAAAGGCGTGTCGGGTGACAGTGAGATTCTATGCATGTGCTGAAAATGTGGTCCCATGGCAGAGGCACTGAGAGCATGCACTTACTGTGTGTATCTCTCACACACTGACATCCACACAGCACCATGTTAAAGCTGAAGCCACACATGAACAGCAGTGTCCATTTGTGTGAATAACTACAACATAAAGCTGGAGGGCACGGAGGCCTACTTTCTGCCTCCTGTAAGTGTTAATATAACCTTTTCATCTGCTCGCCCAATGGCTCACCTGAATCAATTCCCCCTCAGTGTCCCTAAACGTCTGTACAACTGGCACTTCCACAACTTGTTCCATTTGTTATATTGAGCTCCATCTGGCCTCGGTCATTTGGCTTTTAATTTACTGTAGTTGTCTCACATTTACAAATGGCATTGGTCGCCCGTTCCAAGCTGCCCCTCATCAGTGGCAGGAATACATTTTCACCAGCCGTCGGGACAGACGTAAATCTCTAATGCCAGGATATTAATAGATAGTAACAGATGTTTACTGATTGTTGATTACCAGTCTTGTTGACCAGTGAAATCTGTTCATAAATGGAATGGAATTTATGGCAGAGGAGAACATGCACCGCTTCGTGCATATTTAAGAGACTTTCTTTTTCTGCTTCTGAATCTGCAAAAAAAACAACCAAAAAAAACAATCACCCTGTGCAGAGTATAGTTTTCTCCTCCATGGTCTAACTCCTCTTCCTTTTTATTGCGTATTACAGTGCAGCTAGAAACGAACTGTTTGGCGACAAACACTTTGCTGAGGAGAAACACATCGTTGCAAAGCGACATGACACATTTCACTTGTCACTCATCGGCAGTCACAGCTGGCAGGCTGGTGATCAATCTCTCCGTAAGCAGGTGACATGACTGTGTTCCAAGAGTTTGCACAAAAGTGACGACTGTGATTAAATATCACCAAAGTAAGGTGGCACAAATTCCTGGCCAATACGGTTCACCTTGTTTCAAATATTCAATGAAGTTGATGCCAAGTATTACACTTGTTTTGTTGAAAAAAAAAAAAGAAGGATCAGTTTTTGGAACTGATCGCAACTCTAGAGTCAATCAACTAGTGTATTATTCCTCCATTAACAGCGTTTTCTGTTTACAAGTCCCTGACTTATTTGCTTCTCCTCCAAAAAGAGTAATAATTTCCATGCGCAATTTTCTATTTACAGACACTGTGACAAGAAATCGGGGAGCCTCAGACAACATTTTCGAACTGTGACAAGTTATAAAACTTTAAAGCAGGTAGTAAATAGCTCTGTCACTCTATCCCCAGTGTTATATTACCTGGACACATTTATCTGACGGGTGGTAAATCTCAATTCCCCTTACCTCCCAAAAAGGCAAGAGGACACAGACAAGAAAATAAATTGCAGATAGCGGGACAAAAACATATCAAATAGACATATCAAATAAACATGATGTTTCCAAAAGCAACGTCGTTAATCAGTTTTTGGGAAAAGAAGTAACTGTCTAAAACAATAAATGTAATAATTTCTGCTTCCTGCTTTACAATTTAACACTCCCTGGGAACAGTTTGTATTCCCTAATATTTATTTTACAGTTGCTTCACCTGCCTGATATCCTTCAGCCCTTTCCTTCAGAAGCTGTCAAAGCCGCCAAGTATAATATATGGCCTCTCCAATGAGAACAGCTGTAGCCACTCTCTCTGCTGCTGCTGCTACCCTGCCCTGCATGAAATAATACATCAAGATTAATTGATTTCCCGTCACACTCTTAGAGAAAAGAAAATTAATTTTCATGTATCCCCCCACAACCCACAGCATATGAATTTTGTACATGGCAAGTAATTTAAGTTTTTAATTATTCATAAGGGCTAAAAACATGATAAAGTGTCTCACAGAAGGCCCCAAGGCCTTAGCCAAAAGCTCAATGTGTTCTGGGACAACAATTGCAGTTCTCAATGCCTATATAAATAATGCATTTACATATTTTTTAGTGCATTTTAGGTCAACCCCCACCTCTACCTCGTCTCGCTTAGCTTTTGGGGGGGGAAGCTTACAGAACAATGAATGTGATGATTCACCACATTTACATGGATACATTAAACAATCATCGTCATCAGCATTACTGTTTACTGTTTTAATACTTTGACGATTGTTAGCTTTATATACTTTGTATATTCTTCTAGCACATAAAACTCCATTCACTTCAAGTCCTACAGTGTCTTTCTACACTGCTGAAGCACCAATACCAACACTACTACTGCCACTATCACCACTGCTATACTACCATTATGACTACCACCACCAATACTCTAAGACTACTACAACACTACAACTATTACAACTACTACTACTACTATGATTAGGAGTACTGGTACTACTACTACCACTATCCCTACTGCTATACTACCATTATGTCTGCCACTACCAACACTCTATGACTACTACAACTCTTACAGCTACTATTATTACTGCATTTCCTCTACGTGGTACCTGCTCTACTCAGCTTTACTATCAGGTACTTTTCCGGAGGTCGTTTTCCATATTTGTGCTTCCTAGGATATCCCTTATGTGCCGAGCTTTGATGACGCAATGATGTAGAAATAATTCTCTCTGACAAATCAGTGGTCTGCAATGTATCACGTGACCTTTTAGTACCTGCTCAGCTCTCCTGGAACCACAACAGAGGTGGTACTAAAAATGTAGCGGGTACTTTTTACCTCATGGAAAACATTAACTCAAATATTGTACTTAAAGCTTTTAGATACTTTACATTTGTTACAAAACCTAACTTTTATGTATGCCTATAGCAAATAAAGTGTTTTAATCTTAAATTGAGTCATTCCATTTTGTGTGTCTTTACTTGACTTTAAAGGCCAATTTTGCCATTTATAGTCCTCTAGATTTATTTGACAGCTGTAGTTGTTTTACATCCAAAATAATAGTAATAATGCCAATAAAATATGTATATTATAGTTTTTGTTTTTAGATTTTTAGAGATGAATTGTAGGTATTTAAATTAGTTTAGAACAGTAAAATGTTGTTTACAGATTCATTTTGAAGTAAAAGCAATTCTCTAATGAGCCGTTCTGTAAAAGAAGAGATTTTGATGTCCAAGTACATTTTCCTGATGACACCTCAGTGCTTTAAAGTTATGAATGCAGGGCTTTCACATTTCACATGTCATAGATTATTGTGTGAAAAGCACACATTCTTCTCACACTGATTGCGACCATTTTGGATAAAATCATACACATAGACATAACTAGTAAAGTCTGCTAAAGAAGACATACAGTAACGACTCACTGGAGTCTCTTCGCGCTGTCTTTTGTCCAACTGTGTGTCAGTGGATGATTGAGACGTGCCTGCTGTGAGAGGCACAAATGCTGCACATAGTCGCTGGGTTTATGTGCAAGCCAAAACAGCATGCCATGCCCGTGACGCTGTGGCACCACGGAGGCCTGACTGGCAGGCAGGGCTGCAGAATGATGTGCACACGGTACTCTTGTCCTCTGTATTATGGGACACAGCAACAGCGATGAACACGAGGAAGTTGCATTCACTGAGAGTGTCACTGAGTATAACTCTTTCCTGCACGAGCAAAGGGTTTTCAAAAGTGCAAACCTGCCAACAGTAACTCGACAACGGGTTCCATGTCAACTCCTAGCTCTTTAAGACACTTTACTAACTTAGCATACTTGTTAAATACCCATTAAGACCATACACACTCTAAGGGCTCACAAGAACAAAGGAATGGTTAACATATTAAGCATAAAGAGCCTGTGCAACCCCCACATTCTTCTTGTTTGATAGTTAGCAAGAGGGTAATTATAAGGTGAGATGTTTGTGTATGCATGTGTGATATCACATGTGTATGTGAGAGTGCGAGCACGTGTGTGTGTGTTAATCTTCTCCGCGCTCTAACTGCAGTACTAGTTAAATTGGTCTGTCTGGCGAAAGGTTCTAATTATAGTTGTAGAGTCTAATTAGCATTTAGTATAACACCACAACAAATGCCACAAAATCACACTAATTCCACAATAAACTGCCTTAATGCTACGCCATCAAGCTGCTTTCCTGCACAGTGAGAAATTAATCGCAGCGCACTGCAATGGGCCAATCCTGCACTCCTGCTGAGAGTGTTAAATCATTTTTCACTCCTTCCAGATTGTTCCCATCAACAACTATTCCCAGGAACCCCGATAAGCACATATCCTCATTAATATCGTAGAGTCGAAATGATCTTCAAGCTCAAAACATGCTTTAGGAAATTATTAGAACACTGACCCAATAGATACCGAAATGGAGGTTTTCCACAGGGGACGACGTAAACTGGTGGGTGTTGATGGTGTCACATTCAAGAATTTCACTTCCAAAATTTGATTTCAATTCTTAGGATTGCCATTAAACTCTAAATTCAGTGAAGCTTTGCCACCTCCTGCTACTTTTTACGTCCACACCACTAAATTCTGGAGGCAAAGATTGTACCTTTTACTGTACTCCATTTATTTGAGTACAGTAACTATACAGAGTAACTTAAGTTACTCTGAGGATTTTGTTTATTCAGTGTTGAGAGGCTGTTATTCAGGATGCATATCTAATCAAATTCCTGTGGCCGAGATATTGAGTGAGACAACAGGGTTTTACAGTCTCATGCCAAAGACGTGCATTTTGAAATAAATTCATTTGGTCTATAATCGGACAAAAAGAAAACCACTTATTAAGCACTATTTTGATACAAGATGAGAATATAAGTTTTTAGATGAATATCTCCCCCCCCCCCTCCTTTTCCTACTTTTCATTTCTCTAGATAAGATTTAGGGATCTCACTACTTCTTCTGACAACAAATTTAAGTCGCGAAAGTATAACTGCAGTATGACACACAAATTCAGCAAAATACAAATCAATAACAACCATCCAGAATGGGATGCAATAAATAAAGATCACTATTAGTAAAGAACTGTAAACCTCCCTCCTTTTAACCTATGGTAAATGACAATCTTGTCTAATGAAATTGCCTTTTGTTAGACAATAAATCCATACTAATAACCGGATGCACAGGGCCCATCTGTTCTGAAATGTTAAGACACGCAGATGTGATCTGAATACCATAGGGGGAATACACATAATATTTCATATGGATGGTTGGTTACATATATATGGATATGGAAGATTAAGATTGGTAGAAGAATGCAGATATTGATAGATGACAGTTAGAAGAAATAAAAATATCCATTTGGTTCTTCGGCACATGGCATTTATTGCCGTCGACTGATATATTATTTACTTTCGTTGACATCTGGAGTCAATGTTCCTTATCTTGGTAACAAAAACAATTTAGAAAACCAACTTCCACAAGTCAAACCATGCCATTTCACAGGCTCCTCTCTGCTATCTGTCTCCTTTGAAATATTCTCTATTTATTTTGGAAACTTAAACAACTACTGTTATGTCCGCCTAGAGCTGGCAAAAGCCAGAGCAGCAGATTCATCATTATTATACTTAGCACTGAGGGAGAAAAAAAATCAAAGATGCACTATATCGCAAGCATGATTTAGGCCGTATAGAGGCCACAGGAATTCAAACTGTCAAAGTCTGAAGTAAATTCAGTCCCAGTAAATAAATTGGGCTGTCCAAAGCTTCCACATGCTATCCGCTTCTATAAACAAAAGGGAGGATCTTCGACTACACTTGTGTTCTGATGTGTGTGTGTGAGGCAGAATAAACTCAGAATGAGCAAATATGACTATGTTTTCCCTCTGTACCAGATCACAATAAAGGGAAATGTAAGAATAGATTCTGCAGCAGATTTATAAGCAGGCAAAATGAAAAATCTATCAAGCCCAAATATATTTACTCCTGTTGAGACGAGCTTTCTTGTCAAAGCAATGACATGAAACCTATTTGGATCCATCTAAAGAGACAAATATTGACACGTGCCTTATTCCTAGGCAACAAAGAGAATGTGTCGGCGTTGCCTGCCTTCCACTGGGTTGTAATGGTGAGATTTCAAATGAATCTTTCCATTTCTAAGTGTCACATTTGTTAACATTGGTAATATTAACATTGTAAGGACACGTGTATGAGAAATCACTGGTGTAGGCAGGATTCCAGTTGCTACCATAGCTATAAACGCTTGGTTTATGATTCATCATCTGCAGGAAGTCCAAGGGCTAGAACATAAAAATGTTCAGCTCTGAGAGGTCCGGTAGAGACGTACATAGAGGTTATACTTCAATTTACAAGCTTGACTGAATCATTGAGCACAAGGTCACCAGACTGATACCTCAGTTAATAGCAATATTAAAACCAAACAAGGGTGTTATCCCAAAGCTGTACACTTTGATTTGACCAGAACACAGGCGGCATGCCCTACAGTAACTCTAAGATAAAGCTTTATATATAATGTTTTATGATTTCGATTACATTAATTTGACCATTACATCTATTATAGGGGTTACAGTACACTGATTCTCAAAAACACTGTATTGATTACTTGCTAAGATTTATGAAAATGGTTCCGACTGTTTTGTTTACACATGTTAGAATAGAATAAAATATATCTTTGGTCAGATTTTATACCTATGGGGTTGTGTTCTTTAAACTATGGCAGTTTTCCAAAAATTGTATTTATGTTCTTTTAAATAAATTTAATTGCTTACAGCACTGCCAAATATTGCAAAAATACTGAATGATGTGATGTCAAATGTAATATAGCGAAGAATTCCTGGCAATACAAGCCTAATAAGAGAGTTTGAAGATTTAGCTTCACCATACAAGACAACTAAGAACACCAACAGAGTACCAATAACTCACAGTAAAGCTACAGAACACATTTTCATTGGGTGTTTGGTGAAGTTAGAAGAGAGGACATCTGCGAGGGAAACAAACTGTACTAAAAATATGTATAGCCGAGATACTGCAAACTGAAATACCATCAGCTAACTAAAGACTCTTTCACACTTAGTTCCTGGTAAATTACCGGGACGACCACTGCTATTGATTACATGAAGCTACATTCATGAGCATTTCCATCTCGCGGTGACAATACCTGAACAGAGTAGCCAGCAGACAGCTAGCAGATGGAGTTAATGCAACTCTTATGGACGTCAACTGCACAAAAACTCAGCAGAAGATGGGGCAAAGTTGGTTCTACATGGCTAAAGGCATCTCTTACTATTTTCAGTAACATACAGTAGCAAGAGGGGCGCAGATAGCGCAGTGGGCAAAGTGCACGCCCCATATATCAAGAATATATAGGGCGGGTTCGATTCCCCCCGTAGCAATTTGCAGCATGTCTTCCTCTCACTCTCTCCCCTGCATTTCCTCTCACCTCTTTGGCTGTCTCTATCCATTAAAGGCAAGAATGCTACAAAAAAAATGTTTAAATTAAAAAGTAACATGGCAAACATTGTGCTCTTTATGTCTGGTGCAAATGTTCTTGTAATGTATTTAATAGGGAAGGGCATATCAAGCAAAAATACTAATCAATAATCTCTTGGCACTGATCGACTGCCCCCCCCCCCATCCCCATTGAAATAATTATACTGTTTCTAATGAACAGACATATTATTGACTAGAATAACTGATAGTTTGACAGAAAAAAGATCATTTTAAGGAAGAGTACATGTTGTGTAATAGCATAATATATAGCATTTAAGGCTAAATAAGCATCTTGTTTAGAAAGGCGCATGCAGTTACCCGATTTAGAAAATCCTCTATCACTCCATATAGCTTGTACTTAGTCTGTTTGTATGTGCTGGTATGGAAGACAATATCCTTTATCAATTAAACAAAGCTATACCTCAGAGGTTTGTCCTGTGGCAAAAATATAACACCCAACCAAAATTATTACAATACCCATGATAACTACATTAGTAACTACATGGGCTTTTATTTAAGGTAACACAAGCCAATCAAATAATGTTTACATACTGTGCCAAAAAACAAACAAACAAAAAAACGTGACGGACAATATGGTGACAGAATTGTAAATTCTACGGTGTACATGCTGCATAATAGACACATATAATGAACACTGGATGAATGAATGAATTTATGAGAGACCTGTCCTCAATACATTGAAATAAAGTACAAGATTTCAAGCGAAGCAAAAAACTGAATAATAAAGTGTCTCTTTCCGCCATCTCATCATGATGATTTACAGTTTACTCTATGCAAACATGGTATCTTTTCATTTCTCATGGCAAAACAAATAGCCACTAAACCCTCCCGTTGCTTTGCCCAAGTCCCTTAAAAAAGCAGATTTGAAAAATGTGAGGCTGCAAGCTAGCCTGCTTCTCACTACTAGCTGACACTGGCATTTATAACCTTAAAAATGACTTCTGGGTACCAGGTATCCAATTATTCCTTACCCAGGAAGCAGTTCTAAATGGAGCACTGCAATGATTTACTCGCAACCTCTCCTTTTATTAAAACACTTTGTCTTATTGTTTTATTGATTTACAATCCGTCCTACTTTTTTGGCATCTGAAAACAATCAAGGCACAGGGCAGCAGAATGTTTGGACATTAATCGTTAAAAGACAGTGTTTTATTCCTGGCCTGGGGTTTGCTGCACCAGCTGCTGTGCATTCTGGTAAGAGGCAGTGATTTATGACCAAGCAGCAATAACGATGAGGCGTGC
Organism: Chaunax sp. Z400; assembly: GCA_037577475.1. Taxonomy (NCBI): domain Eukaryota; kingdom Metazoa; phylum Chordata; class Actinopteri; order Lophiiformes; family Chaunacidae; genus Chaunax; species Chaunax sp. Z400. The sequence goes on from CM075193.1 coordinate 13,845,184, forward strand.
TCATTAACATATCGACAGGCTCCAAGATGGATCATCAGCATTGATTATTTCACGGCCTGTTGATGCCATTTGTTAAGAGAGACAGAGGGAGAGAGAGGGGGAGTGGGAAAGTAGGGAAAAGAGTAGGAGGGGAGTGATGGGATGTCTTAGAAGGTGTGAGGATTTCTCGCTTGAATCCTTGCAGCACAGGGGAGAAGGACAAAACCCTGACTCCTTCAATCACCACAGCCATCACTCTGCTGCAGGAGGAAAAATCAATGATTGACAGCATTTAACTAGTCCTCAACACTTGGCAGATCCATACAGAAGAAAGGTGCTCGGTAGGGAGGACCATACAGATCTGTCTTTAGGCATGCTGTAAAACATTACATCACGACGAGAATTACAATATCAATCACTCAATGCCATCTTCTATTCAAACAGGGAGAAAGCATACAGCAGGTGTCAACAGTGTTCAGTATGCTAGATGATAGAAACATGCTAGGGAAACGCTATAGCAAGTAAAAAAAAAAAGATGAATGATGGTCATGTGATGTCAACAATGTTTATTTAAAACTACATGTAAGAGCCATTTCTTTTTTTAGTTTTGTGTTTTTCTTTGTGTGGACCTCCCACCACTAGGGGGAGTAGAAGGCCGTCAAAGTTCCGAGGTAATCAGAGACAATCAGAGGTCATTAAATGCACCGGTGTAATTTGATTTGTTTGTTGGAAAGATGACAGAAGCACGCAGCTTTTTGACCGTGCAAATGTGGAAAATATGGTAAGATACAGCTTTGTTGTGCGTTGGTTTGTTTGGAGGGACATAAAATAAATTGCATTGTTTTCGTTGGAACCGTGGACATTCTCATTTGTACGCGTCTGGACTATGCTTACCGCCACCCGTAGTGGTGACCTTTTTTTGGAATAGCGAAAGGGTCACTACACTACAGTTTTCAAGATCATGCAAAACAAGACATATTGACCGATACGCCCCCCCGACATGATGCTTGTTTCTAATGTGCATACCTTCATAAAAAGAGACAAAAGGTATAATTGAAGTGAAACGTGAAATGAAAGTGTCATAATAAATACTTCTTCAGCATATATGCAGCTAATGCTAACATAAGGCTTACCTGTGATTCTAGACTGTACAGTACTACTGTGGTACTACTCTGTTCTGGACTGGAGTACATGTTGGAAAGGGAAGTGTGCAACTATCAGTTGATGATCAGAGATGCACATTCTTACACTAATTACACTGAAAATTGACAATCACTGTAATGCTCATGAGACTTAAAAGGAAAAAGAGAATCCTTTACATTTATACAGGCATGAAATAATTATTCACTCCAAAAAGTGTCTAGAAACTGTAAATCAATTCAACATTTACGTTATCAGGGATTAAACTATTTGTACTCTCGATCATTCAATCGTGCAAACATGGAAATCAGTTTAAAAAATGTGATGAAGCTCTTCCAAAGAAAAAAAAACTCAATGATTTGCATACATGTTTTATTGTGTTCCTATTAGTCCTGTCACAATAATTACATAATTGCCTCGTCGTGATTATTTGAGCGAGCCATGTTTTTTTTTTGGTACAATCATTAGAATTGCTTCCATTTACTGTATTTAAATATAAATGTCATATTTCTATCACTACTTGGTTTTTTTAAATGATCCATGATGCTCACGTCCATAGATTCTCATCACAAAGTTAAAGTGTATTGGTATTAATAAACTGTGATTAGATTTATAGTAGGATGAAATGAACAAAAGGAGATCATCATCAATCATTAATCGCAATTATTTGTGTGATAATTAATCATCAGCTAAAATTTCAAGATCGTGACAGCGTTGTTCCTATTTGATTCCTGCCTTGCCTCGCTTTGTCAAAAGGAGAAAGAACAAAACAGCAGCTTCCAGCCTGTAGCAACTATAGCAAGTCTAGTGAAAGTCATCAAAACAGAAAATAATTTGGAGCTGCAACAAATGCCCAACTTTCTTGATACAGAGTAGATTTCCTCCCTCTTGACAACAAACAAGGATGCAAAGCTCTCCTCTCTCTTCCAGCCTTAGCAGTGCTGCCATTACAATGATAGAGTTGCCATGGTGACAGGTGCTAATTGATGGGCCTCTCATTCATTATTGAGTGACAGCCACCCTAGTGCTGGCCCTGGCTGGCATTCTTCTGGACGGCTGTCACAGAGGGACTCAAAGCAGCTGTAACCTTACTGTGGAGGTGAGACACAAGCACATAATCACACATGAACACAACCATTCTCTCTCACACACACACAACCACACACACACACACACACACACACACACACACACACACACACACACACACACACACACACACACACACACACACACACATAGGAACAAAGACAAGCATGTGCAGACTTGCACAGACACACCCACGGGCTCTCAAAGCTCACACTTATGTGCAGCCTACACAAAAACCTTCTCGGGAACAGCTATGCACAGCGGGCCACGAATGCACACTCACACAGCACACACTCACTCCATCAGTCTCAATGACATGCAGCCGACACATATTGACCGGCTAATCTTTGTCTGGGTATGCGGCAGTGTGAAAGCACCACTCTGACACACGCCTCTCCTTACTCGACAGGATCAACTGTACGGCACATCTCCGAGACAGACCTATACCAATATCGGGCGTCTGTGTTTTCCGGACACTGAAGTGACGCGCACAGCAAATCAGTGCGCCGCCTTCTCTTTTCTTCACAGGTTAAATGGATTAAAACCCACGAGGAAAGAGAGTCAGTCAATTAAGTCACTAAGGGCCCGGCCTTCAGGTGTCCTTGGAGAACAGGAGGAGCGAATTGTGTAGTTGTATTCCTGTGTGTTGTTGTTGTTGTGTGTGTGTGTGTGTGTGTGTGTGTGTGTGTGTGTGTGTGTGTGTGTGTGTGTGTGTGTGTGTGTGTGTGTAGGCAGGGCAGCATCGCCCCTCCTTTGACAGTGGGGGCTTGCCCTGCCTCTTGTACTGTAAAGACGAGGGCTTTAAATTGCTTCCGTCACTGGGCCCTGAGTAATGAGTGTGATTCTAATCGCAGTTCCCGGGGCCATCGACATTAGTCTTAATCTGAGCAGGGCGCTCCAACACCACTGACAAGTAATGCAGAGCAGGTAGGGGCGTAATGAGCGGATGCACGCACGCACGCACACACGCACAGGTTACCCCACCCAAGATGCAGAGGAAGGCATTTGTAATGAAACGCAGTTACTCGAACCTCTCTCTCGTCTTCCCTCTCCAGGGCTGGTTAGGTATGCAGAGGCTGTGAAAAATGGCTGAAAGCTCCGACATATCACAAGCACACACTACTGCAGGGAGGTTTGGCTCTTTGGGCAAATACAGATGAAGAGCCTATTCAAATTTTTGCCTATATAGTGTTATTAAACAATACAAACTGTATAGTACAAATATTGAATAGCTACACCCAAGAACTGTTAGATTATATATGTGATGTATTTGTAATAAAAGGGAAATGCAACCAAACTATTTATGTGTTTTCAGAAACAACAGGTAAAGTAAATCAAGTTTTCTTCAAGTCTTGACAGTAAAATCACAAAAATGTGTTCCATATATTTGCTTAGAACAAATACAGGAGTGTGTTTATTGCTCTTAGTCGTAACTAAATCCCTCTAGCCTCTGCATGCTGTCACAGTTGTTCATATGCACTGTGAACAAACAGGTAGCGATGCTGAGAGTCCACTGGCACTGGGTTAGTGGAGGGCTAAATTGCTGTGGGGCTGTGAGTGGCTGCAGAGCCGAGCAGGTCGTTCCTCTCTGTCTCTCTGTGTTTGCCTGTGTTAAACTCCCTCCACTGCCCTCATCCATCCTCTCATCCAGTCTCCAGCTCTGTCCATCTATCAATCCCGGCACTTTGTCAGAGCCCACTCCATCCTTACCGCTGCAATAACAAAGGAGTGAGAGCTGGTAAGAGAGAAAGGGAGTGTGTGTGTGTGTGTGTGTGTGTGTGTGTGTGTGTGTGTGTGTGTGTGTGTGTGTGTGTGTGTGGAAGAAAGGTGTACACATTAAAGCAAGAGACCGATTCGGAGGGGACGGAGGAGGAAAGAGGGGAGGGTGGCCCATTCTTCGCCATCGGCCACTGCCTGCGAGCCCTCGTCACTGGGGAGCTTTTCACCTCCCATCTGCATCGGTGCTGATCTGCTGACAGAAACCCTGACAGGCCTTGCCTTCTATTGCACAAGCAAGCAGAAACACTAATGCCGCGCCCACCCTACCTATAGACCGCTCACCTCAGCTCGGACAGCCCAAGACAGGCACCTGGCAAACAGGAGCTGGAAGGTGGCAGAGGCTAGATGGGCGACAAAGGCGAGGGTATAAGGTAGCAGGAGGGAGAAGAGAGAAACATTTGGTAATGGTGGTGGAGAGGATGGACAACAGTGGGACAGTGGAAAAGCAGAGAACACAGAGGTAGAAGCTGGGAAATATGAGAGAGGAAGTTCTAAAGAAGATGAAGTTGGTTAGACAAATAACAGTGGGAAGAGTTTAGACGTAGTTGTATCCTCAGTTTTCCTGCAGTCCAGCAGGAAAGCAGGCTCAGTTTGTTTCGCCTTTGCTGCGCATCCATGGAAATCACGAGGGGGAAACGCGCCTCTTGAATTAAGGCTTGATCAGCTGCACGTTAGTGGTGGTTTGGAGCAGAGCAGCGTCGTGGAGCATCTCTGACCTAACCTCTCGGTGTAGCTGAGACTCCAAGAAGAAGAGGTAACCTACACTCCAATACCAACAGCACAAACGGAAAAGCAACTAAATTTAAAGATGATACATTATGATCATTTGAAGTGCAAGCAGTAGCGACAAGCTGATCGTGTTCTTCACGTCACGTTCTTTTCCTTGGCTGCAGTTAGCCTTTATTAAAAATTATTGAAACTATGTAAAGACACCTGGACACATGAATAAAGAAAATCACTGTTTGGTTGTTTCCTGTATTTTGCATAAAGCTTTACAGTGTTTTAGTATAATATCAATGGAAACAGAGTCAGAGGGGATTTGATGCGGCAGGGAGGTTTGGGCAGGACTTGGTCAGTCCATGCATTTATAAAGCTCAATACGAATCGAAGAACTTTAGATGCTTGTTACACCAAAGAAAGGTTGCTGAAACAGGCACCACAAGGGTTTTTTTTTTGTTGTTTTTTTTTTAACTCCACAAAACTCGACTCATAATGCATGCTGCTGTATAATTAACTAAAATTGCTGGGTGCTGCAGGCTCTGCAATTATTGTTCTAGCGTTGTATTGAAGCTAAATGGGTGGTTTTTTTTGACAGCGGCAGTCCACGATGCCAATAAACAAAGTGACTAATTTTTATACAACAAATGCAAATGTTCAGATTGATCCTGATCCTGTGCCCCTGGCTGTAATTCATGCACACGTCTGGGCTTAATTTTGGCTTACAGG